>BKCH01000041.1:1200000-1800000 GCA_008635985.1 Ficus erecta
GAAATTGGTTGACTTTTAAGAAACTAATAATAATTTTTGTTGACTTTTTAGAAAAAGACAAAAACTGAGATAAAAAACTTAGGTTTGAACTTATAATCCAAATGCATGTTAAGAGTCTGTCTAGCAGAGCTTTTAAGAATATGCTTTTATCTTCCCGAATTCAAAAATTAGCAAAAGTATTTGAATGATCCGTCATAAGAGCTTTGACTCTTCAGAATAGCTTATAATTAAAGCCACAAAATGTGGTTTTTTTTTTTTTTTTAAAGCTCTTTTAAATAGATTTTAAAACTTATATAATGGTTTTAATAAGACTTTATTATAAAAAAATTTATTGCTTAGAGAGCTTAAGCTATTTTGACCTTTTAAGTTCTTTTAGAAACATGATTCTAAAAATTTACCAAAAAATCACAACTGTTATTACTTGTAGTGATTAAAAGCAAAAACTATAACAAACACCTCTTACTCTCGTCAAAAGGGGCCTTACACTTGCATTGGAGTCGAGGTTCTGAGCACGTAGCACAAAATCCATCTGGATCGTTTCCAAAGTCCATGCTCTTTAAAAGTTGGGCCTCGTTTGGCATAGCTCAGTTCAAGCCATTTTTTCATGGTCCAAGTTTTTAAGAGCATAATCCACTAAACAATTCTTATTCCACAACAAAGAGAAAGTAGTAGACTAGTTGATAGATATGGGCTGGCAGGTGGACAATGCAAGGGATACATGAGATATAGAGTAGGTATGCATATATGTATATGTGTGTGTGTGTATGTATATGTATATGTTTATCTTATTCCCTTTGGCTTCGCAATTGGTGGCAACAATCACTGAAAAAGGCAAAGCCACAAATCCCGTTGCGAATCTGTGAAAGGCTAAGCTTCAAAATCTCCTTATTAAATTTATTCCCTCCCCAAAGGGGCACACTATTTGCACCAAGAAAAGAAAAGAAAAAGCACATAAAAGAAGCAAACCTTAAACCAAAAGGATGGAATTGGATGCCCCAAGTCCTTCTCTATCACTAGTTTTAGATGGGGATGAAAAGAGGTACAACTAACATGAAAATGAATTCCTCTTATCCAATTTTTCATCCCAAAAAAAAAAAAAAAAAAAAACGATATCCCTAATAAGATGCTAGCTAAGACCAACCAAAAAAAAAAAAAAAAAAAAAAAAAGGTGCCAACAATGTAATTTAGAAAAAGGGCATAGTCATGCAATTCTTCTTTCGGTTCATCGCAAAGCCCGTGACCAAATTGACAAATTAACACCTCATCCACTCTTTTGGTACAAAATTTTTGGCCTACTTCATACATGCATCGCCTCTATGAGTCACCGTGAAGCTTGCAAAAAAGGTCTTGCAATCTCATAATTACAAAGGTAGCAAATAATAATAATAATAATAATAATGTCTACTAGAGCATGTGAATTCTGATTCTCCCACTTGGAATAAAGTTTGTGAATGATGGAGAAATAGGTCACTCACCAATAGTTGGTTTCTTTCCCTTTCTACAGAAAGTGCTTCCTAATTTTCCATCCATGTTGTGATTTTATGGCCAAAACGTGTTCCTATTACCCTTTTTTTTGTTTTTTTTATCCTCTGTGGAAATTTGTGGATGATGACTACATGATTAATGCCACTATATAATGAGTAATAACATCATCACATAAAGAAAATTTTGAAAAGGAGTCAAGTCAATTAAAACCTCCCATACTGAATTATTTGAAGCAATAAAGAAAGGGGAATGTTCTAGGCCTTAGATTACTCTATCTAATCCATTTTACGATTTGTACCGAGAATATTACAAAGTTCTTGGTAGGAAGTTTACATTTCATAGATTTATGGAATTAAAAAATGAAAAATTTCGGTGGGTGGCCGTTTGGCCACCCAACTTTAAATTTATGGTCTATACTTATTTAATTTAGCTAGATGGCCTAATTAGTCAATTTAAGACATTGATTTTTTTCATTTTTACCCTCTTTTTATTCATTCCTTATTTATGTGCTTATTTAAGACATTTATGCGCTTTCTTATTCTTCTTCATACTCTTCGTCTTCTTCTTCTCCTCCTCCTTCTCTTGATCAGTATTAGGTTCGAATTTTATATGAAATTTGATTATTTCTATTTTATGTAAAATCTGAAAAGATTTGTTTATTTTTGTTTACTTTTGAGTTTTAATTAGGTTTTATAAATAATTATTTGATTATTTATTGTGTTTTGGTTGTTTCAATTTCTCTTTGTGATGTTTTTGGCGATTTTCTAGGTTTTCGTTTTTTAATTTTGAACAAAACATATATTTGATCTGTTTTTTCACATTTTTTAGTTGTTTTCGTGTTTCTGGTATGAACTTAGATACGCTCGAATGACCCCTTCTTATTATTAGAACATATTTATATTGTATATAACCTTATTCCAGTTTGGTTTAGTTTGAAATAAACTTATAATCATGAAAATGATTCAATCATCAGATTGTCGATTATAAGTTCATAACCCTAGCCCATTCCTATTTTGGGCGGAATAGATCTACTAATTCTTTGATTCTAGTTAGTAAGAGGGATCTTGATTAAAAAATTGGTTCTAGAAGCTAAAAAAAGGTTTTTTAGAGCAATTTCAATAATCGGGTTTATTGATATTCCTGGTATAGAAAATAATATACTTGTATTTAATAAATTAAATAATATATTGAATCGTGAGAGTCTTTAATAATTTATTAGAAATTTATATATCTTTTTTTTTTTTTGAGATATAACTAAACATACATCTGATTGATAATTATAAAAAATAAAATTTTGTTTTATTTTTACTGCAGAATCATGCAACGAGTCATTCTGTATTGATGGCAGCTATTAAGCTCAGTTGCTTCCCCTTGGAGATATAGAGATTTTGAATCAAGCACGCGCAACTTCTTCTTATTTGCTTGATGGGACTATATCCATAGGAAAGAAGCGAAGTGTGGGGCCACATTCCTAGTGAACCTGCCCAGGCCTTCAAGCATCCAAAATGCACCGGGGTTGTAAATGACATAGCGTTTATGATAGAAAATGACGACTCCTTCGGAAAAATGAAGTTATTCAAATTCTTTTTGTCAAAGAAGTCCTGCTCCGACGGCCTGGTGAGTCATCTACTTAAAAGGACCCTCCCTACAGTGCGCCCCTCTTGGTATTGACACCTCTCTTCTTTAAAGATTGTTCCATTTGGTAGATTACGTTGAAGAAAGAAATGAATTCATCTTCTTTTGGAAAAATGTAGAATAATAGATTTCCGCTCACCTCGTGTACCTATCTATTCCTGTAGTCAATCATTGATTAACTCGTAGTAAATCACTGATTAACATGTAGTCAATTACTGCTTAACAATTCCTTTGTTTGTTTGTTTTTTTGTTTTGTTTTGTTTTGTTTTTTTTTTTTTTTTTTTTTTTGTTCTTATATTTTGTTGGTGGTCAATCAATGATTAGTCTTAGTAAATCACTGATTAACGCTCAACTTTATTTTCTCGAATTCCGTCCAAATAATAATGTACAGTAGTCAATTACTGATTAACTTATAGTCAATCACTGATTAACCAAAAAACCTACAATGATTAACCTACAATGATCAAAGATGTAGTGGATCCATATGCAAAAAACCAAGAATTCAACTGCAACAAATGACGATTTTATTCCAAAGGAAGCATCTCTAGAAAGCGGTGGTAGAGCATTTTGGGATAGAGTGTGGGTTTGTTGGTGAGGAGGAAGAAATACTGAGATTGACGGAGATGGTGAGGGAGAAAAGGGCGTTTTGACGGCGATGAGAGAGAGAGGTTAAGGTTGAGGGAGATGATGAGCGTGGATGCGACAACCAGAAACGGTGGACAACACGATGGTGAACGACGGTGGTTGTGTGCAGTAGCGAGAAAGAATGGTGGTGGTAGCTGTTACAAGGAAGATGAATATGGTGGCTCTGGTATTGTGTTTTTACATAAGAAAGTCATGAAATGAGTTAGGGTCAAGTGAGTTAAAGGGGCATTTGTGTCATTTTAATTATATTAATATGAGAAAAAGATTTTTTAACTAAATTTGATAAATTTAAACTATCTACTTAAAATTTGACCTAGCAATCGGCTATTTACCTCAAAATCCCTTAAAAAAATGTATTTTTATCATAAGTTATTGTCAATCTCTCTCTCTCTTTTAGTAGTTCAAAAGCTATTTGTGACCTTTATATTCAATTTAAGTATGTATTCTTTTAATTATTAATGGATTAGTGTAACGGTAAAGATACTGTTTTTCTTCTCCTTATATAATCGATTTAAGATTTTGTAGTCCGTCTCATTTTAGGATCCTGCTAATACGTGTAAAGTGACATTAGATGTAAAATTGAATTATATCATTTCTATTTTATTGATGAGTACCATAACTTTCAAAGACACGTAGAGAATAAGGGATACACATTCTCTATCTTGGCACGAAATTACATGCTAGTTTTTTCTTTCTTTCTTTCTTTCTTTTCTATTTTTTTTTTTTTTTTTGAAGGAGAAAATTTTAGCATGATCATTCAGGATGGCCGACCCACCATTAATTTTTACAGTACTTCAGACAAGAAAGATCAAATTAAAATATGGCAGCCGTTCTTTTTGACATCGGTGGACATAATTAGCACAAAGAAGGCATGAAAAACCCCCTTTCTTTGTTTTACCTTTTTAATTTTCTTTTATCAATATTATTGACATATTTTCACCTATTATCCTCATTAGCCCTGAAAAGTCAATTGATCAGAGCATTCTTCAATGATTATTGTAAACGGAATCAGAGAGGTTGTTGTGCTTATTCTGAAATCCATATACATTTTTTGGGTCATGCCTATTCTTATTTTTCATCAATACATATGTGTGTGTGTGTGTATGAACGTATGCCAGTATTCCTATTTTCTTGTTTATTCCTTTTCTTCAGAGTTTTCTGAAGTGACCATACATTTTTAGGACAGTTTAGGGCCAAGCAATTGTGAACACTTTCTTGCACTAGGATTGGCCCAACTAGGCAAAGGTTGTCGATTTCCATTTTCAACACAATATGATGATAAAACACTAAGATCTGGAATTCATATGCAAATGGAGAAATTCTAAGATAAATAAGAAACTAAAATTCTCAGTGCAAACGTGTTCAGCACTTTATGGTCAAGAGTTGGAAATGGGACAAAAAAATAAAATAAAATAAAACATATGTGCAATGGAATTAGACTACATTCGATTTAATAGGCTGTTACACACAAATATTTTCTTCCATTTGTAACAAGACACTAAAAGCACTTTTATCCCGATACAAGGTATTTGAACCAAATTTGATTTTAAAAAAAAACAAAAAAAAAACAAAAAAACCCAAATGACATCCGAAACAATCATAGTATGTACTGGCTATGAAAATTCAAAAACTAAAAAAAAAAAAAAGGAAAGAAAAAGACGCATATTGCACACAAACTAGACAGCCTTGCCCATTTCCAAATGAGTACCATTGGTGTAATGTTCAACATCAGGGACAAACCTCTTCCAGTACCAATGGTTCCTCCAAATCTGGTTCATCTCTTCAATGGGAATTCCTTTGGTCTCGGGCAAGAAGAAGTACACAAAGATGGACATTATAACCACAAAGAAGGCGAAGAAGATGAACAGCCCGAACTTCAAGTGGCAGAGCATGGTCAAGAACACTTGAGCCACCGCGAATGTGAAGAGCATGTTCACCGAGACGTTGACACTCTGCGCCGCTGATCGGATCTCCAATGGGAATATCTCACTAGGCACGAGCCAACCTAGTGGACCCCAAGACCAAGCGAACCCAGCCACGTATGTGCATATGAACACCACCACCACAATGGCATACCATTTGGGCAGCGCCCCTGGATTCCCATCTACTCCGAATTTTGCTCCAATTGCAGCTGCTACAACGGCCTAAAAACAAATATTGAAAAAAAAAAAAAAACATTAAATTTTTATGCCAAATTTTGATGTCAATTAAACAAACACAAAAAAGGAGGGACATGCATAAAAATTACCTGGCATATCAGCATCTGAACACCACCCTCAAGAAAGAGGAACCTCCTACCCCACTTGTCGACACCATAGATGGACACCAGAGTGGCGCCGACGTTGACAATCCCGGTGATAACAGCAGACATGAGGGAGGCATCGTCACCGAACCCGATGGTGCTGAACAGCACCGGCGCGTAAAACATGATAACATTGATACCGGTGAGCTGCTGGAAGAAGGGGATCAGGATGGCCATGCTGAGGTGAGGCCTGTACTTCCTCTCCAGCAGCCTAGTCCAGGGGTGCTCCACCTGCTTGGAGGCGTCGCTGGCGGTGACAAGGTCGTCGAATTCTTCGTCAACGTCTTCGATACCGCGGATTTTTTGTAGCTTGGATCGGGCTTCATCCTTCCGACCGCGCTCGATCAAGGAGTTGGGGGTGTCCGGGAGGGCCAATGAACCGACCATGATGATAATGGCAGGGACCATGGCTCCTCCCAAGCTCAACCGCCACCCCCAACCGCCTTTGATCTTGGCGAAAAAGTAGTTGAGTATGTTGGCCACAAGGATTCCAATGGTGATGGACAATTGAAAGCCGATGTTCAATGCTCCTCTGTATTTGTATGGAGCCATCTCAGAGAGGTACAGTGGCACAGACTGTAATTATCAACAATATAATGAGAATTAGTACCGTTTAATTAATGTTGTTAAAATAAGATAGAAAAACGGTAATATAAAATTATCAAGAGGACCACAAGAGTGTGACAAGTTGTCATGTTTCTTGGGAAAAAACAAGTGCTAATAAATTTTCTTTGGTGAGAGAAAAAGACCATGAAAAAAAATGTTTAGAGATAATATTAGTTAGTCAAAGGCCGTTATCGAATTTGCAATATTCTATTCAACTAAATTGCCGTCTAGGGGGAAAAAAATGTTAATTAAAGAGGGCTAAAGATGTGTCATAGGCAAAGAAAAATGAGGCAGTTTGACTTGGAAAAAAAACAACACTATAGTGAAGACAAATGAGCTAGTTGATAGTTCATCCAAAACCGGAACTCACAGCTCACCTTTTGTTTGGTGAGAGGGAAAGAGAGAGAGTGTGAGACGGGAAAATTGGGATTTACTTTTTCTGTCCCTACTTTTTCTCAACAACCAAACAAACCAAACAAGGGGGAATATGGCAATTGACGGGAAAAAAAGAAAGAAAGAAAAGAAAAAAGAAAAGATTGTTTACCGGTATGATAATAGGCCGTTTAATCATGAAATGGGAAAGATAAATTAGAAAAAAATTAGAAGGGACAAATTACGAAAAGCTTGGAAATGGAATCCCCATACATGAATCAGAACTTTGTGTCAAAAAATTCAAATTTTGTCATATTAGAAGCAAAATGGTCAGATCCATTATGCTCTCTACAACTGAAGAAAACAGATCCAAAAAAGAAGAGAAAAGTTGAGTTCGAGAAGCCCATAAAAATACAAAAACAAATATTAAACAACAAATCAAAGAGGAAAATCTAAATAAAGAAACGAATAAAACCCAAAAAAAATTATATTTATATATAGAAACAGAACTCCGAATTTTATTGTGTTTTTCGGAAACGGCACATTCCGTGTGTAAACTGAATCATAAAGAACATCACAAAACGCAAAAATAATTTTCTCCTTTCAAAACAAAACAAACAAAACACCACTCCTACAAAAACACCAAAGATCCAAAACACAAACATAGAAATAACCACACATACGTACTACATACGTATAAATAAATATATACACAAACACATATATGCATATATTTAAATATGAATATATATCTTTACATATAATATACCTGATTGGTGAAACCGATACCGAAACCGAGCAAAATACGGCCAACGATCAACATCCAGACCTTGACGGCGGCGGCATTGAGGATGGCGCCGGAGCAGAAGAGGATACCGCCGAAGAGCATGGAGAGTTTCCGGCCGAACTTGCGGGTGATGGTGGAAGCCACGATCGACGACAGCAGAGCCGCCAAGTAGAGTGACGACGTGAACATCGTCAGCGTCTGACTGTCGTACTGGCAATACTGGTTCGTTGACTTTCTCGCCATCTTCTTCCGGTACACCGACGGAAAAAACTTCTCCAGAAACGAGTTCATCGACGTCACACCACCTAAAAACAAAACAAAACAAAACAAAAAACAAAAAATTTAAAACCACGCTTCAACTTGTTTTAAACGAGTTTTCATGATCAGAAACTGACATAGTATAGAGATTATAATTATTTTTTCTTTTTTGTTTTCAGTACCGGAGATTCCGATGTCGTAACCGAAAATAAGACCTCCCATGGCGGCGACGATACATGTCACGGTGACAAAGGGGGTCAGATTCCCCGGGTAGGCCTTGCTGGAGCCACCGGCGGGTACTCCTCCAACGGCAGGCATTTTGTTTGGTTTCACAAACAAAAACAAAGAAACAAGAATTGGCAGACAGAGAAGATGTTATAGAGATAGAAGAGAAAGAAAGATTTAAGAGCAATAAGGAAAGAGAAAAGAAGAAGAGGAAGAAGAAGTTATAGAGGTTTAGGACGGGGTATGGGAAGGAGTTTATATAGAAACAGATTCTTAAATTATGGAGGCACTGTTTGAGCTGTCAATTAAAAAATATATCTAGGAGAAAAATTGGTTTAAAAAAAAAAAAGGAAAGGAAGAAAGAAAGAAAGTATCTCAATATATTGATTACGAAATCAAATATAATATAATTATTTTTTCTCTATCAAAATACACCCCCGTATATAAATAGTTATATTTGTGGATAAGATTTTGAAACGGAAGAAGAGGAGAAGAGGAGGAGTAAACTCTAAACAATCTACTACGCAATTTATCTTTTTCTTATTATTATTTTCCTTTGTTATTTTTCTCTTTTTAGTCTCTATGTCTTTACTTTCCCTATTAGCCGTCCGATAGACCTACAAATAGGATAAAAGGAAATCAAAGGATGGTAATCAGACGGTGGAGGCCATACGAACATTGAACAACAGACATTATTGCATCTCATGAGAAACCAAACATAAATGTCCCCTTTTTTTCTTTTTTTCTTTTTTTGCGAACTTTTTTTTTTTTTTTTGAACATTAATTATTCTAGGGGCAGTCGGTGACGCTGTGACCATATTATGTGGTTTGTTAAATTCCAATGGAACGTTAGACGTAGATAACCAAAAAAAAAAAAAAAAAAAAAAGGAAAAAAAGATTGAGATTTTCCAACTTTTTCCCGTGGTGCTGAGTCAGCCACAGTTAATCTGTTTTCTTCTTTGAGACTCAATCGAAATTGGGTTTTTGGATAATGTTTGGGGTCGATAAATTTAGAGAAGAGAGAGAGAGAGAGAGAGATATGTTTTTGATACGTCGGTCTTAGTTGTGAGATTGTAACAACTAAACAAAATCGTGTAACGCGGATATATTTATTATTATTATTATGGATGAGATTGTAATGTACGTGACTAATAAATGCCTTTACGAGAAAGTAGTAGAAACCATTTTGATACTTTAGGAGACGTATATACCAAACTTTATGTGAATGATGTGAATGTATAAAAGTTTTTCCATGTTTGGATTGGGCTGTGGTCGGATTGTAATTTTCATAACTATTGAGGGTTTTTAAAAAAAAATTGGAATACTATTCAAGACGTGGCTAAGGTGTATGTCTTACTGTCTCGGAAAACAGCAAAGGTTTTCTTTTTTTAAGAGGGAAAAAAATCCACAAGGGGGATGCTCTTTAATCTAAACGATAATTATTATGTAATACACGGTCATGAATCGTCAAATGTTCAGTAAATTTGATGTTATTATTTCTTATCCGTTCTTATCCATACGATTATAAGTTTTTTTTTTTCCCCCTTTTCATACATTTCCGACTATCCAAGCATTTTCCCAAAAAAAAAAAAAAAAGGTGAGAAATGGGGAAAAAGGAAATCAGGATTATATATTGGTTTCCTTTTTGGCAAATAATTTATAACATTTTTGAATTGTTTTGAGGAAACTAATAACCTTTTTCATGTGCATGGTAAATACAATATTTTTTTGCTTCAAACAGAGAACTCTCAGCGATCATTTTATATGTATTTTTGGGACCATAAAAATCTCAGTGATATTTTTAAAATGGATAATAAGAATCATTAATACCCTATCCTAAGTAGTTGTAGGAGTCCATTACATTTCCCAAAAAAAATAAAGTAGGAGTCCGTTACTCCAGCAAAATTAAACTAAAATTAAAAGGTGTAGGACTCCAATTAGAATCTTCAGTTTGATTTGACGCCCATTTCGTATTCTACTCTTTTTCTGTTTTTTCAGGTAAAGATTCCTTACTGACACTTTACTCTTTTTATTGGGGAACTCAGTAACCTGTTAATATTTTTGGAAGTTTGCCTTCCGTTTTTTGCCTTTTTTTTTTTTTTTTACTCTTTTTTTTTTTTTTTTTTTACTTTGGGGTGGGAGATTCACGCTAGTCTATGCCTACAACAGGCTGTCGTCCGCTTTTTCATCAAGAAAGTTGTTTTAAAAAAAATCAATTTTAATTTCTCCCAAACTTCTAGATCATTTTGAGTTTAATATAAGGAATAAAATTATTGAACGCCCTTTAATTTTTTGTCTCTCTTAGTCACTGCTAAACTTTAGATGAAAAACTGTAAAATGGGTGATTTTAAGGGTTAGAGAAATACCCCCTTACAGGAATAATTATTAATGGAGGTCCCTAATATATTTTATCCCTCTAGAATCGGTATCGTTTTGCACATTGGTGGTCCTTTATAAAATATGCGTGTATGTTTATAAGAATTCGGATGGTAGATTATTTTTGAACTCCAATCATGTAAATGCCTTGAGTGGATATTATAGAAATTAAATAAGAAAATAAAAGGCAATAAGAGAATGGTTCAATGAAGATGATCCAAGGATTAGGAAAGAGCATGGTTTAAGAAATACATGACAAAAGACACAAAATAGGACTATATATAAGTTGCCTAATATTAACAAATCACCTAAATAAAACAGATTTTCTAATAAAATAAATATAAATAATTTTTTTAAAAATTTAATAGAGATAATTATACACTTAATAATAATTTCCCCTAATAGATATTAGTACGCAAAGAGACACTCTGTCAAAAAAAAAAATTCATGGACTATATCACAGTTCATATAGACGGAATTTCAAAGTTTATTATACATCATTTCAAAATATGAATCTAGCAATATTATAATATTTTGAAGCGGAAATATTGGACGTCCAATTATGAAAAATCATATGGTTCAGAATAAAATGTACCGCCTATTTTTAATGTTTTCCTTTAAAAATTTTAGCAGATAGACCCAATTAGCATATAGTACGGTTTAATTCTAGAATGAAACAAATAAAATCGAGGGAATTCTAATGAGTTTAGTCATAAAAGTAATTCACCATATACATAAAATATGGAACTATACTATTAAAGTAAACTAGTAGGCAATGGATATCGTTTTTTAATTTTTTTGAAGGTGTTTTTTAAATTAAATATAGCATAATTTAACAAAACGAAGGTTAGTATGTCAACCCCTATTGGTGTGATGTTGTAATTTACATGACTTTTCCAACGTGGGAAATCTTTCTTATTAAATCAGCCAAAGATATCTTGACGTAACTCTTATACTTGAATTGAATATTATTGTTATATATAACCCGTAATTCATGACTACGAGAGAAATCAATTTATTTAAGCGGTGCCATATACAATATATATGCAAATTATCTTCATGTATATTTTATATATATATATATATATATATATACCTAGACCAAAAGAAGCATAATCTCTCAAAATTATCAAAGTGCAACTAAATATTGATGGCGACATACTGATCTTATGGTACATTTAAAAAAAAAAGAAAGAAAAAGCAAAAAAAAGAGCTTCATCTTGGTTTTCTAAAATCAATTAACCGGGAAGTTTCTGCCAAAATAATAATAATAATGATAAATTAACAAACAAATAAAAAGATATATATATATATATATATATATTAAACTGGGAAGTGATATACAGGATAATCAAATTTTTTGTTTGAATCCTAAAACTCCAGTCGGTGTTGAGATTGTATACCTATTTAGGAGTAGGGAAATCTTCACAATCATGTGAATTGACTCCCATAATAACATGCACTTTCCTTTTGAAAAAAAATATATATAGAAAAAAAAAGTCGCAGATATTAGAGTGAGAACTTTTTTGAAGTTTCTCATTAAAATATCAAATATAATTTCTCACTTATTCTATTAAATGGTCGAGCCAAAAAAAAAAAGGTCTTAAATGGACAAAATCAAATGTTCGAAATTCTTAATGCACTAAACAGATGTGATGATTTTTCATTGAAAGTGTTGAAGTCTTGTTACGGTCTCTAGTTTTTGAAATCAAGAAAAAAATATATAGTCCATAAACTAGTAAGCTTGCAAAGAAGTTTAGTTTTTAGTCTCTTTTAAGAATTTTCTTTAATCCATCTAAATATATATATATATATATATATTTCTGAAAGGTAAAATAGTTATAATGATTCAATAGGATAATTTGAAGTGCTGTAGTCCCTGATTCTATTACAGAAATACTAAGGGGAAATATGTTAAAATAGACTACTAAAGAAAATTATTGTTGTAAGCTTAGGGACTTTATTAATTGTAATTCTTGAATTGATGAGCTAAAATAAGATTTCGTTATCATTTAGGAGCAAAACAAAATGATTCCTCCAATTTTTTTTTCTTTTTGAGAATATCTAATAAATAATATTATAAAAATATACGTTTATAAAAATTGTAGATATAGTTTAGATGTAATTTTACATTTGAATTTTGAATCCTAACTCTCTCAGAAAAAATGAAATTAAAATTCTCATTAAAAAAAAACTGAAAAATCATACCCTTACAAATGCCGTCGACAATAACAAAACACATGAATTTTTTGAAACCATATTAATGAATTTGTTTGTCCATTATCAATTAATTATATATATGTATGCGTCATTACTACTGTTTTTTTTTTGCTCTGAGCGTCATTACTACTTTCTTTATAATTTTGACACCTAATTTTGTTGCCCTCAGCCCTTTTTATGTGCGACTGGGAAATAAAACAAAACCTAAACATTAATAAGTACCCTTCGTTTCAAGCAATAATTAAAATTAAAAAAAAAAAAAAAAAAAAAAAAGGGGGCTTTTCGGTTGCGCGTCAGTATAACATGTACATGAGAAATACTGGAACTGAAATAACGTCCGATTTAAATTTTTTTTTTTTTTTAAAAGAAGGTATAACTGAAAGAACGGAAAAGGCTAAAGGAAAAACATAAAGAAGAGAAATAAATATATAAAAAATAAAATAAGGCTAATTTCTTTTACTTATTCCCCGTCAATCTTCTTCGAAACAACTCCTCCTTTTATTTGCTTTTTAATGGGAAAGACCCTTAAAATAATATTCTCTGATTCTCCCCAAGGGTCTTTCTCATGACTTTTGCCTTGGGTTGGATTGTGTAATTGCTCCCGATGTTTTGACAAAAACTACTCACATAACTCACAATATTAATTTCTTCTCTCTCTTTCTATTTCTTGGATTTTTTTTATTTTTTTCATAGAAGAGAGAATAAAAATACAAAATCAAGCAAACACAATTTTCGACCGTCATATATTTATCAAAATTTTATTAAGCTGTCGTACTTTTTTTTTTTAATCTGATGCAATGCTCATACATCTAACATTAAAAACTGTGCTATCAATAGTTTTTTTTTTTTTTTAAAGGCCTTTTTTATGTAGGGAATGTTGAATTTTCGTGGAATGACTCCAAACCACATCTCATAGTCTCTAACCCTTTGCGTGGTTGCGTTCATATGGAAATTAGACAGTTGGTACCCAGTGCTATAAAATCCAAAAGATGCCATCAATTTTGACAGCTATTATACATAACTTAGGTTTGTTTCACATTTAAATATAATTCTAATTAAATTATAATTTTTCATCTCAGTTTTTATTTTTTTTTAAGTAAATAAAATTTATAACTTATTTTTGAAAAATCATCAAATTTTAACTAAAAAATTTCATATTCAACTGATGAATCAAACACAAACTGCTTCTGCACAATTAATCAACCAAAACGAGTGTCAATAAGACTTCCAAAATTAGTAATTGTGATTGTCTTTGTATGAACCAAAAAGATCATCAACTTGCGCCCATGTGGCCACCGCACTTCTCTCTTTTTTTTTTTGCCTTTTTTTTTTCCTTCCCTCCTCCGAAACAAAAAGTGGGACAAACGCCAATTTCTATTTCTTTTTTTCTTTTCCTTTTCTTTTTAAGGGAAACAATTTGCAGGCCGAGAAAGTGAAAAGAAAACGACATGATCAACATTATTTATGAAGAGGAAATGTTAGTTTGGTTAGCGGAATTCAAATAAGGTTGGCTTGACTGTTGAGGGATATATATATATATATATATATATATATATATCACACACACACACATAATTGTGGATTAAAAGTCAAGCAAAGGAAGAGGAAAGGCCCACTGAGGTTTAGAATTAGAACGGAGGGGAAAACCCGCCGTATTGCCATCACGCCGATTCCAGGATTTCGCTTTTGGAGATTGGGTGGGTCGCACTAACCATATCACCCTATTCACAAGTGTTTCGCGTCTCGACAAACGACTCACGGACTGCGTTTGATGTTCTGATTTAAAATGAAAAATTTAAATTAAAGTTGTTTGACTTTTCAAAAAATAATGATGATTTTTGTTAATTTTTTAGAAAAAATAAATAAAAATTAAGATGAAAAACTTATGTCCAAATCGATTGGTCAAACGTATGCTAGGTAATGTGAAAAATGTTCAGGAATAATCAATGCTAAACACTACTCATAAATAAAAAAATTGATTAGCAATATCCATATTTTATTAATAAATGGTACATGATTTTTAATACTATATATTTATAATATTGTTCTAATATTATTTATGATCGTTTCATGTTTTATTAGACCAAAATAAAATTATTTTGATGACGAGTTAATGATGATTAATTAGGTCATATAAATTATTATGTGATAATTTTAAGGGAATAGTACCTGAATGACATAAATTTAAAAACTATTACACAAATGTGATACAAAATAATAATATTAGACTAACATGACACAAAATTAAACTTAAGTAAATTAAAATTTGTATTATATTGGTGAAGATGAAAAAGATTATGTTATGTTAGTTAATAGATTTAAAAAAAAAAAAAAAAGAGGTAATTATTTAAGTAGTTTTCTCTGGAAAAAAATTAATTTACTTAACTTGCTTCGTATATATAGTGATAAATAACATTTTTTGTAAAGGGCCAACGCAAGAGCGCCGACAAACGGCTCTTTTTTAGTACATTACTCAAACGTCTTCTTTTGCTTTTGAAAATATATATATATATATATATATATATATATATGCTTATGATAATCTGACTCATCCGGAATCCCCACTAAATTATTAAAATCAGCGACATCTGTAAGAATTTACATATATGTTTCACGTTTTATAGAGATGTACATATATTATAGGCAGTTTATAAAAAAAAATAAAAAATAAAAAAATTTCTAGTGCTTATCATAATTATTGGGAGCACTAATTCCAGGCATCTGGTTGAGCTACTTCCTCGTGATTTCCAACGAGCAAAGTGGTAAAGAATAAAAAGTGGCACACAATTAATGGGTTTTAGATAGAGATGGAGTTAATGACAATAGTCAAACTATATTTATTTATATATATATATATATATATGTAGGTCGACTCTTCATTTATCCACAAGGTACAGTGCTAAATTTGCCTAATCTACAGCCTCAAAGCTGGCTTATTGTTATTTTAGTGAAGACTTGCTTCCTTGTCTGAAACTTACATTTAATAAGGTTGTGTTCATTCTGCAGCAGTGATATCAGAATCGCCAGCGAGATACATATATAGGCCCACTAAATGTCTCTCTCATTCGTCTTTTTTTTCTTCTTCTTCTTCCAATTAAATGAGAGATTCTATCGAACGGTCTCCATCATTTTAATCAAACGACGTTTATTATATAAGGTCGGATATTGTAAAAAATATTGTTTTGGACAACACCGTAATGTCGATTTTATGAGTTCTATATGATTAGGACCAAAGATCTCATTAACCCTACGTTATGATATGCTTCGAACTTAGAATCTTCCCTATTAATTATTAACTGCTTTAACTTTTTTTTTTTTTAATTTTTTTTTATTTTTGGGTAGCTCCATGGGGCAATTGGCGTGTGTACCCTCCACCGCCCACAACCCTACATGGTATGGTCCATTAAAGCTGAAGGCCTAAATATTAGACTCATCCATTTGAGCATATTCCCATGTAGGCATTTACCTCAACGGTGGAAGGCCACTACCCTAGTTATAAATGAAGCTGGTCTACATGGATACACCTCCTTCCTTCTCTATCTATGCATATAATATATATATATATATATCTGTTTATATATCATCATCATCATCTTTTTTTTCCTCACTATCTCTTTCTCTCTCTTATTTAAAAATGTATATAATATTTGTCCGTATGTAACATATATCTAGTATATGAACTTGATTGTAGGAAAATTGATGAGCAGTATTGCAAGATAATGATGAGAGAGAAAGAGCTGGCATGGACAAACGAAGTCAACGCCCAGAAACCCCCGTCACATTATTAACAAATAAAAATAAATATGTAAAAGTCAACAAACAACGTTACACAAAGTTTGAGTTGACCGTCATCTTTATAACCAAAAAAAAGTTAATAATAAATAAATAATTATATATATATATATATATATGTATATATGTTTGTTTCTGCTGAAAGGATGGGGGATTGTAGGATGTTGAACATGAACCACAGCTGGAGAAACCTTGAACCTAAGGAATCAAAAGGAAGGGATATTTACAGATTGATGACCTCTATTCATGAGTTATTATATTTTTTTAATTATTTATGATCAACTATTTCAGTTAATTAATCTGAGATACAAGTTGACGATATTTTTGCAATTTGCAGCTATTTGAGCCAAATGATGACCATTAAAGTAAAGAGTTAATTTGTAAGAGAGAGATAAGTACCATTGATTTGAAAAATCATTGAAATTATTCTTTCGAGAGTACAGAGGTCACCCCAAGCATCGAGTTTTTACTTGAACATGACAACATACTTATATATATATATATATATATGTGTGTGTGTGTGTGTGTGTGTGTGTGTGTGTGTGTATGTATGTGCATGTGTGCGTGTGTGTGTAAAATATTCATTATGCAACGTTCATTAGTTACTTATTAATTATATTTTTGTAAATTAAAAATTTCAACATTGAGTTGTCTGTACTTCCGACACAAATAAAATTAAGGAACAAATTTAAGAAAATTAGAAGGTTGTTCACACCATGCACGTAATGATAATATGATTTTTTTAAAACTCCTGCTTTGGGTATTTTGGAAACTAATAGCTTGGAAGTTGGACAAGTTGACCACCAAGGCCAATTGATATAGAGACATAAAATATAATTTCTTTTTCACTATTTAAATATATATATATATATATATATTTTTTTTTTTTTTGTTTTGCTACTTTTCCCTTCACATGATCTCAGCTGTCATAAAAATATGAGAGGATTCAAATGATTTGCTGTTTTTATGGTTATGGCCAGACGCAAAACTTTCGAACATATAAAAAAATAGTGAGTTAAATTTATCAATATTTGTTACTTCCTTTTTGTTCTTGCGTTTTTTTTTTTTTTTTTTTCTTTAGTGAAACAATTCGAAATTCCACACACTACTTCAATCGAGATTATTTACGCCGCGTCACAAAAATATTAATGCTTTTAATTAGCCCTTGATTTCACGCTTCTAATTTTTATTTAAATGATGGTATAGCTATATATATGTACATGTCTAGAGTGTTAATATAATTATTTTTTAAGTTTTTAAGTATTATTTTGGTAGTAACCAACTTGTACATCCTCCAACAATGAGAAGACGTGAGAATTAGTAATTCCAAAGTGAAAAAAAACATAGTATCAAATTCTGCAATTACTAGACTAATGATTATTTAATTAATTAAGTAATATGGCTAGATAATAATTAATTAATAAACTAAAATAGAGTTTTGTAGGATGCGAGAGCTAGACAGCTTTTCTTTTCTTTTCTTTTTTTTTTCTTTTTTCTTTTTTCTTTTTTCTTTTTTCTTTTTTCTTTCGGACTGACAAATGAAATGTGTTAAACGGAGACTGGTGATTAAAACAAAGAACGATTTAATGTTTAAGCAACTTTGTCGTTCGGCTAGAAAAATCATTTGTTTAGGCATATTAAAAGTATTTTATGGGGGATGACTTTTGGGTGTTGCAACGGTAACTACACGGGGGAAACAGAAACGAGCTAAACTTTCTTTCTTTCGCTATCAATAATTTGTTTTTTTTCTTTGGTGAAATCAATAATTTTTTATTAATTAATTTATGATGTTATTCTGAACGTAAAAATAAAATATCTAAAAACAATGACTTTAAATATGGAGGAATCGGGAACTAATCAACAAAATTAAATAAAAGAACTCATTTTCATGACATCATGTATAGACACCGGAGCTTTGCTACCCGCCGAAACCAAATAATTATTGAGAATATGGTTGAATTATATAATTAACTTATCCTCTGATGGTATCAAGCGATATATGTCTATATATTTGACATAATAATAATAATAATTCACACATCTTAATTAAGAATCACATAGAAATTGATAATTAAGATAGACCAAAAAGGATACCGACCTAATTAAAATGTTCTTGTTTTTCCTGATATTAATAGTTTTCTATCAATGTTTATATATTTTTTTTGTGTATATATAAAACATAGACATCACGGGTGGGTCTATAAATATAATCATTCATATATTCATGAATTGACGTATAGCTCTCACAAACTTTGAGCAAATAATATAGCTCTCACAAAGACTGCGTTTAAATCTGAAGTCTCTAAGCTACAAAAAGTTTGGTATAAACATTATTTTTATCCAATTATAAATCGATCAATAAATATCTTCATTTTATGGACACTTCGCCATGACCTTATCATGTACCTAGTTCTTTTTTTTTTTTTTTTTTTGGGTGCTAAAGATAAAAATTTCTTTCGCATTTTTATACTTGGTGATCTATATTAGCTGGCATAGATAGTGTTAAGGTCAAAGTAATAATTATTTGACTGACCTTTTCGATTCATAAATCATATAGCTAGGATAAACTCTCACGTAAGACAATAATATTATTCTCTTTCTCCAAAATATCTAGATTTTTTTTTCCTAGTGATAAAGGCCCGCGAATATTTGATACTTTCTACTCAAGTGAGAGAGAAAATTATAGCAGTAAGATCAGTTGTATACAAAAGTCATTAACATTGACTAACACGGTCAAGCCTCGCGTGACCTCATTGAGAGATTGATCTCTTAAATAAAAACAGTAAAATAAATTACAGAAAATAAAGAATAAAAAAAATTTAGAGGGGTTCAATATTTTTAATATAAAAAGTTATATTTACTATGATGTTTGCTATAAATATAGGCGCGGAAAATGTTTTGAGAATACAAAATAGGGATTAGAATTTCTAGATGGCCGAATAGGCCTGTTTATACTCTTTTATGAGATAAATACAAATAAATCATACAATAATATCTCTAGCTTATATGTAATTATCCATGATTAAGTTATTCTCAAGTGCTTTTCTTATCTTCAGTTTGAATTTGAATAGTAGAACATTCATGAGAACATTATTTCCGTGATTCTTAAAATTAAAATATCTATATAATTAAGTCTGGCTACTATCTTTATAATTCTTATCTTCAATTTGAATTTGAATGTCGAGTGCTACACCATCAAGAAAATATATGACGAAAAGCTAGTCACCCAAAAAATAAACAGTGATCGGTTATATATATAAATGGAGCCCCAATTTATTAAAGAAATAAAAGTTATGAAGCCCAAATGCACAAGTGGAGCAATTTTAACTTAAGGAGCCATGTACTGTCTATTATGACAAAATTGATGTTCGACAAATGTGAAATATGGGCGATAAATATTGACTCTGAAATCAACTATCTCATGTAGAGACGAAAATTTAGAAAATAACAAGCCAGAAAGGAAAAAGAGTAGTACGACTACTACTGAACGAACGGTCCTAATATATTAAATTAATGCCAAGAGCGAATTAAAATCTCGAGTCTTGACTGTTGAACGAGCTAGCTAGCTGGCTAGTGGGCACACATTTTTGTGAGCAAATTATAAAATAAATGGCAACAAATTAAAATAGTGTCTCACTACTACTGGTACTTCTGGCTTGTCTTTTCAAGTCTACTCTCTGTCTCTATCTTAATTTTAACCGCATTGCAACAATAATAGCATTGCTAATACGGGTCAACCCTCCCCAAAAGTCAACAGTCATGCTCATACGTAGAAACAAATTAATCATAATAGCCCTCACCACCAAGGCACCAAGTTGATAATTTTCTTCTCTTGTTTCAATTCATCGATTAATGTGAGGACGCAATTAATTTTCTTCCATCACGTGCCGAAGAAAAATATGACAATGTTCACTTATAACAGTACCCTTTTTTCTTTTTTTTTTTCTTTTTTTTTTTTGGGTTGTGTTTCGTATTGTATTGTTTATATTATATAATATCTATAATTAGGATTTAATTGATTGCGGAGAATGAACTTGGACGGTCAGATATTGGATATTAATAATTACAAACCAAAAAAATTGTGATCCTTTTTCTTTTCTCCCTTTTTTTTCCCCCTAATAGAACAAGACATCATGTAGTCAAGGAACAAAGACCAATTAAATACATATTTGTGGAAGGATCAAAAGAGAGATTTAATTGAAGACGGGCCTACGCAGAGTTATATATACTAATGAAGATGACAGCCCCTACTCATATATTAAAAAACATATATATATATATTAATATGAATATAAAAAAACATATATCTAAAAGACATATATATATATATATATATATGTGTGTGTGTGTGTGTGTGTGTGTGTGCATGTATATGCAACTAACACCCGCCAACCCCTCGACATAAAAGGACCTATCCTAATTCACATAAACTTGTATTTCCACATGATCATGTTGTGACGGATAATGGTGGCCAGTCTAGTTTAATGTTTCTTATAGTACTCCAATATTTGTATTAACCAATTAACTACCAATCTGAAATTATAACATGTGATGTAGCTTCCTTGTGACACACATGGCATGCATATGCATATATATATATATATATATGAATTATTGGTATTAAAGTTGAGAGGAACTATATATGGAGCCTATTATTTCACCATACATTTTAATTTCATCTTTTTTTTTTTTTTTTTTTTGCTATGTTAGTACATTAACTGGGTCATCAAGTTAATAATTAATGGTATCCATTAGTTAAGTTCATCTAATTTCTTTACTGCAAATTGCAATTCTTGGTGAGCACTTCAAAGTGTTGTATGAGAAAAATATTACTCGGAATCCTAGATAAGTGTGTCAAGAAATGAGAAGAAAAATTAAAAAGAAAGAAAAGTATTATTTCTTAAATTCAACTTGAAACTTTTGAAGTCAATTCCCACCAAATAAACAAAGCCATTGGGAGTAAGAGAAAATGAAATTGAAATTATGGAATATGACTACACGACCCAACACATGGATGACTAAAGTATGAAAGAAATAGTCATATTTCGTGGAAAAAAAATTCAACTAAAGGACTAAAGAAAATAGCGATGGGTGTAAACTACAACACGACAACATTTGAAGATTAAAGGAAAAAACACACACAACTCAATGGGAATAACTGAAAAAAAAAAAAAAAAAAAAATCTAACTCTTAAACAGAGAGAATTACCTAAATAACCATATTTTTTAATCTATTAACCAACATGATACAAATTCTCAATTTTTGACTAACATGACACAAATATTAGATAGTTTTAGTTTAATTTTATGTCATATTAATCTAGTGTTAATTTTTTGTGTCATTTTAATGTAATAATCTTTAAATTTGTGCATTCAGATGCTTAAAAAAAAAAAAAAAAAGACTAAAAGAACACAAAGGGAGAATAAACAGTTTATTTGGGCCCTTGTGCGTTATGACCTCTAAAATCTGGGCCAGTTGACTCCAAGTCCTAGCTTAAAGAGTTTACATTTGTGGGCCAATCTGAAAAGAACACTAGCCCATTAAATATTGTAAGTTAAAAGAAAAATTGAAGCGGGCGTGGGGAGGGGGAAGAAGAGAAAATTAGATGGAGAGTTATGTTTTGAGTATTTTTTTTATAATTTTATTTATTCTAATATTAAATTTAATAATTTTAGTATTATGAAATGATAAAATAATCAAATTTAATATTATGTTGGTCATAAATATAAGGTGTCAAATATATGACATTTTTACATAAAACCCAATGAAGAAAAGGAAAACAAAAGATGTGGTTTGGCAATCGTGCCTCCATCACATGCTAGGAAAAATAGGTAATTCCCCAACTATGAATGAGCTCATGTTACAGAATTGGATAAGTTACCACAGTAAGAAATATTCTTAAATCAAGATATTTCTCGTTGAAATAAAATAAAGGTAAACATAAAAATTCTAATAATATCTGAAGATAACCATACAAAAAAATGTCTACTTTCCCTAATACACACGTGCAAGATGAGCTCCGATGGCCGGTGGGATGCTCATATGTCGGTTTGTAATAGAAAGAACATATATTGGTGATAGAAACATAAGCTGTTATTTTATTTGTGATTTGGTTTTTGTCTTTGTCTTTATCTTTTGTTTTTTGTTTTCTTTTAATATTGTAAAAAATAAAAATAGAGGAGTAGGGATGGAAATCGTCAAAATAGGACATGGATGAAAATCATAGAAAGAGGGTGCAAAACGGTAAAGATAACAATTGCAAGAGGGCGTAAGGACACAGAGATAACGATCCACATCAACCATGAAAGATTATTAATTACTTCACGGTTGATTACTTTGATAACACTGTAAATTACATAATACAAAAATTTAATTTTATTTGTGAATAAGCGTTATAAATGAGCTTTATATAAATACAAATTACAAAATCGGAAGAGTTTTTTTTTTTTTTTTTTTTTTTAATGTAAATAAATCAATCTAATACTTCTATTAAAGATAACTTTATACCAAACCGGAAGAATAACTTTGAAAAAAAAAATCCATAATAAAAACTATTGTTTGTCGTTATTGTCCCTTTTCCCTAGTCTTCCACACGAAAACTCCAAAAGGGGACAAACATTGAAAATAGAGTGTGAAAAAATTTCACGACTCATAATATTTAGTTCCCATATATTTGCTAGCTAGGAGACAACACCAACTTGTCGTCTCCGGTTCATCCTATTGATCAGAAAGTTGGGCCCAATGGGCCAATACTGGTCCACATTCATCAAACACTTTGCCTAAGGAATGTGTTAGTGATACATCTATCGTTCCATGCCCACCAAAAGTGGGAAATGGCCTTTTTAGAAAATTGCACAAGTAAGAGGACAAACACATACAAAGGACCAAAATAGTCAACCTAAAACGGTCAAGAAACTGACAACAAACGACTTTGAGCAACTGTTTAAGCCCCCATGACAGTAAACTCGCAACAAATAATTTGCTTAAAAGCTGTAATTTTTGCACCCCACAATGCCCTATCTCTATACCTGATAAGGATTTTCCACACGGTTTTCCAGATAGGAAATTCTTAACTTAAGCAAGAAAAAATATCACTATGTCAAACCGCACTGGATGCGGAGTGTGGCGTGGAGGGTACGGGTTCGATCCTACGTTGTACCCCCAAAAAAAAAAAAAAAAAAAAAAAAAAAAAAAAGGTATTTTATAGCAAAAGAAAAGCATGATGAGAATCCCATGAAGAAAAGCATGAGAACAAAAAGATCAGAGTCTTGAAATGAAAGATGGTGTAAAGCAGGGTCTGCACTTGAGAAAGTTGCAGGGAAGTGCCCAACTAAATTCTGCAAATTTTGCATTGAAAATGGAGGCCCAAAAAAATTTATAATAATATCCAGCCCAGTTAATTTGTCATCATTTTGCAATCTGACATTGTGTAGGCTCAAAGCAGTACACATTTAAGGCCTGTTTTTCTTTCCAGCCAACCTGTACAGACTTGACACTTTATCATGGGCCCAGGGACCTACCTAAAAGGTGGAGAGTTTTGAAATTCTTGTAATTGCAGGCCAACTAGCACTCTTGTTCTCTCAATTTTTGCATCTGACAAACTACAATAAAAACATTATTCTTTTACAAAATATTCTGACAATAAATTAAGTGAGATGATTGGTGTTGGTTTTTTTTTTTTTTTTTTTTTTTAACTTGGTTAAATTTTTTATCTAAAAATATTTAGTTGTATTAAATTAGTTGACACAATGGTCAATGAGACTCAATCAACCAGTGACTGAGTATCAACTTCACCAATAAATCATTGAATGATTTTTGCTAAATACTCATTGATGCCAGTCAATATTGATAATCAATAATTAAATATTGTATTATTTAAAACAATGCTGGAAAAGGACCATTTTGTAAGTATCCATTGAAAAAAAAAAAAATCCTTAACAAATCACCTCAAAATTGCTAATAGTTGTCACTTTTTTGGTCGGAAATAATACATGCAATGCACGTAAGTTGTTTAAGAGGGAGCGAATTTGAAATTTGAAAGTATCTCTCTCTTGCTTTTTAATTGTGATTTGACAAGAATTTTTGAATTTAGGGGATTAATTGACAAATAGTTTTGTTAGAATGCAAGAAGCAATAATGCACAAAAAAATTAAAAATTAAAAAAAAAAACTCACCGAATAAACATGTAACCATTTTGTATCGCTTTCATTGTTTCTCTCTCTTTATTTTTTTAAAAATACCTTTACATTTTAAAAGTAAAAAAAATGGTGGCGATTTTCTTAAGCAACACATTATTTCACTTTAATTCATAAATAAATAAAAAAAAAACTTAATTTCACTTTTTGTTTATAAAAGCAAAAAAGAAGGGAGGAAAAAAGAAAAGAAGGAAAAACATAAATTAGCATAACAAATGCTTTGTATATTCACTTACTTTATTAAACCACCAGTCATAACATGTCAATGGAGAATTTTCAAGGACTTTATACTCCTTTGAGACTAACTACACAATTGATTAGCATTAAAAAGGAAAACAATAAGAGAAGACGATGAACATCATCTCTTATAAACTTAAAGAATAACTTATTTTGTTATTATTGTTATTATTTTAAGTTTGTGGACACTTGTTAAAAGATATAAAAACACTTTTAAGTTTTAAATACGGACCTCCTATCTATATCCTTCTCATCCCATTTGAAAACTTAAAAAAATAAAATTAATACGCTAATATGGGCCGTGTGGGGTTCCATGTCTGGTTTACATCACGAGCAGCCTGCCAAGAATCACAAGAAGCTTCTCAAGTCCACTTTTCCTTTTATTTTCTTTAATTTCCTTGGATTCCTAGTTATCCTTTTTGCCCTACATTAAGTTTAGGTCACGCCCTCGTCTAGTTGGGCATGATAATATTAATCAATTAACAAAATCTCATAAGTCATAATTATGCACTCTCATTTACATATTCGACTCATATATATTCTTATTCATGTTCACTTCATATCCCTCCGATATTATTATGATACATTAACTAAAAATGTCTTATAATTATAATATCATGTGATATCAATTAAAATATTATGTTAATTAAACACGTATCATAACGAGCCAAATCTACCATTTGCTTAATTAATCCGTCCTAAGCTTGCGTTGTTTTTCATGAATGTTGGTAACATAAATTGACAACCAGTAGTCTTAAAACATAGTGATACTGATCAGTACAAGACAAAAGACAAGGCATTTGTTTGCATGAAGATAAAGAAACTGCCATAACAGAGTGAGAGAGATATAAAGAGGAGTGTATAAAAAGACAAAGCAATACCGTAGTGTATTTTCATCTATCACAATCTTGTTTGTCCGTAATAAAGAGCCCAGAAAGGCCTTGATTTGCACTTCTCACCATATCACATGCCCTTCTGGGCCTCCTCATGCCTTTCCCATGTGCTTCACCTACAACTATACACAGTCTTATTTAATTTTATTCATATAAATAAAATTTTTAAAAATTTTTTTAAGTATATCACATTTGTTACATTTTTCTGCTATTGCATTCTGCAAAAGTCAGATCGTCTTCCTCTTCGAGAAAATTCATGATTAGCTTCTTTTATTCGATATCTCTGCTTATAATGTTATACAGTACAGTAAAGAAGCTTTGCTCAACGCTGAAATTGAAACCAAAAAGAACTCCAAAAGTATATATTATGCTGGTGATAAACAAGTTCCAAAAAAAAAAAAAACAAAAAACAAAAACAAAAACTTGAACAAACACTTGTCCAGATATACAGTCACAAAAATATTTTTTACACAATCAAGAGTACCAGATTCCTCTTAACATACTCCTGAATCTGTTTGTGGACAACTTCCTGACGAGTTTCTTGGCATCGTGAACCTGAGCCTCGGCAAGCTTCTCGACGTTCTTGAGATGCCCAGAACTCGCAATCTTCCTTCTTCCACTGTGGCTGCTAGTCAACGACATAAGTATGGAAAGAAGCAACTTTTTGTTGTTTCCCGAGTTTTCTTGTTCCGGGTCAAGCAATTGGAGAATCAGGCCTATGTTTCGCTCGTCCTGTGCAAATCTTTTCCTGTTTCTAGGCACCAAAACCATCCCCGACAGCGCCTCCACGGCCATTTCACGCACTTCAAATGACTTCGAATCTAGAAACTTGACGAGCTCTTGCATGAAACCGGCGTCGCCGAGTGCTTTTTTTGCTTCCTCCGATGTCGCCGCGAGCCTCACGGCGATTTTTAACGCCAATTCTTGGACCGAGACTTCTCCATTTCGTAGGAAGAAGATTAGGTGATCCACAAACGAGTAATTCAGCAGAATCCCAATTGAGCTATTAGAAGAGAAACACAAGTTTTCTATTGCTCTTAGTGCGGTTTCTCTTGTTTTCGAACTGCAAGGCGATCTAGGCTCGATGACTCGTAACAAGCCGCGAATTCCTCCTTCTTGGACGACCATTTGCCTGATTAATTCGTCCCCTGAAGCTATGTTCTTGAGCAATTCGATGGAGTTTATCTGAACAGTCTCGTCCTTGGACCGAGCCAGCTTGACGAACGTCGAAATCGCGCCTTCTTCGACCATGAACCGCCGCATTTCCTCAACTCCGGCGAGATTCTTCAGCACCCCGCAAGCCGGGCCAATCAATTCGGCTCCGCAATCGCCCGAATTGCATATCTTGAGCAGCGCCGTGACCCCTCCGTGAGCCGAAACCGACCAGGCGTTGTCGGAATTCTCGGTGAGTTTCACCAAACACCTGGCGGACGCTTCCTTCCCGGCCTCATTCCCGCACTCCAGAACCCGAATCAGCGGCGCGATTGCTCCCGCTCCGATCAGAACACCCTTGTACGAATCGAACCCGGCGACTACCGACATCACCTTCGCCGTCCCTTCCTGGATTTCCGTCTCCGGCGAATCGAGAAAGCTCACTATTACGTTAACAATATCCCCGAGCTCCGCAATAACGTTGATGTACTTCTCGTCCTCTGCCACCGCCGAATGCAGATTGCTCAAAGCCTGTCGCTTCATCTCCGTGTCTCCAATCTTCATCCTGGTCACCAAATCCCTGACGTAAAATCTCATGTCGTCCCTGCAAGCTCCGAAGCTCGGCCGCGAGACGACGAGCGCGAAACCGCAGGTCAAAATCCCGGCGTCGTAGATTTCCGAGAGCTTCTTCGAATGGGTATCGAATTTCGAGGAAATCACATCCAAATCGCTCTGCATCAGAAGCTTCCCGCTGTAGGAGAGATCGACGCAGCGCCGGGCGAGATCGTAGCACTCGGTGATAGTCACCATAAGGGAGAGAACGAGCTCCGTAATCACCGGATTCTCGTCGGAATCGCAATTCTCCACCGCGATCAGGCCGTTGTTCAGGTCCTCGAGCTTGGTCCGAATCGATTGCCATTTGGCGGCGAAGACTTTGGTGGAATGGGAAAGAGATATCAACGACGACAAGAAGTCGATTGTCTGTCGGAGACTCGAATATTGTTTCGCTTTCGGTTCGTCCTTGTGAGACCTCTTATCTTCCTCTCCCATTGTCGTTGTCTCTCAGTGATTCAGACGCAGACCCATTATTCTCCGGCCGATTTGGAATCTGCCCCGAAAATGTTCCGGCGAGGTCGATCGGAATTTGGGGAACAAAATGGAATCAAAGGTAGTGATCTTATCAACAACAAGAGGGAGGGGGTGGTTGGGGGTTTTCCTCTTCTGACATGCCAATCTGGGGTTTCTCTGTACTTATCCGCAAGTCTTCGCAGCCTGTGTCACTGAATTGGATTTTACTGTGAATTTACAGGAATACCCCTTCTAGAGTCAAGGTATTAGCAAATGGGGTCAAATTGGGAACTGTGAGTTAGGAGGGGCATCACTGTCATTTGAAAAGGTGAAAAGGGCGTCTCAAACCGTGGGAACTTGGGAGTTGCAAACGTATTTAAGGAAGGGGAATTTTTTTTCTTTTTATTAATCTTTTCTTGTTACTTATGGTTTTTTTTTTGGTTAATTTAATTTTTTAATTTCTGAACCTTAGATCAAATTTAATTTATGCTTTGTAACTAAACTGTATTTTTTTTACAGTTTTTATATTTTTTCCTGAAAAATCAATAAAAATTATAACTAGTTTTTAAAAAATTAATTAACTCTAACTTAAAAATTTCATCTTCAATTAACTTATCAAACAGATGCTTAGTTTACGTTTGGATATCAGGTTTGGATCTAAAATTTTCAACTCAGGTTTTATCTTTTTTTTAAAAATCAATAAAAATTTTAACTATTTTTGAAAAGTCAATCAATTCTAATATAAAAATTTCATTATAAACCAGTACACCAAACACATTTATAAAACATCTTGAAGTCAATCTTTCAACTATGAAAATATCTTGTAAGAATTTTTCGATTCAAATTTACTTTTAAAAAGTTCAGAAAAATTATCACATGAAAATTAGAATACATACTAGTAGGGTTGATGTTGTTGTTTTTATGATAATCTTTTGTAAAATTTGAATTTCAATTTTGGAACTTGTAAATTTCAAACTACACGAACTTAACTTTGGTAACTATCGTCATATTTTTATACTATTTTGAACAAAAGGACTATTTTGAGAACATATACAGTTATACACATATATTTAGAGAACCATTGTGAAATTGTTTTGAAATTCAGGTATAAATTGAAATTGAACATATAATTTAGAGACTAAAAATAAAATTGATATTTTTTTTTGGGTTAGGAATTTATTAAGTTGTTTTTGTGAATAAAAAGTTGATCACACTATTTTGATGAATAAAACGGAAAAACGGAAAGTGTGATAAAACTTGAAAGCAATGCATGCATTATTTAATGACCATCATCTAATTTTTTTTTAATTGAAACTTTTAGAGTGGAAGTCATTAATTAGTTGGCTCGTTTGTCATACTATGATTTGTTTACTCAGCAACTTTTCTCCTCTTATTACTTAACCCCAAAAAAATAATAATAAATGAAAATTCTTGTCCCATTATCGAAATACCAATTACTCACTCTGCTTGTTTGTTTGTTTTTTTGAATGCCAATTACTTTGTTTGCATCCATGAGAGAGAGGAAAAAAAAAAAAAAAAAAGGCCCGGGGGGGGGGGGGGGGTGCGCAGAAAAGAAAATAAATTGTGAGTGATTTTTTGGATTTTGCTTAAATGCAAGGCTGATAACAAAAGAAATTAAAAAAGAAAAAAAAAAAAAAAAAAAGAAAGAAGTTAATTATATGTTTTGTATTAAGGTGCATATCGTGAACAGAACAACATCCATATGAGGACAAACTACTTACAGTTCATCTTTGCCTCTGGATGAATGTGTAACCGCATGAAATGGTAAAGACTTTTCTAAATTCAATAATTTGTAAGCCATATTTTTGTCTTGAATTTGCATGAGATGGATTACTTCTCCAAAAAAACAAAGAAACAAAAAAAGAGAGGAAAGTGAAAAGGGGAAGCATATTCCACTTGTAACATACATTTGATTTAATGAGAATTTTACGATATGATATTAAAAACACTTTATTGATAGGAATCTATTTATCTAATGTTTAAAAGCATGTACAAAAAGAATCCTACCTTATAAAACTCTTTCTTTTTTATAGTTCTTTTTCACTTTTTGATTCATCTATAGATGAACATAAAAAAACAAAAAACAGCAAGATAGTAGAAAGGTAAATTTAAGAGGTGAAACTAGTAATTATATTCACGTGTCAACCTAATTTTATTCACCACCCACATATATATATATATATATATAAATATTATATAAAGTGATCAAAAGATGCGTTTTCTTCAAGACTTCGGGGCTTGTAGCGAAAGTTCCCATGCTTGAGAACTTTTATTATGAACTTTTAACTGAGAAACTAATCTCCAAGGTTTTAATTACTTAGGTAAAGTGATGTTTAGAAAGGCTATTAACTGAGCAAAGAGAAAGCAAGATCAGCAAACGGTGACATTAGTACCCATAAGTGAGAAAACTCAAATTCATATGGACCCCCACAAGTAATTATATAAGGACTCTCTATTTTGATTAGGTGAAAAGGAGAGGCAAAATATAATAATAAAATAATAAAAAGAAGAACAAGAAAAAATAAAAAGAGTAGCTTTCCATGGCCTAAGCATGGAAAAAACATGGCTCCCACCCACCATGTGAAACCATCTTTTAATTAGATGCCTTGAGCTAGCAGTCACCCTTTTGCGTGTTGGAAGTGGAGGTGAATTTCTAATATACCACTCAGTCTCAAAAAGGGAACAAAAATAGAAAGGAAAAAAGAAAAGAAAAGGAAAGAAAAAGGGTCGCTCTCTCTTTTTTCTTTTTTCTTTTCTCTTTTTTATTTTTTATTTTATTTTATTTTTTTTGTGGTTAACAAAAAAATAAAAATAAAAAAAGCAAGCAAGCTAGCCTTGCCTTGGCAAGGAAATCTTATAAGGAGCATATTGAAAGTTATTGACAGATTGATTCCATTATTCCTACCATATATACATATACATATACATATATATACATTTATTATAAAGAATTCGAGCATAATATGTGGAAGTAGTGTTTTGAATATGTATAGGTAAAACAAAAGCATTACACATGCTCAGATAATGACAAATGAGATTAGAAAGAAAAAAAAAAACTGAAAGAAACCGAAATGACATTATAATTAGGTGTGTCTCAAACTGTCTTATTAGAAGACAAAGTGCCCATTATTCTGCCGCTCACGGACTCATATTCTATGTAATCTTTTTTTCTGTTTTGTGATCAGGGTATAATTTGAACCAAACAAACCGTTTAGAATGATTGTTTGGCTTTAATTATTCTTTAATTAATGTGGTTGATGTACACTTGGTTTGTTCCGGCTTAAAGTTTTGCTTTTCCACTCGGGAAAGGTCGACGCTAAATATTCTTTTTCTTAGTCCTCTTTAAAAGTCTTTTAATGAATTATGTTCAGTTATAACGTCGTGTTGCATAACAGATAAATCGCACAACTGTTTTTTGGCATCTACACTAATCAGTGCTATGTGTATAATTAGATCTGCACATGGGCCTCAAGTACTCATTGTTGGATACGGTGGTGCCTCAAGTACACACAAATCTTACACGTTTTTCACTATGTGTATGTAATGTGCGTACACACACACATATATATTGATCGATACGGTAATGCATTAGTATTTTGTTTTAAACTATCGGATTTTTATAAGAATCTATCAATTTTAATTTCTTTTTCCGATTTGATATAATTTTGATCAGATATAATGTTTAGACACATATATTACAGTAGGACATCTCTATATAGAGAGTTCCTATATTTATACATACACACCTATATAGTAGTTGTTAGATTGTGGATTTATCGCTAAATTATTGGATGTTGTGGTGTTTATATATGGGTTAGACACCCTCTCTCTTTGAACTAGCTCTTAAGAATGAGTTCTACTCAAGTTTATTTAGCATAATATTAGAGTCATATTTTATAAATAATGGCGGATTTGGACATGGGCCTATTTACAAGACGCGCTAGTCGTGAGAGAAGATTAAATTAGTAGGATATTGTGCTGTTTATATGTGTATTAAGCGCTAACTCACCTTGAGCTCTTTTTTTATGATGAATTCTAGCTGAGGTAATGTAACAGTAATGTGGTTTGTAATTGAAATATCATGAAGTAGCTGAAGAATTATGTTTTGGCAACAGATTTAGGACGGTGAGAATGTAATTATGACAAGTAATTGCTCATTTCTTGAGTTTGATTATTGATATTTGCTTTGTTTATTAATGTTGGACACATCATATAGCCTATATAGAATATAGAGGGTAACTGTGGATGATGAACTAATATTTCTGCGTAACCTCCTAGTCTACATGCTTTGTAGGGTTATTTGTTTTAACGATTATGAAAAGGGTGGTGTTAGGTACAAAACGCCATTTTGTGTGCAAAGGCACGATAGTGATGGCAATTGGGATACCTTTGAGTGGAGAAGAAGGAATATTCAATGCAGAAGGAACACTATACTTACTTACTACATGAAACTTAGCTTTGAAGAGATCAGAAGTACTACATATAATGGCAATACTTCATGTTTATTCATTCCTAAGAGGTTGGCCATGATCCAAATTGAAACAAAATTACATGATAAAGTAGAATATAAAAAATATAAAACATTATAATATGAATTTCTTGATGGGATCATTTTGTAATGGATTTGGTGTTTGTCTATCCCTAAGTAGGTGGCATGGTCAAAATATATATGATCCGAGACTTCAAAGGAAGTTCATATGTGCATTGTTGAGAGGATTGGTCAAATCCATATCGTCTGTCCCTTGATATAACAATTTTGAAGTTGGGATAATATATATATATATATATATGTATGTATATTGTGGAATATTATATATATATGTATATAGAATTAGTATGTGTTTGGACGCACAATCCAAACCTTAGAATCACAAATTCAATTTTTGTCTTTTTCTTTCAACTTCACTATTCACATAGTTTTATAACTCAAACTTTAAAAGTCTATAACTTTGTATAAACAAGTCCAAATGAGATGATTTTTTTTTCCCGAATAAGTTTCAAGTTTTTACACTTTTTAATTCAAGCAATTTAAACGTCTCGATAAATGTATAAATAATCAAATCTTAGCACCAAACACATGTTTAGTGTAAGCTTAAACTTGATTCGTTTGTAACTTCGGAATTTAAAATCTAGTTGTTGTGGACCTTGATGTGATGCTTCAAAGGAGCAGGCGGTCACGGTTTTGTTGCCTTTATCTTGAAACCACATTCTCGTACGACACTTTTCTCCAATACATATCTGTTTTTGACTAGACCTCTAAAAGGAGACGACAAAGTAACAAACCAGTAGAGATCTCACGCGTCTACATATTTCGGAGTTACGTGTTCAAATCGATGAAATTAAAACTTTTATCTGTTCAAACACATCCTGGTTTTTATATGTATATGAACCTATTTGATAGAACTTTATATAAATTTTAGTTTGTTTGATAGAGCTTTTAGTATTAAAAAGTATTTCCTATCAAATCCAAAAAAATGTGACTTTTAATAAAGTCTTTTCTGATTAGACTTTATAATTTATAACAAAATTTAAGGGTTTGTTTGGTGAAACGGTTTGAGTTGAAATTTTTAAGTTTTGATAGTAAATTTTTTTGAATTTTCAGAAAAGACAAAAAAATTTTGAGAAAAAGACAAAAAAAAAAGTTTAAGTTAAATGGTTTAAATTGGTATGCCAAACTCCCCCTAAATTAGATATTATAAACTTCATTTTTAATATTTTATTACTTATTAGAAGACTTTAAAGATTGTTTTGACTCCATGAGTTCTTTGATTCAAAACACTTGCTGAGAAGTTACGACTTTTACTTATCTTCTTCTCCTGGCTAAAAACAAAAGTAAAAACTCTTTCAAACAGATCCTATATATGTATTCTCAATCGGATGGGTGTATTTTCAAAACAATTTACTTGTAGCGTTGATATATATATATATATATATATATATTTTGAAAGTAACTTATTTTGCAAGAAAATGAAGTGTACTCAAAAGACTTGTATACTTATTATTTCACAAATATTACTTATTATACTCATTGAGATGGTCATGATTTATATATAAGAGGGTTTGTTCTGGGATTGGGCACAAGGGTGTTTGTTTCTATAGAAACCCCGAGTAGGCTTGATGGTGAAGACTTATCTCACCAAACCAAACCAAAACCATAAAGTTATTATAACAACTTCATAAAGGCCTGAAAATTAATGGGAGAATTTTTTTCAAGTAAAAATTATGGTCATTAATCAAGACGCACTCATTATAGATCTTCGGACCCCACAAAATCTAATTATTATTATTATTGTAATACAATTAAACCCCCTCTCCAAACTTCTCAATCGAAGACTAGATCATGAAAAGAACTTGATTAACCAAAAATCAAATAAAAATAAATCTAAAAAAGTGCCATTTGTACAATGTCTCTCAAAATCGTTGTTTCGAGTTCTTGTATATAGGAAAATGATGGTAGTAAAGCACATATATTGTCACTCCAAAGTCCAAACCCAGCTATGTAAGCCATCATCACCAACGACAGAACATGCTTATTGTTTCAGTGGGAATGCATATGAAAGAATAAATATTTTAGAAAACTTATATAGAAATTTTTATGAAGGACGAAAAGAGAAAATGTAAAGTTTGTGAAAACAAAAAAAAAAAAAAAAAAAAATTCACTGGGGGACGGGAACCCCCACTCGATCATGAATGCCTCCACCTCTGAACATCATACCCCAACCGAACGCGCTACTGAAGGGACCAAAAACCTATCTTTGATGGGTCATGGGCATGTAGTAGGTCCACAATTCTCTCTCTTTGTACGCATGATTTTGGGGTTTTGTTTTTGACACAAGCGACAAATCCACATGCATGTTATGACCAAGCATGCTTCAAGGCTAGGCCTATATGTTTGGGCGATTGTAACTTACCAACGTTCTCCTTTGTGGTGTACAAATCTCTAACCCATAGATCAAATGGCCTGACGAGCCTAAGCCTAACCATGCGCATTTGCCAGCGGTGTCGCGTGGCCCATCAGAAATCACATGTGGCCTTAATGGCCCATCAAGGAAGGTAGAACTTGAGACGTCTTCATAAAAAAATCTTGAGGTAAAACCTAGAGGACAACAAGAAAGAAATTGAAAAAAGAGGATCGGTGGTATCCCAATGCCCTCATTTAGTATCACGTTCGGAATCTACTAGGACTATAAGTTGTATGGAAAGGAGGGCTTGTCCATGCTCTCATTGACAATCTCTAGAGGTTCATGTCAAACACATAATCTCACTATTTTAAAAGATATCTAGTGCGGATGCAAATAATTGAAACTTTGATGGATAGGAGAGAGAACTATGAAGTGATTGTCCTTTTATTGTTATTCCACTATCACCAATGGTAGAAAATTGGCAATTTTGTTTAAGATTCTCAGTGGATAGCAACTTTTTTTTTTTTTTTTTAAGTAATTGGGTAAAAAGATCCACTAAAAGATTAACCAATCTTCGGAGGTGTAGAAAACTTTAAGAATAATACCGAAGATCTCAACTTCTAAATATTTCAATATCAAGTGACGTGTTATGTGAATTATTAATTTTTTATCGACCGATATTGAAAAATTACATCTATTAATCAAAAACGACAACATACCAAGTAAAAATTAAGATAGAAATTAGGACCTCTAGCACTATTCTTTTAAAGACCAAAACTCGCTCTTCCTACATCTGCGGGATGACTCGAAACAAATCATGTTATGAATTATGGTGATATATATATATATATATATATATATATTATGTTTATATATTTAAAAAGACACCAAGATGGAGTAGGAGCCAAATTGAAGTTCATATCTTAAAAAAAGGAAAAGGACTTTTAAAGACCAAAACTCGCCCTTGCTACAGATGACTCGAAACAAATTATGTTATGAATTATGGTGATATATATAATGTCTGTATACTTAAAAAGACAGCAAGATGGAGTAGGAGCCAAATTGAAGTTCATATCTTAAGAAAAAGGAAAAGGACTTTTAAAGACCAAAACTCGCTCTTCCTGCATCTGCAGGATGACTCGAAACAAATCATGTTATAAATTATGGTGATATATATATATATATAAATATATTATGTTTATCTACTTAAAAAGACAGCAAGATGGAGTAGGAGCCAAATTGAAGTTCACATCCTAAGTAAAAGGAAAAGGACTAAAATTAAAATAATGTCAAAAATACTCAATCGGCCTTAACATTCAATTTTCCACGAGGGGATTGATTAATTTGCACTTAGGCTTAGTTTTTAATAAATAAAACAGACTTGACTTGAAGATAATATATATATATATATATATATATTCATATTCAAGTGAACCCAATGAGAAGATTCAAGGAAACAGAAGCGTTATACAAACAGACAACTTATTTTCGCCAAGTAAAGGGAAAAATACCACATTAGTGATACAGGCACAAGATGAGGAGATGTCGCATTTTAATCCATTGGTGCATCACCAACACTGGTCTGAAGACAGAGAGAACAAAAATTCCTGTTTCGATAACCCTCTTCTTGAACTGCCTTTGCTTTCCTTTTTCTCTCTCCTTCAAAACCATCCATGGCAATTCCATCACTTTCTTTCTCCTCGGTCATGTAAGAGGGTAAAGCAGTTGTCGGCAGGACTGACATGCTTCAAGCGATTCAGGAAGACGCGCTTCACTTGGCCGTGAAGGCGATCGATATGTTTGACATCACCGAGACTACTAACATAGGATTAGGCTCCTTGGAAATTTCACCCTCTTCTTCCATGTAGCAGTGCTGACTTGTTTTCCATGTGATGGCAGTATTTTGATGGTCATACGGACATGGGTGGCAATGCATAGTGGGAACTGATTTCGGGTCCTTCATGACGCACTGCCAGGGTTGTTTCATCTCCTTCTGCGTTCGCAACCTCACGTTCTTGCTCTTCAGAGTTGCGGTTAATTCAGAAGCAGAGGCGATCTTGACCCCCGACATTGAGGCTGTGAAGATATAAGTTCTGTTTGTGTCTTTGCGTCGCTTGTTTATTTTTGTCACGTTTCTCATTGCAAGAAAGAAATAATCATAAGAACAAATTCTGAGTAGCGATCTCCCATCTTTGTTCTTTTTTCAGCTTCCATCTTATTCAGTTGTACGAAGCTACCGATCATATTCCACTGGTATTTGTGCAGAAAGGTTTGCAATCTGCTATAGAATTTGGAACAAAATCTGCTACTGAGAACTGGGGAAATAATAATATACAAAACATAGCACTTCATAGAAAGGGCCTTAGTCACACGAGGAAAGTTGTTCAAGAAAATTTGTAAAATGGTAATAAGACACTTGAGAAGTACATGTGCCAAAGCCCGTGGCGAGCGATCTACACACTGAAAAGTGAAACAACCTATTATCTATTAATGTTGAAGATCAACGAAAAATTAACATGGTCTGTGATTTTTTGGAAACCAAAACTAATCCAATTACCATGCAAAGGTACCCCAATACCAAAATCATTTCCAATTTCAAATTCAAGTTGTCACAGAAAAATCTAGAGAAGAGATTACCATGCGTTTTAGAAAGTTTAGAGGGTGAGAACAAACGGAGGAGCATCCCTTCTTGGCCCAGCAACAGTACGATAGACATAAACTTTATTAGCCTGGCTATCTTCACTCCCTTCATCCTTGATTACTTCAACATTCAACCGTCGCATCTCTCTGGCCAACAGCCGGCATCCGTTCATGGTGACATTGCAGGCTGACATCCACAGCGACCTCATAGATTCATACTTCTCTAAGCCCGAAAGCAGAGCTGCATTCCCAAATGGGCAATCCCTGATCTCAAGTTTCCTCAACTTTGGACAACCATTTAGGACACACTGCATCCCCCAGTCACTGCTACCGGCAAAAGCCACTGAAAGTGTCTCCAAGTTCTTCGCATACCTCCCAATGTACTCAAACATTAGGTCAGTCAATAACCCCGTAACTGCAAGCCTCTGGAGCTTAGTGCAAGTCTTCACCACTGCACCAAAAGCCTCATCCATAGGCTCATTTGTCAAGTAATCTGGTTGGCCAGGGTCCATTATGCAGAGACGGAAGTGGGTAAAATCAGGACAGTTCTTCACGATGGTTGCTACTGCAGCATTAGTCATTTGGCGGCAAAAATAGAGGACGTAATGTAGCCTCCGGCAACCATAAGAGACTGCAAGAAATCCTGATTCTGTCACTCCATGGATGATCTCGTCATCAAAAGGATTATAAGGAAAACACGGAGCTCCTCAAGTAAAGGACAATGTGATCCAACGGCCTCCAGACCTTTGTCTTCCACTGTGTCAAGGACCTGTATCAAGAGATTGATTTATAAATATTAGCTTTACTTTCATTGTTGTTTGCTACTCTAAAAATAAAAGACTAATGAAATGAACTCATAAGATCTGAAATTCAGAAGTTACCCAAAGGCGCCGAAGCTGCCGGCAATGAACCAAAAGATTGGCCAATTCACCACTCCTCAATGTAGCATAGCTTAAATTCAGGAAAGTTAAATTTGCGCAAGAGGGATATAGGACTGGGAGATATAAGGCTTTAGCTTCCCATAAGCCAGAGAGTGTGTGAAGATTCTTGCAATTGCTAAAGGCGTTTTCAAGTTCTGAATGCTGATTGGCTGTGAGCTCTTGTGTGAAGGTTCCAGTTCCAAGCTCCACTAATCGAGGAGCATGACTGATCAGCTTCTGTAATTGCTCCAAGTTTATGCCTTTATTGACCTTCAAAACCTTGAACGATTTGCATCTACTAACAAGTCTCTCAAGAGAATCAAAGTTGACTTCACTGTTCAAGTTGGCGAAGTTTAATATTTCCAGTGATGTGAAGGTCTCTGGGAAGCAGCTCAACCAGTTACCACTTATGTCTTCTATATCATTCTCTTGTATGTCCAGCTCAACCAAATTCCTGTGACAAAAATTTGACCATTAAATATGAAGCGACAATGGAGAAATTTTGAATGTCTTCCAAATATTGGATCTCTCTTCATGTACAACAAATTTAGAGACGTATACAGACACACACACGCACAGAGCGGATTTTGGACATAGCAATATGTTTACGTCTATTTGTAGCTTATCAGTTGTAATAACATAAATTTGGCTTCATTTGCAGTACAATATTGTGGCTAGTAAAGAAGAACAAAGAGAAAAACAAATGGCGAACACAATATTTTGTTTTGGAACCCATGCAATTGTTTAGATAATTCCACATCGGGGACTGGTTGTCAGTTTATAAGTGTAAGGGGAAGCCACACTTCTTAAGCTAGCTTTTGGGATTGAGAAGGCTCACCCTTTAGCTAGCTTTTGGCCTTTCAAGGTAGTTTATTTTCCAACTAAATTCAAGTTACAATTGATTTTAGCATGAACTCAGTAACATATATTGTTTCATCATCTCTATCATATGGAACTTGTAGCCAATCGTTTAAATAAGATATATATAAATACATATCTCTAATTATATGTATTGCTATTCCGTACGAAGTAAAAGTTCGTGTCTTATGATTGTATTGTATGCAATAAATGTAAGAAATTTTCGTATTAATCATCAAGGATGGATAACTCCTTCAATAGCTTTCCATAATTATCTTAAACGTCACGTCAAAGCAAAGGAAAACAATTAAACTGGGAAATTAATGTATTCATACGTTTTAATCTTGCGTTGACCAGAACCAAAATTACTTCTTTCATTTTTTTTTTTTACCTTACCATTCATTACCAAAGAAAACACACTAGTAATCTGAAAAATCACTCTAAACTGCAAATTTCCAAAAGAAAACTCTGCGCCTTATTTCGAGAAAGGGCTTAAAATTTTGTTCTAGTCTTAACAAATTTGCTGATATTTGAGATAACATTATGGATAAAAACTTACAAGAACTACAGCTAAAAGTTCCGAGATCTCAAAACCCAAACATCATTTTGGAACTATAAATTAGGGCTCATAATGACTCAAAAAAAAAAAAAAAAAGGGAAAATAAAAGACAAGAGATCAATTCAAGAGGGACTTGAAAACCAGTACAGTACAGAGTACTGACCTGCAATGAGTGGCAATGGCGGCGATCCCATCAGTACTGAAGCCATCACAGCTGAGAAGCGAAATGGCTTTGAAATTAGGAAAATTAAGGGCCAGAAACTCCAAACTCTCGTCGGTGACAGTCATCCTCTTAAGCCGGAGCTCCTCCAGCAGCGGGTACTTGTCGGCGAACGACGCCAGCCAGGCGTGGATGTCGGCGCCCCAGTTGGGCGGGACCAGGTTGAAGTCAGAGAACCGCGGCTTCCCCTTCAGCGTGACGCTCCGGATGTTGGGGAACCGCCGCGTCAGGATCTCCGGCGACACCGAGTAGCAGTTCCCTATGAACACGTGCCTCCTCGACCACCGCTCCGCGTTGTACCACTCCTTGCACACCAGCGACGCCGCGCTTCTGTGCTTGCTCGACTCTATCAGCCCCACCACTCTCTCCAACACCTCGTCCGGAAAACTCGCCGCTGCCGCCGTCGCCGGCCGAGACCACTCGCCCGAGTCGCCCCCTTCCCTTGCCGATTGCTTCTTTCTCTTCGCCTCCATTAAAACACGATTATTTTGTTTTCTGGTACGGAGATCGAGATCCTAGAGCTTCTTCTTCGTGTGAGAATATAATTCAGATTTTTTGGTGTTTTTTTCTCGTGAACTGACACACAAACTTTGAAGACAGGAAGAAAAAAATAATAAAGCTGAGAGAAAGCGGTACTAGTAGCCAACCGTACTAGATGAAAAAGGGGCTTAAGAAGGGAAATTAAATGATTTGGAGTTGGTTAATTATTTTTTAAGTGTTGATTAAAGCACTGATTAGTGGGTAATTAAGATTTATTTGTTCGGTCTTCGCCTGATTAAGAGCTCTGTGATTCACGATTACTGAGATGGGAAGAAGATGGCAGGCCGAGTGGAGCCCAACTAGAGGCCGAGAGGGGGATAGCAACCCACGCCTACCTAACTTGTTCTTGGGTGCGCACTGCGCACCATTCCCCGGCGTATGTTAGTGAAGATATTTTTTTTTTAACACTGTTACCCCAGATTTTTTACTCTTGACGAATTATCCCCTTTATATTTCTAATTTTGCTAATCTACCCCCGAATTTTTTAAATTATTACGTCGTTTTGCCCATTTTTTATTCAGGAAGTATGCCCAAAGATGAAATTATTTTTTAATATTCCAAAGAGGGATATATAGCTAAATGGTTGTTTATAAATTTTTTTAAATAAAAAAGATCAAAGTTTTTTATGATTAAAAAAGTAGACGTAATTTTTAAATGATCAATCAATTTTTCAAAATAATCAACCGATACAGTAGTAGTATTGATCGATTATGATCGATCGCTAATTACTAGATATCATAACCAACATTTTAACAATCACCAATTATTATTATTTTAAATAAAAAAGTTCGACTATTTGTTTTGCTTTTTTTTTTTTTTTTTTTAAAGTGGCAAAAACTATTTATTTACCTAGTATATCCTTCACTAAGAAAACAAAAGGATGAGTAGATAACTAATTAAAACTAAAGAGGCATACTTATGTGTTAACCCTTTAACTTATTCATATTTTTGTTTTTGCCTAGTATAAAGACACTGTTTAGCACCATTAAAAAACCAACAAATTCTCCAAAGAAACAATAAAAGGAACTTAAAAAAATGGCAAGGTCATTGTAGCTAGTAATACTTTTGTGGAAGAAATTTAGGAAATAGATTAAAGTTAAAGTAGCACGTTGCCAATTCTCCATTAAGATGCGCACAATATCTTATCTTTTGTAAATTCATCATCATCACATACCCTTTTCTTTTTTCAAAATAAATACAGTGAATCAATGGAATAAAACTTGCATTATTTTGATCATCCTCTTTCGTTTTTGTTTTTGTTTTTGTTTTTTTTTTTTTTTCTTATTAGTTGGACCCCACATGACTTATTTCTTCATCATATCCCGAGTAAAATTCTATTAGATATTTGCACTTTACTACAATGATTCATTGATATGGTTAAATGTACAGTTCCACCATTAATATTATTGTTGTCTTCTTTTTATTATTATTATTATTTATAGAATTAATGATAAAAATGTCCTCTTCGTTTTCAACGTTTTCACAATTGACCTTTTGCCTCTAAAAATTCTAACTTAACATTATATGAATTAGACTTTTTGGCAAAATCTCTTGCTTGTCAATGACAAATTTGGAGAAAATATACTAAAATGTCATATCTTTTCTTTTATCGTAGGTTATGATACAAGACAATACTTATATACAAAATAACTAGTACCAATATATTTACAAATTATTAGAAAGAAAATGAGATTAACATATCAAAATAAAATAAAATTCATATGGCTTCGCATGATGTAGCAAGTTTCATGTCCGTTACTTAGAAAATTATTCTTGAAATAAGACACATTTCACACTTTTTTTTTTTAATTTCTGAATGAAAAATCTTCACTTCAAAAAGATCAGATTTTAGACGTGAAGGAGACTAGAGGAGGGAATTATAGAAAGAAAATCAAATAATATCTCCCAAGCTGTAATTTCCGAAAATAGTAGGTCATTTGCAAAGTGGAAGGAAAGTTTTTGTAATTTTTTCCTCAAAAAAAAAAAAAAAAAAAAAGGAGTGCAACACGAATACTTCCCGTAAAAAGTTTTTGAAGTTATTTTTTTCCTTAAATTTAGAGAATAGATTTAAACTTTGTATATTTTAATAAATTAAAATATGATATTACTATAAGATTACGTTAATAACTATTATAATTGAATCTTTTCAAAAATAATTTTGTATGGAATTTATTTATTTAATAAAAAATATTTGTTGAATGATAGGAACCAGAGTAGGAGAGGACGAGAGGTAGAAACTGAGCTGGCAACGGATTACATGGCCATCGATATGAGTAAAATCCTCTTTCAAAAAAAAAAATAATAATAATAATAATAATAATAAAAGTCACGTGATGCATCACGTGATTGCATCCTTAACCGCACTAATCAGACTTTTTTTTTTTTTTTTCGGGTTCATATAATCTGGTCGAAACAGCATTAGCATCTAATAAATTATCCAATGTTCCCTAATCACTATAATTAAACAAATAATTAAATATATAATTATTATTTACAACTCCCATCTCTCTATGCAGCTTTCAATAATAGTCTAATATCTATTCTAATAAATTGATGTTTACCAGCTGGACATCAATTTCTCTTTTGGCTCGTGTGGGGTGTTATCTCCCGTCTGAATTTTAAAATATCAACTTTATATTAAAAGTTTCTTTATCTTTTATTTTTAAAAAATATAAATTTTAAAAATTCATAATTTTTTCATTTCAAATCAAAATTAGATAATTTTTATGTCAAAATACTCGAAATGACAAAACGAATAAAATGTGATTCATTTTGCTTTTTTTTTTTTTGAATACATTTCAAATTTTTGCATAATTTTTTTTATTAGATAACTTTTTCAAAAGTTTTTCCCTTAATTATACATTTCCAACCCAACATTCAAAACACTATCTCCAGATGTCCCCAAAGAGGCCCTTATAGCTAATTTAGCAAAAAAATTAATAATAATTATCTCTTATGGCCTGTTTGGTGCACAAGTTGAGTTTGAGTTGAGTTGATATTTTTAAGTTTGAATAGTAATTTTTGTTGACTTTTTTAGAAAAGACAAAAAACATGATGAAAAAAGTACAGTTTAGTTTGAGTGGAGATGGAGAATCAAACTTCCCCTTAGTTTAGTTGGAGACACGTGGCCTTCCTAATTTCTATTTGTTTTTTCTTTAATTCACTGTTTTTCTGCTCCTTAGCGTTGAGAATTTTCTTGACATCCTGAACGGAATAATAACAAAAATAAGAGAAACTTTCGGCAAAAGAGAAAAAAAAAATGAGATAGAGAAGACAAAAACAATGTAATGGTATATATAATTTAAAGGAAATTAACTTAATCATAGAATATAATATTCGAGCCTCTTACTTCAAATTAAAAAAGAGAAGATTTTAGAAAAGAAGATAAACAAAAGGGCAGAAAAGTTGGCAATGATATTATTAATTTCATTTTCACTTGGTTTACCTACCAAAGCTTATAAAAATGAAAAATAAAAAATAAAAAATTTGAAGTGGAATCAATTCTGACATTTTTTTTTTTTTGTAATAACAATAAATTTTGGTACTTTTTTGTTTTTTTTAATTTTCAAGTGTCCCACATATGTTGCCTATTGACATGGTCATTTCCCTGTCAACAAAGAAGACAAACAAATTCCGCCTAAGCCTTGATATTGAAAGGGCATAACCTTCTTTTAAGCTATGCTAATGACACAACGTATGTTTAAATAGAGATTTGTTTGGAATTATGATATTTATTTTAGATTATTTTCCAACATTTCCACGTCATTTAATAAATAGCAGGGCATTGTACCTCTAATATATGCATCACTGGCATTGGACAATTGGACTGTGTGTTCACGTTGCTCATCCTCCAGGTGGGCCTTTTTTTTTTTTTTTTTTTTTTTTTTTTTTTTTTTTTTCCCCCTTTGTTCTGGGGCTTTCTAGCCCTATCGTAAACGATGATAAAAGAAATCACAACCCCAAATAAAAAAAATAAAAAAAATCAAATTGGCTTTACAGATTTTACAACTCAAAATAGAACCTTATTCAGAGATAGGAAATGTTTTCGCAAGTTACCATAGGATGGATTTTTTGTTTTATTTTCTTCCAATCTTCAACTAAAAAATAAAAAATTATACATTTCTAGTAATAAACTAAAATACTCATTTTCTCATCTTATTACTGTGAAAAATGATATAATATTGTTTAGCAACCTAATCTAGAAAACATATTTAGGAGTTTTGTACAAAGATAGCTAGTCCGTGAAACATGAAACATCTTGAAAGGAACTTGTCAATTTTGTGTCAAAAGTTTAGGGGTGGGGAGAGTAGTACCAACTTGAATTAGTTGAGCCACTAGTGACATATATATATATATATATATATATATATTGGTGAGAAGACTATATTGGAGGCAATAAATTGTGCATTAATCTTATAGGGTCTAGACTAATTATTGAATGTGGATTCTACGGAGAGAGGAGACCACTTAAAAGAGCCATTTCGAAGTCATCTAAGTTACTGCACTTTTTGGATGGGCCAGGGGGGCAGAGACAAGAATTGGTTGGATTTGAAAGAGATAGGAATACAAGGAGTTTTTAGATGGAAAACGATAGCCATTTATTTTGTGACCCCCTTTCTCCCTCCTCCTCCTTTGGTTTCATTTTTCATTTCTCATTTTCATTTTTAATTTTTGTGTTTGCGGAACTCTACTTTTGACAAAACTTATTCTCGCTGCAGACTTAGCCGACTAATAACTATTTTAGCCTTCGTTACCGGAGTTTTGAGGTTAAAAAGAACATTAATGTTACCGAGTAATTGTTTGGATTCTCGAGATAAAATTAGTTAGGAACCACTAAGTCTAAGATGACTCTGGTTTTTTTGATAGAAATGAAATGAGGTTTTATACTTATCTTGGGATGGGAATAGACACCTCCCATTTTGTCCCCTAAAGCTTAAGAAGCCCATGTTCTCCCAGCAAATATCACTTTTTTTTCTCGACGTGGACAGATTGTCATCCAATCAATGGAACTTGTTTATTTATTCGGAAAAATTGGAGAAACAAAAAAAAAAAAAAAATCACAAAAGGGGGAGAAGGCCAGAGTGGGGCGAGGACACGTGTCATTTTTCAAAGGCATAAAAAAATATCCCAGGTTTTCTTTTGGTACACAGGTACTATATATCATACTCACTATTACACTCGTGTGTGTGTGTATATATATATATATATATATATTCTTGTTTATAGCAAGTGTACATAATGTATATAATTGCCGAGTACAGAAGAAGAAGAGATGAGACCGGCAACGGCAAGCACTTTCAATATGTCTTTCGTCAAAAGCTAGTTGGTTCAAAACAGCAAACATCACACTGAGAATGGATAGAAATCTGGAAACTTCTATTTTGTGGATGGTCTGAAATCCCTTCCTCTTAGTAGAAACATGTGTCTCAAGATCATCGAGAGTAGAACAGAAACATGTACTTTTGTCAATGTCTGAAATCTATTGACAATTCTGTGAATGTAAGATTTTAGATTTGTCGTGTAGCATTATATGTCAAATACCATATAGTTTTAACTTTTAGGATGGAAGGGGAAATAATTGAGCTCCTTTAAAAATTAAAATTAAAAATTAAAATAAAAAACAAACAAACAAAATAAGAGGATAGTAGTATCTTTTACGTCTTTTAATCTAGCACTTAAAAGATAAGCATTATCCGAAATCATCGATATGATAACTAAGAAGAATTTTGTCTCTGAGCCTTTAATAGTCAATAGACCAGAAAATCAAAGTGTCTATCAAAAAATCAACAGACGTGTGATGTATGACTCGAATCTCTGATCTGTTTAGAAAAATAATTGATTTTACTTGATTACTCCAAACTTGTTCATGTTAATAGGTTATATAAGTTTCTTTTGATCCATTTTCAAACAAATCCCTTGGGAAATTTAGAGCAGAAATTGTACTTCTTGGAAGAAGGATTAAGAGATAAGTTGAGGCTTTACTTTACTCAAAATGAACGACATGACTTCTTATTGCCTAAAGAAACGACATGTTATTGATGTCGTTTTTCATTACCTAACGACATGTCCCTTTTCATTAGTATTCCGTTCTCAAAAACAACGAAACGACATGATTTTTCTATAAAATTACAGATGACACAGAAATCTACAATTGTGAATTATGTGTGAATAGCACCAAACATGTCGCTCGCAAGCGGCGTCCACCAATTTCTATGCTAAAACTTAAAAAGAACAAATAATAAATAAAGTTTTTTTTTATTTAAAAAACCACACACACACACACACACACACACACACACACAGAAACGACAACCACAAAACGACTTGTAATTCCATTTTTTTTAAAAACGACTTGTAGTACTGAAAGAACTAAAATGGAACATAAAAACAGAATTGTTGAAAATAAATCAAGTAGAAACAAAATTCCGCAACTAATTACCTTCCACTAGTCACAAATGATATAGCATAACAGATTATCTTGCTTTATCCTATCTTAAGTTATAGTGTCAAGTAAACAAGACATGAATTCCCATTATAAAAATAAAAAATAATAAATAAAGATGGGATACATAAAGAAAAAAAGAGGAAAGGAAAAAAGAAGAAGACACGAATAAGGAAGAGGAAACTAAAGTGGGGTGAGAATAAGAAAAATAACCAAAAAAATATTTATGAATTTATTTGATTTTGAAAAGGAAAAATAACCAAAACAAATACATATGAATTTATTTGATTTCTCAAACAAATAAAGAAATTGTCTACTCTACAAAAAAAATAAATTTTCACCAAGGCCAGAATGAAAAGAAGAAAATTATAACATTTTTTTGCACCAGTAGCTCACCCCTGCTTGTGAAATAGTAATTGATCTGGAAAATAAAATAAAAAACAAAAATTCTTTAATGTCAAAATTGTAAATCCAATTATTTTTAGCAACTTTAGAAAAGACTCGTCACTTGTCAGCACTCAGCCGCCTCAAATGCGACTGGAGTCCCTTCCAAAAATGAAACGCCTTGTCCAGTCCGACACTACCAATGCTCTGTTGCGCCAGCTCACTTGTTTGCTGAAAGTACCAAACAACAAACGACGACACTCATTATTATTCAAGCAGAAAAAAACGACACACAGAAAGAAGTTCTTTATTTTATTTTCTGGCTGGCCAAGAAAATAGAAAAGTAATTTTTTTTTTTTTTTACCTTGCATAGACGGAATACCAGAGCCACTGGGAGCTCTGGCCAATGGAAACCCAATCACCAGGAAGTTGTGCTGCTGTTTGCTCTCCCCCCAGTGGAGCAAATTGTCCAAAATGTTTGTACCTAATTTTTAAAAAATAATTATTTAAATAAAAGTAGTTAGTAACACAAATATATCTACTAATCTTGCATTGCTCTTTTCTTTTTTTTTTTTAATTAGTATATTTAAATAGCATTTTTTTCATACAAAACACTTTAAAAAATACGATTCCGAACACAAACTCAAAAACCACAATTTTACTTCGGTTCTTTTACTATTAAAAAGCATATGCAAAATCAACGTCAAGCGGCCTCATCGACAAACCTAATCTATCAAGTTTATTAGTGCAACATTCTCAAGACATGGACCCGACCAATGAACACATATAGTGATGGAGAACAAGAATATATCCTGGTCCTACATCATACAGTCATAGGCACTAGAGAGAAAAATGGAGGGATTCATCAAGTGGTGTGTACCTGAAGGGACGGAATCTGTGGCGACCCGATCCTCTGAACCTGAGAGGACCCTCTGGGTTCTTTTCACACTCTTCCATGCGATTAAAGCATTTAGCAAGGTATACACCTTGTTGAGATGCAACCTGAAATCTCATCCAGAGCCAGAAAATGACAATATTGTGAGTCCTAGTGACATTGAAATCTCCGATGGCGAAAAAGTAACTGATGTTGTAGTACCTGAGCTGTAGCTGGGAGATTTTTCATCTGGGAATCCACCTGGGAAAGAGCAGATTTGAATTCTTCTATATTCAGTTCTATGGATTCTTTTGCAACATCGCCTTTCGCTTCCCTCAAAAGGTCAATGATGTCGCCCATCTGCTTATTCTTCAGGTAAAGCTCCACTTGAGGGTATCTTTCACAGATGTCAGCAATAACTTCTTGAAATTCTTTAACCGTGAGTGTTCCTGAATTGTCCTTGTCTGCTTTGGTGAATATAGCTGAAATATCTTCCTGAAAAATCAACAAAAAATTCTCTTTTAAAATATATATTTTTTAAGAAAAATGAAAGAAGCCAATAATTAGAGGAGCCTCTGGATTGCGTTTAAGTGTATGCGATTCGGTTTTATTATACAATACAATCAAGTATTTACGCTTATACTTCTACTGTGAAATTTTCAAAGGGCAGTACAAGGATACTAGGAAGTAGAAAATGTATTTCTAAAGAGTTGGCCGAAACAAAATCACATGAAACCGTCTCTCTGTCAGATATACATGGCCACTAGATCAATACTTTTGCCATCTGGAAGGAATAGAACAGAGTTCAATGGGAAAAGAAAATGCCACAGTAGTGTTCGAATTTCACGAAAACTTGAAAACTAACAATAAACGGGATAAAAATCCCTGAAGAAGAAACTCCATAACCAGAAAAAATGTAAGATGAGGGAAGAAACACGAGCATGTACCATGACTTTACGCTGATTAATAGTGGCGCAATCACCAAGAGCATATACATTGTCACATCCCTCGACTCGCAGCCATTCATCAGTTGCCAAAGCTCGCCTATTAGCCTGTGGTTATAGAATCACAAGCTTGATAAGTAAGCGATAATAGCATTAAAAAACGTCTAATTGAAGGTTTTTTTTTTTTTTTTTTTTGGCACTTTGAGTCTAATTGAAGTTTATGGACTACTTAAAGCTATGTAAAACTTCAGCAACACACCTGGCCAATTTGCCTCATAAAATCTTTCACGACAGGGCGAGTTCCTATACCAGTTGACCAGAGAGCCATTCCATAAGGTATAGAAGAAATTTCCCCAGTTTTCATCTCTTTGGTAGTAATTTCTTTCTCAGATACTTTGACAACCATAGATCCTGTTTTCACATCAATGCCTTCTCTATGAAACTTTCCTTCAGCAAACGCTGTAATTCTTTTGTCGAACCTGCAAAAAGCATGAGATATGTTGTCAGATTCACACGCTCATATTACACTCTCTCCTCTAAAAAAATCTTTTTAATTTACATTTTTACAATCTCAATTGGGTTCTATCGAAGATTCCTCTTACTAACTTGAAGTCAAGAAATAGTAGATATGTTCCATCAGAATGCGAATTGGCTAGACTATGAATTTGTCATGAACTCAAAAAACATGCTTTAGAAAAATAGAGTGGAAAAATCCATCATAAAAAAAAAATCCTTAAATTTACTTACATGTTAAGAATGTGATCTCCTGCCTCCAGAAGTGTAATTTTGACTATATCTTTTACTCCGGGATATAGTTTTATCAAATCCTCATTCACAAAATCATGAAGCTCTGCAGCGAACTCTACACCAGTTGGGCCACCACCAACAACAGCAAAATGAAGAATTCTCTTCTTTTCTTCATCACTCACCGTTGGCAGGCTTGCCCTTTCGAAGCAGTCTATAACAGTTCTTCTAATCTTTTGAGCATCTTCTACTTCCTGCACAAAAAGTTTCAATAGATGAATATCAGAACGAAGACGTGTGCATACAAGATCCAATGGATTACCATACCACGACCGATTTCCCAAAGCCATAAATCTACTCTTACTGGCCTAGTTGACTTCACGAGTTTGTTATTAATCTAGTGTCCACATATAAGAAAAATCATTTGCAGGCAGGCATTGTACAATAGAATTAGAAACTAGCTATCCATATTTGTATATGCATATATGGAAATTATGTGGAAAAGAACCAATACCTTCAAGAAATGGCAGTTCTCTACCACCCCAGGAGTGTTGAATGTATTAACATTGGCTCCCATAGCTATTACAAGGAAATCATAGTCCACAACAAATTCCTCTTTCCCATTCAAGTTGTTTTCTTGATTAGACCGGCAATATACTTTCTTGTTTTGTGCATCGATTTTGATACACTCGGCTTCAAAGAACTGAACATCTACACTTTTCTGCTTCATAGAACATAAAGAAAAATTGCCTATTTATTCATCTTACTGAAAACCATATAATTGTTTGAGAGAAAAAAAAAAAAAAATCCAACAAACACACACACACACACACACACACAAAATTTCCTATTCCTTAGATGTCTTTCCCATAACTACTTGACAAATGTATTTACCGACACCAACATATATCTAAGGATTTCATGTCCCTTGATTTATGACTACCTTCCTGACAATGTTGCGAATTGGTTCGACAATGCTGCGAGCTTCGACTGTACCGCACGTAACACTTGGAAGCAAAGGGGTAAAGGCAAAATAATTACGAGGTGACACTACTTGAACCTCGTACGAGGGATTTTTCAGATTCCTAAGGAAACTTGTTCCTGCCCAACCTGTCCCAAGTACCACCACTTTCTTTTTTTTGCTAACCAAATCCACCTCAGACGACGAGTTTGTGATTTGCTGACTGTTTACTTGGTTTGCCTCAGCATAGGCCACAAGTCCTCCACCACTGCAAACACAAAAGCCATGTGCCACAAGGCAAAGCAAGTTTATGAGACATTACACAAAATATAACATTTTATTTATATCTCAGAACCCCAAAAAAAAAAAAAAAAATAATATTAACTTTTTACACACTCTCTATCAAAGGGATTTAGGACAATACGCTGTTACTTCACAAAAATCACAAAGTAACAGCATGTAATGAATTAACACTGGGAATATGATCCAACCTACAGGAAAAATAACCACTTTTCTCATGATCCACCGATTCAAGGTGTAATTTCCAGGAACAAAACCTCGAAAATAACGAGAAACAGTGTTTTTTTAAAAAAAATTTTAAATAGACAATGAGAAACAAATTGGAAATGAAGAATAAATAGCAATAAAAATGAAATCTTGCGCTGGAAAGTCCATCATTTGGTTTGCGAAATTTAAGATTCCATGGTTCAATGAAATGAAATACTATATGGAAAACCAACCAGCATAAAAATCTTTAGATTCAAATCCAATTTCATAAAAATATCATATTCCAAAGATTGTACAATTCCAAAATAAATTATGATCACAAATTCTATTACTCTTGACAAAAACAAATCAAACAGAAACAAAGAGGGGAAAAAAATGAGAACTTGATGAAACAGAGAGAAAAAGCAATCAAACAGAGAACTGGAATAATGAAAAGGAACAATACCTGACGGTGACGACAACGAGAAGCTTGGAGAGGGAAGGATTGTCATGGAAAGCTCTAGAAACTCTCTGGAAAACAGTGGAATAGCCTCTCATTTTCGGCTGCTGAAGATCCAGAAGCCGATTGGCGAAACTCAAAGTTAAAAAAGCCGAGGAGGAAAGGAAGAGAGAAGAGAAAGCTAGAGAGACGAAATGCGTTCTAGAGAGAGAAAGAAGTAATTATAGAGAGAGAGAGAGAGAGAGAACCAAGAACGTGATGCGAAGCAATGACGGCTCCTTCCAGATTTGTGGGGTTTGCCGGCGAATTGGCGTTTCTTGACTTGGCGCACAAGTAAAACACGACACGTGTACGTCGTGGCACGAGCCTGGGAACATTTTTGTCTCTAGAATCAGTTGGCACGTGTGAGGTCTGGGCCCACAAATGCGGTGGAGGCCACGGGCTTCCTTTGATCTGAAGATCCTTCGGTCGAAATGGGTCTGATGAAAGTTTTCCTTTGAAAATAAGAATCCAATTTTTTTGGAAAAAGAAAACGTAATGGTTTATATATATATATATATATATATATATTTTTTTTTTTTTGAAATTGTAATGGTTTATATTTGGAAGAAAGTAATTGCGTAATAAATTAAAAATAGCCAATTATGAGGTTGGAATAGTAATTTTTGTAGCAAAATGGAAAATAGAAAAACAAAAAAAAAAATTTGTACTAAAAAAATGTTATTGCCCCGGTGGGTCGGTCCCATGTTTTTGGAGTGTGAACATGGCAAGTGACTGGTGAGATTCATGCTTTTGTACTCTAATTTTGACTTTACAACCATGCATGTGTAATTACTTTAATAGTGGTCTTTTGTTGCATCCTGAAAAGAAAATGATGGTTTGATTAATAGTTAATATATAGCATTTTCAAAAAAAAGAAAAAAAAAAAAAGAGAGTTAATATATAGAATGGCATTTTAATACTTCCAAAGAAAAGAGGGCACGTTTCAAAGTTGCAATTGGTGTCATGGTTTTTATTTTTATGGTGATATTTTCTATAGAAGATGATATGAAAATGGAATTTGGATTTTGAGAGTGAAATGAACAAAAGAAATGGAAAAGAGGAAGGAACAAAGAAGATTTATGCTTGCATTTATGGTTGCTGCGTAACCGATTATTTTTCTATCAAGTTTAGCTTAGAATTGCTCAATTCATCATAAAATACATAGTTTCTATAAATTGGACCTCAAAATGAGTATGTAAAAAATTCAAACTCTGATGCTAAAATTGAAAGGAGACTTGAAAAGATATTCATAATCATTATGTTATTATCGTCGTTGATTATCTCTGCTACCATAATAAGGTGTAAAAATTCCCAATTAAACAACAAATAAGAGGGAACCTTTGACATCACATGGTTTGACCCAAAACACAGCTGTACAAAAAGCAGGTTGCCATAATATTGGAGCAAAAAATTCAAAGCCTTCCAAGTTCCCACCGAAAAGTCCAACAACTTCAACAAAAATTATGCAACTTTACTGGCCTGTTTACCCCCAAGATGAAGGGCAAAGAAAATAGAAATAAAAGTGAAAAGCACATTTAATGAAGAACGGTTCAAAATTGCAAGGCTCAAGGTCAAGTGAATTTGATCTAGAATTTTCTGGCATGACTTTCTAGAAGAATGCTAGGCTGCTCTTTCTCTTTAATCCTTTTATTAATGTTATTTCCCACATGGCCATTTAAAAGCTTTGTTTTCTACACATTACACCGCGGCAGGGACCCCAAATCTTCGTTTTTATTTTTTTTTTAAAATTTTTAAATTTTTTATTTCTATTTATTATTATTATTATTTAAATAGGTTCTGCAACTTCTAGCATGAGTTGTCTTTAGTATCCAAGAGGATATTCCATTTGAAACACAACACGAAAGTTTAATAAACAATTTCTTGAAATCTCTAACCAAAAACAAATGGTTGAAAAAACAATTAAGAAAGCAAAGCGAAAGGTCTAAAGTGACGTATTCTGAAAAGTGTGATTAGAACAACTAATATGTTTAGTACAAAAATAATACATCAGTGGGTATTAGAAAATTAGAACAAGAGTTAAGTTGTAAAACAATAATGGGCGATTGATGCTGATGAGAATGTATTGCGAGTTGTGTTTCTTTCCACACTTGTGGGCTTACATTCCTTTGGGCTATCTGTCCCACCGTATTTACATAATGTGGCCCTTTACATAATTCCTCTTTTTCCTTTCTTTCTTGGAGAAAATTAGCTAAATCACCCAATTCTTTTATTTATTAACCAACATAATATAAATTCCTCATTTTTAATTAATATAATATAAATTTTAGTTAACTTTAGATTAATTTTATATCATATTAATCTAATGCTAATATTTTGAGTCATATTAGTATAATGATGTAATTTTATGTCATATTAATCTAATGCTAATATTTTATATCATATTAGTGTAATGATTTTTAAATTTATATCATTCAGATGTTTTCTCAAAAATCCATTCCTATATATTCACATTAGAGAGAAAGAAGTAAATATTTACGGTGATTAAATGAACAAAATATTGTTGTCAAAAAGAAAAATGAAGAAAATAGTAAGTGTTAAAAATATTTTATAGTAAATGTAGAATTTATTAAAATTAGTTACTTGTAATAAATTGATTTTTTTTTTTTGAAAATAGTAATTGTATTCCAAATCAAAAAAATGCAAACATCAATTACTGGAATGACCTCATAACACAAAAAAACTTAACCACAATTACTGATTGGTTCCACTAGTAAGTTCTAATGAAGCACACAAGGCGGAGAAAAGTGCACCGGATTCTAACAACAGGAGATCAAAAAGGCACTCTAATTATCGAGCACACATATGATTTTTCAACAATACCGCTACAATTGATGGAAAACTCCAATCGATTGAGACCAAAAGACGTATAGTAAAAAATTCACCATCAACACCGTGTAAAAATAACTCTAGCAGATTGGACATATGTCTAATACGAGAGCGTGAAGACCACTTCCGTTATTACAGAATAGAAACAAAAACATAATAAAAAAAATGCAATACTTACATGGCGGAAACATCATCCCTTTTATTTCAAACAAACAACTATCTCAAATAGGAGAAAAAACCCCAACTCTATGGATAATACCTCCAGTGACAACCCAAACTACATGACCAAAGAGATCAAAACGCGTCCCTCCAACCATGAAGCCATCTCGCCATCAAAACCATCACCGTGGAGTCCAAAAGCATCTTCTCTTATTGATTATTTATTTCAAATATTTTCAAATCTAATTATTTATTTATTTTAGTTTTGTACAAAATGTTATCTCTTATAACTTTTGTTTGCGGGTACTCTATATGATAGTGTGTGTAGGGTTGATCTCCTATCTGGTAACGGATGGTATTCGGTAAATGTGAACTTCAGTTACTGGGATTGTAAATTTCAGTTGCAAGGATTGTAAATTCATACAGAAATAAATGTAAAATGAGGGAAATTCACATTTACTTTATCTATATTTTTTTTCTCCATGAATTCACATTTATAATAACTAAAGTTCACATGCCGGATACTATACGATACCGAATATGAGACTTTGTGTCTATATATATATGAATGAATAAAAATATTTTTGTTAATAAATTATTTATTTACTAAAATTATTTTCTTATAATTTTTCTAGTAATAAATACGTTATGTATTTCAAGTATTTCAAAATATGCTTTTTACTGTTTTAAGCATTTTTACACTATTTAGTTATTTCTCTCATATATTAATTTTAAAGTTCCGTCAAAAAAATTTAAAGTCCATTAGTACATAATTTTTCATTTGGCAGTACTCCTAGTTTTTTGCCCAACAAAAAAAGCCACTAAAATTGGTGTCAATTTCATTATTAAAGATAAAGGTTCCACTAAACTGAATTTTATTTTTAAAAAATGCTTGAACTTTTTTTTTTTTAAATAAGAAAAATGACTGATGACCTGTAGAATAGTTAACTAGTTCATCAATCAATTTGATCAATAATTGATTGATCAAGATCAATATTAGTAAGTCATTGATTGACATTAATGAATAATTTGTAAAATATTGATTCACATTGATATTAAGCACATTGACCATAGGTTTTTATTTTTCTTATCACAAGCTAGGTAATGTTATTTTAAGCACCAATGGAGGTTTTTATTAATATTGACATGTGTATTTTGAATATATGATGTCTTACTTACCTTATCATTTATCAAAATTAGTAGTACATTAAATAACCATTTTGAGCCTGATCACACCTAATTTTTTAAGAATTATATACTCCAGTGCCCCGTGAACTTTGGGGTCGTTTTTATTTTGCTCCCTCAACATTAAAAAATTCCACCTTACTACGCTAAACTTTGAATTACTCTCACTTTTATAGAGAATTTATCTCTTTTAAGGATAACTTCCTTTTCATCATTTCTTAAGTACCATAGGTTTGATCTTGTAGAATCTAACTCATTTTCTCATCGAGTGAAAGGTAGAAATAAATTAGATTGATTTTTCGATCAAAAATACTATAGTACTATGTGAAATAAATCGTTATTATTACATCCCAATTCCTTCCCGCATAGAGATGTGGATGGATATATTAATCTGTACTCGAATGGCAATGCTGACCTTGAGATTGTACTGGATCTCGGTTCAAGGTTGCTAGTCTTTCAATGGTTCTCAACCCCTTTTGGAAGTCATCAGTTCGAGCCCGATTTTCCCTAAACCCAATGTGAGTTTTTTTTTTTAATCCTCACTCACTTGACGAAGCGCGCGAGCAATTTCTCCGTTCTATTAGGGGTAGGACTTGCTGAACACCCATCCCCTGATCAAGACAATTGGATGAATCCTTTGAAACCATTTTATAGAAGTTCGTTGATATCCTCTTTTTATTAAGCAAATCATCTTTGATTCTTAAGTAATCCACATCACTTATGCTTCTATTGTAACAAAGGATTCCCTTTTTATGTGAAAATAATGCCTTAAACAATAATTATGATTTTACGTATGGACAACTTCTCAATAGCTTGTTCATTTCGCAACAAAATATTTTCCACAGCCAGTTGGCCAAAATGAGAATCCCAAACTGCATGAGCAATAGACCTTACATGTAAAAGGTTATGTATTCCGTTTCATTCCCGTTAAAAATTAAATGGAAAATCCTCACGTGCGCTCACGTGGTGGGTTGCTGGAAACATTTTCCTTTAGATAATGCCATGGCTGCCCCCTTATATGCGAGAAACTCTAAATTCTAATCACCATTTTTTTTATCATCTGTTTTGGATTGAAGTTGTAGAAATCATGAATTCAAAAAATATAGCACGCAATAAGTCAGATTCGTTTAGTAGTAGCTTTGATCATTTAGGACACAATTCTTTCCTTATGCTTTTTACTAAATAAATAAATAAATAAATAAAGTGAAAACAATTCAAAATTTAGTGTAATAAAGGAGAGAATTTTTAAAATTGAGGGAATAAATGTGAATGACTCTAAAATTCAGAAAATATCAATGCAACTGGTCTTTTTTTATTTTTTAATTTTATAAAATAGTATTATAATTGTAAAGTAGATTAGAACACAAGGGTTTTTTTTTTTTTTTTTTTCATCTTCTCTTTTGCTACTGATCACTCGTTCCTCCTTATTTTCCTCTCCTTAATTTTGCTTTCTTCTTTTAATTTTCCCTCTCTCTGATCAAAGCCATAAAACCTGACCAGATACCAAGATTTTTCCCGGCGTTTTTCCTGGAAAGAAATCAAGAGAACAGACAAAGTGCAGAAAACTGAAATACTAACGACAGACTGGGTCGGTCAATGGAGCACCAATCCAAGCAAGCCAAAGTGGACCTTTAATGTGGAATTTTCCATGTCTGATTACTAGTACAAGACGTGACATCATTTTCAGTACCTAGTGATAGCTAGTATTCAACACTTGGAATGCTTCTTTAGCTTTTTTATTTTATTTTTTTATTTTTTATTTTTATGGGTTTAAGGCACAGGCCAATTTGAACCAGTTGGACATGTGGTTAAGGACATATAATTGAGACAAAACATACCCTACGTTTGAAATTAGCGTTAAGTTTAAACTTAATTGTATATTATGATTTTTTTTTCCTGAAAAATTCAATAAAAATTATAATTAATTTTTAAAAAATTAACCAACTTTAATTTAAAAAATTTATCTCATTTCAAACTCGACTCGAACACCAAACGAATTCATAATCTTCACATTAGATGTTTTCAAGGAGAATTTTTATTGTAAAATTGGGGGGGGGGGGGGGGGGGGGGGGGAAGAGAGAGGAATCACTTACAATAGAGTACCACTACCAACCAAAAATTGACAATCAATCTCAAATTTTGAATAACGTGACGGTAGATTGTCATCATTTTATTAATAGATGATAATTTATTATACATTATTGATATGAACTCTTATCATTAGGGGTGCATTTGGAATTTAGGTTCTAATTTAAAATTTTCATATTAATTTTTGTTTTATTATTAAAGGTTAATGAATTTTATAATTAGTTTTTAAAAAGTCAACCAACTTTAATTTAAAAATTTTATCTCTAACTGACGAATTAAACAAAGGCTAAGTTTTCAAATGTAGAATAGACTACAAGCTAGTTTAATGTCGATATATGTTAAGTGAAAATGGTGGCCTCAAATCATGGTTGTGAAAAGCCCTCAAAGATGATGTCCAAAAATTGTCTAACTAATCAAACTGTTAAAGGAGACCTTATAGTCTAATCAAACTTTTTTCCTTTGGCATGATTGATATGTGTTTGCATGAATTTTATTAGGATTAGATAAAGGGCGGTAGCTTTTGGAATATGTTTAGCACGCAATGTCGTTGCCCTTAAAAAAAAAAAATAAAAAATAAAAAAAAAAAACAGGAGAAGAATTTAACCCGCAAAAAAAAAAAAAAAAAAAAAAATCTGACCGATGAATCAGGCGTGTCACAAACTGTGAAACGGGTCTTCCAACAATTCATATTCAAAGCTGGTCAAGCAAATAGAACCAGTATTTTGGAAGAAGTTGCAGTACTCTTTTTCTTTTTTCTTTCTTCAAAATGTGTAGTTTAAGTTGCCTATTTAAGAATAGACCTGTCATATTGTGTAGTTCAATTTTAGCAGTTAAATGATGAAAAAAAAATAATAATAATAAAAGGAAAGAAAGAGCTCACTTGTTGGAATTTTTGTTTAATGACAGTTAGTAGCTTTTTTTTTTTTTTTTTTCAACAATCGAGATTGTTTCTTTCTATAATTTAAATTCGTAGTTTTGACCGAATGTCATAAGCTATACTCGTATATTGAAAATAACAAAAATTATAGGACAAGATATATTAAAAAAAAAAAAGTTTCTTTTGACAGAATTTTGTTATATACTTCCGTAAAAAGAAGAATTATGTTTTAAATAGTTAGATTTGTATTAGATTTTATTGACTTTTTGTTCATTTTAATCAAAGTTTACACCATGAGTATTTGATATTGATATCCAACCAAAAAATTAATAGTAGACATAAAGATCACTAGACAGGAACAAATAAGAAGAGGAACGAACATAAGTAGAATTTTTACCTTTGGGACGTAAGATTCGGTCTTATTTTTTGCTTGTCAAATCTTTATCCACCAATGTTCATTGAATTTCTACAATTTCTTAGCCCTTTTTTTTTTTTTTTTTTCAAATAAATTTCTACAATTAAACTAACTTTGAACTATTACTCCTTAAAAGAGAGATAGAGTAATTGACCTAAATGATCTATAAATTATTGAAGAGCTAACGGTTTGCTCCATGTTTTTTTTTTTTAATTTTGTCTGAGACGACCGTAAATTCTTTAAATGTTGGAAATTTAGTCATTTCCGTCCAATTTCGTTAAGTTTTTAACGGAAAATATCACGTGACCCATCACATGAGTTAAACTACCTATTAAAAGACTAAAATACCCTCTCTTTTTTTTTTTTGAAAAAAACATATATACATTAAAAAAAAAAAGGAGAGGGAGAGAGGACTCAAACCCAAGCCCCCCGCATTGTCTTCTCCATCGCCGAGCAGCCCCAAGCCGGGGCGAGCTCAGGCCTCCCCAGAAGAAAGCCCCCCCGGCGCCGGCCACGAGCTTAAGCACCGCACCAATGCTGGCGGCGAGCTTAAGCACCTCAAGACAAACACTCCTCCCCTCCCCTACAAAACAGGTTGTTGGCGCGTCTCCCCTCGGTGAATCTCAGATCTGGGCTTACACCCCACTACCGAACCCCCCCTGGGATCTCCAATCTAGACTCACATCCCCCCGAGGCCCCCCACCCCTAGAATGTCCGATTTGGGCTCGCCCCCCCCCCCCCCCCCCCCCGTTTCGATTTCTTGCTGAGCTTGGTCCCCCAGATTTGGGCTTTTGAGGACATGGAAAGAAAGAGGAGGGGGGGGATGAATTTTTTTAAAATTTTTTTGTTAAACTAATTATTGTTAGATTATTAAAATACCATGTTAAATTGGATTACATACATTATACATGACTTATTCCATTAGAAATTTAACGGACTCGGACGGAAATGACTATAATTACTAATATTTAGAGAGTTTAGAGTTGTCTCAACCAAAATTAGAAAAAAGGAACTAAACCGTCACCTTTTCAGTAATTTAATGACCATTAATCTCAATTACTCTATAAAAACAAAACAAAAAAACAAAAACAAAAACAAGAAAGCACTTCGAACTAAAAATGCCACGTAACCTTTCATTACCGAGTAAAAAGAAACGCCACGTGTCTCATTGGTCTCATAAAAAAGGGGAGGGTATATTAGTCATTACACTAGATTTAAACCCCTTGGATTTGGTACTTAATCGTGCATTAAACACTGGTTTAATACAACGTTATCGATTACATTACACAGACATCCAAAATCTTAAAAAAATATATAAAAAAAAAATCCCTATTTAATTTTCTCTTCACTTTATCTGAGAAGCAGTACTGCCTTTTCTTTTCTTTTTTTTTCTTTCTGGTATCAACCTTCCTTAAAAACTGATTACTTTTCATGTTAACAGAACCTGAGTCGCCGGAGGACTGTCGTTTCTCGCCGGGAAATCGTCGTTTCTCGGCAGAGAAAGATCAATCTCAATCAGATTATCTTCCTCAACGTGAAGATAATCCAATCCCCCTCTCTTGTCGTTCTTCTTATTCCCATCTAAAGCAATCTCGATCAATCCTTCTCTGTCATCCTCTTCCCACCTGAATCCCAAAGTCCCCAGCGAGTCCCAAAACCCCGTCGCCGGAAACTCCCCGTCCTCCTCATCGTCGGAGTTCTCCGATTCCTCCGATTCCGGATAATAACGAGACAACGACGCGTACCTTTCAATACCCACAACTTCTTTCGTGATCTCTTCCTCTTCCTCTTCCTTCACGCACGGATTCACCGTCCGATCTTCTTCCTCGTCCTCTTCGTAAATGACCTCCAATGGAGCTCTCAAGTTCCAACCCACGAACGAGTCCTCGAAACGCGTGTCTGGGCCGAAACCCGTTTCGGGTTCGGAGTCCGTTTCGGAATCGTAATCGACCCAGTTGTGATCTTCTTCAGGCCAGTTGTCAGTGATCTGCTGATCCGGTTCGCTCGAAGTGGCGATTTCCTTGCTTTCTTCTCTGCTCTGTTCAGGTTCTGTCTCGAGTACTCGGAGAGCTTCTTCTTCTTCGCCGGATTTCTTGGTCTCATCGTCGCATTTCTGAGTTGCACCGAGACGGAGCAGAGAGAAGAGGAGAATCCCGGTGATGATCGGAACGGGAGAGAAGAGAATTCTGAGGAATTGGTGAGGGACGTATAACAGAATCAAGGCGTAGATAGTGATGATGCTCGAGACCAAAGGACTTGAGGAAATGGACGACAAATGGGACGAGGTTTCGACCCAAAACTTCATTATCATGGTTTTATTTTAAATTGAAGGACATTAAAATCCCAGAAACGGAATTCAAATCCTAGAGATTATGATGATTGTGTTGATAAGGATGATGATGTTCATTCTCTTCCGTCACGGGGAAAGGAAGTTATGAAGAAGGTGTCATTTGGGGCGTGTGAGTGGAGACTGGAAAAGCGGGGAAGAGAAAGAAAAAGTCAAGCATGGGATGGAACTTAAAAAGGCTCAAGAAATTAAAGATGGAGAGAGAGAGAAAGAGAGAAGTGGTTTATGGATTTTGGGGTGCGTTAAGGGTGAAAAGGCATGGAATAGTGGTAATGGTGGTCACTGTGGTGGTGGTGGTCCTTGGAATGTTAATATCTATGTAAATGTCATATTGACCACCAAAAAAAAAAGTGTAAAAATAATATATATCACCGGTAACGATTGCATGATGCCACAATTAAAGAAGTTTTATTTGGTATCTTTGCTTCTAACAGGATAGTGATTTGATTCATACATCGCACTCATCGCACTGATATGTTGGTTTGGTAACCATTTTGTTGATGGATTCTATGAACCCTGTCTTATTAATTGTTGAATGCCATGAAACGTGATCTTTTATCATCTCATACGTGGTCTTAATTGATGTTACTTTTACGTGCTAGATCGGAAGGTGTGTATGGCACCACTAATCCCATTTTTTATTTATCAAGAAAAAAGTATAAAAATTACTACATATTGAATAGTTGTTTTTGTTTTCAGTTGCAAGATATTGAGTTTATTACTTAATCGTAGTAAAAAAGTATAGAGTTAAATTCTACATACTTAAGTTTAAAAGAAACAAAATATATAATTAGATGAGTTATTGAAATAATTATTATTGTGCTAAAATATAATACACATTCATTTAGTTGGATTATTATAAGAGTGAAACTATTTAGAAGCTTCATTATTCCATAACAATTTAACTCAACTCTAAATTTAAGGCCCCGTTTAGGGACGTCTTTGAAAACTCTGTTTCCAAAAGTTATTTTGTCTTTTTCCTCCAATTTACTATTCACTTTTCCAAACATTTTAAAAAAACTCAAACTTTAAAAGTCCATAACTTTATCATTTTAAATCGAAATGAGATGATTTTTTTCCAAGTTACATAGAATTTCAAGAGGAACGAAATAAGATCTATATTGCTAATTTTTTTTCCGAACATATTTTAAATTTTTACACTTTTTCACTCCAAGCAGTTTATTTTTACCAAACGCATATTTCCAAAACTCAAACCATCTCGAACCTCCAAAACACTGTTTCCAAATGCGTCCCCAAATGAAGCCTAAATTCTCACTTCTTAGAAATCTGTACCAGTCTTTTTTTTTTTCCCTACTTTGGCAATAGTCAAATATTAGTTTTGACAAAAACTATCCAAATATATATGTTATTTGAACACACAATTCAAATTCTATATTTGAATGCAAACATTTAGTTTGAATGAACAATCAAATGTAATCTATGATCCAAACGGTCATAAAATATATATATATATATTTTTTTTGTATTTTACAAAATTTAAGTAATTAAACATAAACTTCTCAATCTCAAACTTTGCGTGTTATATCTAAAATCTTAACTCTAATATAATTTATTAGGATTTTGGGATTCCAAAAATGTTAACATGCTAAGAGTAGTCCAAACTCTTTTTAAACACATTTCAAATATCCTATTTAGTCAATGTAGGGCTTTGATCGCACACAACCAACGACCCATTGATCTACAAATCAACGTTGAAAGTGTCCCCATTAATCTACAAACCAACCTTCAAGATGTGTCACATTATATTCATTCATGAATTTAGTCTCTCTATTGACTCATTAGCCCCTCCCCGTTCGAGGTTCTTGTGCTAATCACATATTTCCAAAAACAAAATCCAAGCAATCCCCATGCACTTTAATTTGTCAATGTTCAACATCCAAATTAAAAAAGCAAAAAAAAAAAAAAAAAAAAAAAAAAAAGTTAAATCTCTTATCGGTGTCATGCTATCTGTTCCATTGGAACAAACGAATAGTTCTATACTTACTTTCTACTTTTAGGGTACCCTTTTGCAACTCTTGCGTACACTCATTATTATCCAATTAAAGAAGAGAACGTGTGTTTATTTTAAGTAGTGAATAAATACTGTACCCCTTACGCGTTTATGTACTCCACTTTTTAAGTTCCATTTAACAAACTCCGAAATTCCAATCTTCCTTCTTAATTTTGCTGTCTATGTCAGCAATTAATTAACAGCGTACTTACCACAGTAGCTATTTTGTCTCATTGCATATATTAAAAGCTTATCTTCATCTCACCGAATTGACGGAATTTGACTCCTTAACCATCTTATAAATATAGCTTGCATATAGCTTGCTTTTTGTTCGTGGTATATAAAATTTTTAAATTAGAATTTATTTATTTTTTAAAAATTAATTATTAATTTTATTAATTAAAAATAAAAAAATAAAAAAAATAATTTAATTAAAATTAAATTTAAATATTAAACAAAACTATACATTCACAAAAACAGTTCCTACAGTGAGTATCTCTAGAGACTATTCATATCTTTTAGAAGTCAATTTCTCATATAATTTACATCGAACTGATATCATGTGTATTTTAAGAAAACTTTCACAATACTCAATTCTATATATGTATATCCAAGTTTTATGATCACGATAAATTACTCTATTAATTAAGCTTATAAACAGGAACATTCGACTGTTGAATCTCAAAATAAAATTAAAAATTAAAAAAAAGACCATGATGTAGACAAGTTGGTTTTGAGATTTGATTATATGTGACTTTAACTTTTATGCCCTTGCACGAGATATTTTCCCCATTATTGACTTAGCTGTCTACGTGTTCAAAGGAAGCCCTACCACCTGTCAATACTTCACGAGAAAACAGTGTCTGCTTGTACCTTTACATGTCTACATACATACAGATACAGTGTATGGATATATAAGAAAGTCCAATAGATTATTATGTACACAATTGTCATATGATTTTCAAGGGGTATATTTCACTTAAATACATAATTCGAATATATATATATATATATATATATATATATAAATGAACGAGCACTAAATACTTGTTAATTCCCAGTTATTGTCTAGGACTAACATTCCATAATATTAACGTTTATTGCTATGGCTATCTTAAAAAAAAAAAGAATCAGTTTAATATTGCTAGTTTTGTGTCTTAGAACACGAATAAAAATCATTTGCAAACTGTTTTTGTTGCCTTCGTCTGAAGGATTTTCATGCAAATACATACAAACACTTGTCAATCAATGGATTTGGCAGTATATGAATATGAACCGTACTGATCGGGCTATTCCAAGCTAGCTCACACACAGAATTCAGCTTTAGTTCGTGTAGCATTCTCATAATATTATATATATATATATATATGTATGCCGATATATTTGGATTTATTCTTTTGTCGTTTATCTAGGAATATTTATAACGCGCTTAACTCGCATTTCATGCATTTTACATATGCAGCTAGCTAGCGCAGAGGTGATCTGGTGGAACTGCATGCCAGCAGATAGATTCATGTGCAACTTTTGATAAAATCCATGTACCACTTTGAATAGTAAAATATTATAGGACTTGAAATTCTTACGTCTATCAAGCTGATCGGCTAAAGCTTCCCAGACAGTGTCATATTACGGCCTATATATCTTATAATATAATGTAAGAAAGGCAAGCCACCTTTTATATATCTGTCTAATGAAAATATATATATATATATATATGTGTGTGTGTGTGTGTGTGTGTGTAAGCTATATATGAATAGAGCAGTAAGAAATGGTGGACTGGTGAGTGGAAATTAAAGAGCCTTTACACACTTGGCTAGGTAACAAACTTGACGAACACTCAGTGACATGACAATAAAGAATTACTGTAGTAGGTCTGGGTTAAAAGAATATACAGCTTTACTTCTTGTCAGTCTAATACTCAATGTAGAGTGTTTAAGACCATGCTTCCATATTTTGTAACCGTTAAAACACATTTGACGAGTTAAGGTGATGCTCTTCTCATCACGTGAGACTTTCAACGAATATATATATATATATACGTTAGTTTCTGAAGAGTCCCTTTGATAATGACCAAAAAGAATATATTTAGGTTGTTTGCCCTTTTTCTAAACTTTTTAATTTAGGGCAAAAAAAAAAAAAAAAAAAAAAACTTGACCACTTACATTTATATATATGGCGTGGATAACTCACTTGGTATATATTCCACTTTGCTTGTCGATTGTGATTGCACGTGGAAGAGGGTAAAGTTTTACAAGCTTTTTGTTAAAAAGTTATAATTTTCCAAGAAAAAAGAAAGCAGCATATAGAAAATAAAGATAATATATAGGCATGCACAATACTGTTTTTTTTTTTCCTTCCTATCTCTTGCCGACCCTCTGCAATCAGTCAATTATGATGAGGCAATTGGGGGTCTACCATTTTATCCTATAACTTGAATTCAAAGAAAGAAAAGATAAGTTATGATTGGATGTGAATGAACAAAAATATGACGTTTAAACGTAAGGTCCTCCGCATCTCCACACAAGAGTCTTTATGCTTCTAGTGTATGGGTTAAAGCAGAACATTTTATCTTTGTTTTTGAGCTTGAGAGAGAGAGAGAGAGAGAGAGAGATCCGGTTTTTCTTCAGGATATATATGCTATGCTCTATTATTATCGTTTATAAACATATATATATATATATATATATATGTGTGTGTGTGTGTATTACAAACTAAAGTGTAAGTCGATCGTTAAAAAGAGAAACATTAGTACTGTATACGAAGAAATGTAAATAGTTTTTTTCTAACAAGTTCGGCGGAAGCTACTTTTAGGTTTCAAACGTAATGAAAAGAAACGCAATTTTACTTCTCGTTTAGTAAGTTAGTTGGAAATGAAATTTTTAAGTTGGAATTGATTGGCTTTTCAAAAAATAGTTATAATTTTTATTGATTTTTTAAAAAGATAAAAACTGATATGAAAAAATACAGTTTTGTTATAGTTAATCTTAAACCTCAAACAAATCATTATCATCAAACTTGGCGCCATTATGGGACAATAGAAATATATATGTATCTATATAGACACACACATATTTATATATATAGTTCACACATTTCACTTGGGCTGATTGATCTTTCATCAGATTTTTTCTTGGACTTTTATTTACTTGTTTTTCTATTCTATGAGTATTGTATTAATTACAATTATCTTAATCTTATTTTATCTTAACATATATAAAAGAGTCAATAATTCTCTCCCTCTTTCCGCCATATATCAACCCATTACAATTATCTTAATCTTATCTTTCTTACATAATAACATATAAAAAAGAGCTAACAATACTCTCCCTCTTTCCTCATGTGTCAAACCATTGTTTCTTTACTTTTCTTTTTTGCTTTCATCATTTTTCTTTCTTTTATCTTTATCTTTTTCTTCTCTCATTTATTTTATTTTATGCTTTTATCCTTTTTTTTTTTAAATTTCTATTACCTTTATCGTTTCTCATTACATATATATATATACACATATATATAATCCTTTATATATCTACTCAATAACTTATTTTTTTTATTAATATGGTTGAAAAGAGTTTTTGTCTAAATCTTTTTGAAATTTTGTTAGAAGTTTTGGTTTTGGTTGTTTAAATTTTGTATGGAGTTTTGATTTTTTTGTACTTTTTTTAAAATTTCTCTTTAAATTCTTATATCTTTTATATAATATAAGAAACGCGTGTTCAACTAGTAATTGTACAAATCATGATTTTTTGTTTCTCGTTTTCAATTTGTTGGCCCGGCAACCCACGTCTTAGATGAGGTCAAATTAAAGATCCCCGACATTACATGACTCTTTCCAAATAAAAATTATCACATGATCCCATCAGTTTTTATTTTTCCTGAAAAGAAAGAGAGGAAAAAAATAAATAAAGAAAGAAAGAATTCAATGAAAAACTCATGATGGAATAAGCTACGGTACATATTATTCTTATGGGATGTAACACAGAGCTCAATTTCAATCCTTGCATAATGAAAACGGCAAAAAAAAAAAAAAAAAAAATGGTGTTAAACTCATGATTTTAGCTCAAAGTTGATATGTCTTTTTTGAACTGTATTTATACTACATCCCAAAACCTTTAATTTCTACAAAAACTTACATTTTTTTTGTCAAAATACAATATTCAATCAAATAAATTGCCAATATAGGCAGAGATATTAGGAGGAACATTCCATTCTTGACTAATCAACTAGTAATTGGTGACTGTCTTCTTCCCTTCTTCTTAATATTGTGATGAGATGGCATCAGAATGAGAGGTTTTCAATTCAAAATCCTATATGTGTTGGTTTCCGCAGGTTTGTCAATTGTTTGACTTGCATGTGACAGAAAGTGTTAGAATTATATGAAACTGTTGTTGGCTCGTCTTTAATCAGCTTAAGCTTTTGGAATAAATTAGTAAACTAACATTCATCGTTACCTCTTTTTTTTTTTTCCCCCACAAAAATCCCTAGGAAAAAGGAGAAAAAAGTTTGGTGGCAAAAGGATGCCGTTTCTTCATTATTATGTTTCTTTGGAACACGATAAATGAGGAAAGGTAGTTAAATAATGAGCAGAAAAATGGAACCACGGTTGAGCTGTATTTGAGCAAAGGGAAGGCAATGGGCATCAAATGGTATAAAGGCAAAGTTGATGTTAGTTGTTCGTTGAGGTACGTAGACAGAGAATCTAGGCTTTCAGTTCATTGTTCACAGCCCATAGCAAAAGAAGTGAGCCACAAATCCCATTATAAAACTTTTTTAGAAAGCTTGTCACATGGCTTGGGACCCTCCCACTGTGGCCTAACTTTTCACTTTGAATGCAACAGATTCTCTCTAAAATTTTTCAGAAATGCCATGATATTTGTTAGGGTTTTTTTCCCCCCTAAATACAAAAGAATGAAAAAAAAAAAAAAACAAAAAACTCAATGATGTCATTTCAAATTTGTTCATTGATCACCTTTCAAACTTTTTTTTTTTTCCCATTTTTTTGGTTTAAAAAAAGAAGAAGAAGAAAAAAAAGGTGAGATGTATACATTGGGAATGTGAGAAATAGTTGGGATGACAATAAATAAATAAATAAAATAAAGGAAGAAACTTTTTCATCCCCTTTTATTGCCATAATTGAATGGGAAACTTTATTGGTAAAGCAGTCAGAGGAAAAGGGGAGTTATGTGCTTAATATGAAGATGTGAAACATAGAGGTGGGTACCCAAATTTAATACTTGTGTGTTGCTAATTGATAATTAAACTTTAAAAACGTTCAGAAAAACTCAACAAGTATCTGCTCTTTATTAGTTCATCCATAGACAAAGAAAGTACAGATTATAAAATCCTTGTTCTCTCACTTGTTTTATCAATTTCAATTGATGAAAGTGCATACATATTGTTCTTAAGAATTGACCATCTAATTTAACATGGTCAATAACAAGCTTATCAAAATTCTTATAGCATATTTGGAAGATCAGTTTCTTAGGGAAATGACATTTTCTAAATCAAAAGCCAGTAAACCAGTTTTAACGGCCGACGATTTGGCTGGCTCGCTGAAGTCCTTCTAATGAATGTGACCCGATCGACAAGGCAACCTTGCAAGCAGGTAATTGTGCAGTCCAAAAATAGAGCTACAAGTGCATCTGGTTTTTTAAAAGGCATACAAGCTGTTCAAACAATTTCAATAGATGACATGTGCTAAGGCCTAAGGCCATATTCCAATGTGAAAAAGGTGAGAAAACAAGAGGAACTACGGGAACAAATTGGAAACAAATATACTGTTTTATATAATTTGTTTCAGGAAAATAATTTAGTTGTGATACTCCAAAGTGATAGTAAATATATTAGAAGCAAGGCATAGTAGTCTATTCATATGTAAGAATAATAGAGTCATAAATCTAATCCAATACAAGTAACCTTGGAAGCCATGCTAATTTATCACAAGCCATACTCGGTTCGGGCTAGCTGGGTGGGTGAGAGGAAAGGAGTTTAGATAGGACCTCTCGTGTTCAAAGTCTGCAAGTGTTTTCATTTCTCTTTAATAAGCGGAGGCCATAGACATGCTAAAAAAAATTAATTACCACAAGCCATATTTTAAAATAATAATAATAATAATATTATTGCCTGAAAGATCTTTTCTATTAATGCTTCCTTTGATACGCAACTAAAAGTCTTCTGTTTCGATCTGTGGTCTTCAAATATCAAGGAACAGTAGACGAATCTCTCCGGCAGTCTATAAAATCTTGACCTACAGGGACATTACCTCAGCAATATGCCTCACTGGCAGAAAAGACGTCCATATTGAGGTCTAGAAGGTTGAGTTCCATAAGGTGTGTAAAAGATTGGGATCTTGCAAGGAAGAAGACACAAAAATACGAAGAAGATCTTGACTTCATCAAAGAATTTAGAAACTGTGATAATATTTGAGTTATAAGTTATAATTGCACTCTTTTTTCCTTTACCAAGATTTTATCCTCAGCTTGATAAGATTACTAATATTGAAGCAGTTTTTATTTTTTTTTATTTTTTTTAATAATATTTAATATTACTTTATTTTGTTAAGATTTCAATATGTGACATACTTTTTAATATTATTTCTGTTATGATTTTAGTGTGATCAAACATCAAAAACATGCCAGAACTACTGGTTGAACGACCCCAATATACAAGATATGAATATTCAATCAGCTAGAATAATTGGCAAAAAAAACCATGAACAAATTTCACTGGTTTCTCCTTCTCTATGAATAGTAAATGACAAAAGATCACGAAGTGCATATCCTTGTTGTCCATCATTGCCTTCAATATTAAATTCTTAAGTGGAGAACAATTTACATTTCAGTGTTTGTATATCTTTCGGAAAATATTCAGTCATTCATGTTTCAAGTCATTCAATTTAAAAAAAAAAAAGTTTTAGTTATTAATCTTATAACATCATGTTAAACGCGATCGTTTATGCTATATTGTATCACAAAAAACACGTTATCGTGTACACAAAAAATTCATACGAGCATCAACCACGCCCAAAAAAAAAAAAAAACCAAATTGAGCAATTTTACAAGGGATCAAAACGAAATATGATTGGAGAAATAGAGAGCAAACACTCCGGCTTGGGTGCCGAAGAACTCGAAGCGTCTTCGAGCTTTTCTTTAAACTCTTCGGGTTCGTCGTGTTCGGGAGCTTCGCGTCTCGTCGATGCCATTGAAGGAGCTCTAAGAAGGACGTTAAAGAATTGCGGATGGTTGACACACAGACCCAAGAGCGAGAGTTTGGGTCTGTGAGCTTAAGTAAGGGTATTGGGCCTAGTTCAGGGTCTCCCTTGTCAAACCCACTTTGGGTTGGACTACATATGGCCTGATGGGCTGACTCTAATTTCACGGCACGTTAATTAAAACTATATATTTAATTACAGTATTATACCACATCAATTAAAATTTCATATTAGTTAAATATGTGCTATAATGTTATTAGAGAAACATGAAAGGAGACACAAATAAGAAGAAATATGAACTAAATCCCTAGCTGATCTTGTGACCCCTTATTTACCTAGAATTCGATCTTTGTGTCCCTTTACTCATGTCCTGTTTATGTTCCTCTGATAAATTATGATGCATCATTTAAAAATTACAGTTTAATTAAAATATCTTAGCTCACTAATTGAAAAGTTATGACATGTCATCATATTGTTGAAAGGATATAGAAAGAGACATAAATAATGAGACATAAAAGTGCAATCTGTTTGGGAATGTTACCTTTACAAATACTCACAGGGGGAGTTCAAATCTGATGTACTAATTTTCCCGTCTTCTTGATTGTCCATCTACTCCTTATTTGTAACACATTTAAATTTAACAACTTGATCACATAAATAAGAGCTAGATACTAAAAACACTTAATCAATTTACTTAGGTGTTAAAATTTAGTTAAAATAACAGTCATGAATGTAAGAAAATGGGATAGCAAATATGAACTTCCATTGGAGTGCCACCATACTAACACTAATACAACTGATCCAATCAAAACTTTGCAATTAGATCATATACGAGTTGAATTGCATGGGAGGTGAAAAAAGTTTCGATAGAAAGAAAGAGGTGCTTAATGATCAATATCATAAACTACATCTGAGATCACATGAAAAATACTGTTAAAAAGTGAACAGTAGTTATCACATACATCCAAGATCAAGTGTGTTTTGAGAATTTATGACATTCTAAATTGAAATCAAAATTTAACAATAGGTTTTAAGACAAGAAAATATAAAATTTTACTATGATTAAAGTGTATTTTTTTTAAATCTTCATGTAATAATTACAATTTATTTTTGACAGTGTTTTGGGCCAAATGACTAGTATGGACAAACTAATAGTTCAAGGACGGCTTCTGAGATATTTTAAAATTCTTTTAAAATCAAAATGAGATTGATCCTACAATTTAGGGTCAAAAATGAAACTAACCCTAAATACTAAGAGACAAAATCAGAAACTAGGAGGACGAGGTTGGGGTCAAACTTTTTATAGTTGCCCATAGATTGCACTAAATGCAAAACACATAGGTGAATCACCTAAAATGTTAAAATAATAATAGTACTAATAAAGATTAAAAAATCAATTGGCTTACTCACCAAAAAAAAATAAATAAATAAATAAAGATAAAAAAATCATGGTCTATGGGCCCCTTGGAACGCCGTAATCTAGGGGATAAGAGTGTGCATACTTTATATTCTCATGTCTGGTATAATAATTGAGCTTTTCTAAAACGGCAGGTGGGAAGTCCATCGGAATCACTTTTACCTATTTTGATGTAAATATGAAACCCTCCAAAAAGGGTGGATTCTAGATCCGGCAAAGCTCTAGTCAAGCTCAAGCATATCAATGTTCTCTTTTCCTATTTGCATTCTCACATGCATTCCCCTTCTGTTCTTAATTTTGCACATGGTCAGTGATATACGGGAAACGTCTTGGTCCTATGCATCACAGACAAATTGAGAGCTAATTTCGCTTCTTATTCTTCTGCTTTTTCATCCTCTGTTTCCCAATGGCTGTAGTTTTTTAATTGAAATGTAAGTAACTATAACGACTCATACTTTTCTTTGATATGATATTGTTTATTTTGATACTCGTGCCCTCACGGTTTTATTCTTAAACTCAGCTCAAAAGGCCTCGTACCAATAAGATGTGATCTCTTTACTTATGAACTATCATATATATCTATTTCTAAATGATGTAAAACAGCACAGTTTATCTTTTTCTTCTAGAAACTGAAGACTGTTACAGGAACCAACCTTGCATATGTAAAGAAACCAACTCAGCACTATGAGTAGACCGCAGAGTACAGCTGGTCGTTGTCCACCGCCGCAGCTCTAACGCGTCTAGAATAGTGATGTCAATCTGAAACTTCCCTGCGCTTTCCAGTGACCTCGATTTCACTCCAATTAATTAATTAAATTACATTTTTTTAATATCTCAAATCAATAAATACAAACGACATAGAAACTAGACAGCAATTCTTCAAGAACATTCCAGGAGTCTTGTATTCAATCCAAACCACAATTTAGATCTCCCGAGTTTGACCAACTTGGGTTCAACCTCTTGAAATACAAACTATTATAGGTTCCCTTTTGGTCTAGCATTGCGCAGATCAAAACAAAATCAAAGCTGTACTTTTTTTTTTTTTCTTGTCTTTTTTCTCGGCAATCAAGCAGTACTCTTTTTAATCAAACTTTTAAAAACTGTCCCTAGGCCTTTTTCACCTTTTGGGTTCAATTTGAAGTAGGCCATTCTCAAATTTTCAGCAAATTCTATATTATTCGCCATTATTGTCATTTGTCATCAACAAAACAAACACCAAATTGTCCAAAAAAAAAGAAAAAAAAAAAAAGCTTCTAGTACAGAGAACGAACACAGAACAAGAGAAATCTGTAAAAACTTGTTTTTTTAATTTCCTTTTTATTTTACAATACAGACTATGCAGATTCAACTGTACAGCCTAAAACTTTTTTATCAGATTGGAAGAGCACAATCTTGCCCTTGCAAAAATCGTGGAACAATTTTCTTTTCTTTTTCTATCATTCCCTGTTTCTCTTCTACATGTACAGAATGATACAAACAAACAAACAAACAAGCCAACCCACCTTCAATGGAAGAGATTGAAGAATCAGGCCTGTAAAGATTTTCTTTTACGTGTACAGCCTTTGAAACCGAAGTAAGCAAACTTTGAATCTAATAGCTAAAGTATGAGAGGCTTCGTGTGTATTTACAGAGTCGGATCAATCGAAGAGATTCACAGACAAACTATCAAGCTTCTTCCCGAAGAGACGCGACCGGACCGGCCGGGACTGCTTCGGAGCATTAGGAGCTTCGATCTCATCGTCGGCATTGCTCGATTCCTCCACATCAATGGCAGTTCGGAAGGCGCGAACCTTTTTCGGCGTGGCGTAAGCGAAATGTGACTGCTTCGCGATCAGAGTCTGCAATTGCACAAACGAAATCCAGATCAATTCCAGTGTTAATCAAAATCGAAGAGAAAATTGAACCGAAACAAGAAACCTAGAATGAAAAAAAATACACACACACATATATATATATAGCAAATTTAGTAACTCTTACCGCTTCTCTAATCGCTTTCGATACGTGACAGAGCTGATTCAAATCCTCATGGTCTACACCGCAAAGAATCCTAATCTGCAAAATATTCAACAAAATTCTTCGATTAAATCACGAACTTTTTTCTACGCATTAGATTCAATGAATTGAATTGAAGCTTCGTGAAATTAGGGGCTCACCAGAATCTCCTCCGGCAGAGCTTCGAGGAGAGAAGTCTCGAGGTCCAAAACCACCAAATCCCTCTCTCCACAGTGCCTCTTCACCGGAGTCTTGGGACTCGAATCTTCGCCATTGTTGGAAATCACAATCCTCTTTCTCCCAAACGAGCTCGTGTACCTCACAAGCCCCAACTCCAAACCCTCATCGCCGACCAAACCACCGCGCTTCGGCATCGTGAAACTCCGGCACTTCTTTCCCAACGCCATTTTTTCCGATTCTCCGATATCTTCAAAAAAATATTTCAAGATTCCAAGTAAAGCCGCAGAAGACACTGGATTCGCCGATAAAGAACCCAAAATCTAACCTAGAAACAGAAAATCTCACAAACCAAATTCGATTTGGGAAGAATGTAACGAAACCTGGTTTCTCTAGATTAAGCCTTAGATACGACTTTCTCTCCGCGATGAAAACGCTTTGCTGTGAAAATAGAAACAAGGAAACTACCCTCTCGAAATTACAGGGGACTTGCTTTAAATCCCTTTTATAGATGCAAACGTCAAAAAAAAGTGTCGTTTTTAGCTTTTTTTTGCTTTTTTTTTTTTTTTTTTTTTTTTTTAGCTTTTTTCGAAAACAGTGAAAATCCAATGTCTCTACACGGTTTACGGAATCTACTCGAATTTTCTAAGGAAATATCTTTGGCCGTCTGCCCGGCTCGTGCGTGTTTGATTTATAAATTTGATTTATTTTATTTTTGGCATTTATCGAGAAAAAGTTATCTCTTTGGCGGTTAAGAAAATAAAACCGGGGGAGGGAAGAAAACTAGCCGTTTGAGTGGGACACGTGGCGAGACCAGGTGGGGGCGGTAGGAAGGAGCATATATGCTTCGAAGCGCTGACGTGGCGATTGGTCGGCCAGAGTCGGCTTGTCGGTAGCTTCCTCAACACGTTGCACTTTATTCAGTGATTGTTTAAGTGGCCGTCAATCTGATCTTGACACGTCATTAGTTGTCCTGATCTTGACACGTGTACGGAGAAGATGGTCGGTGATAGTTTTGTGGCTGTGTTTGACTCACTTGGGAGGTTTTCTAAATAGACGGCTAGAATTTTTGTATTCATTTATTTTTTAACTTTTTTTGTAAGTGTAAAATATATGGCTATTGATCTTTAATGGTGGGTTACTATGGGCAGGTTTTACATGAGTGAAGTCAAAGAAGTCAGCGTCAACTCCCCGTCAAATCAATGTTCTGATTTTGAATGTGGGTCGCCGGTTAAGAGTGGAAAGTTTTTGTTTCTCCTTTTTCAAATTTCCTTTTTTTTTTTTTTTTTGCCTTAATTTCGGTAAAATTGAGTTTTCCTATTTGCTTGCAAATTTAAATTCGTTAATTGATTTTTAAGAGTAATAATCCATGCTATAAATTATGGGTCAATTTGACATTGTTGTGCAATGGAAAAGTTTTACTGTAGCTGTGTTGTAAATCTAAAATTATGGTAACTAAAAGCATATAGGCGTTTGGTAAAAAATTTTTCAAAATTGCCTTGCATATCATAAGTAGAATTATAGATGTTTGATAACTTAAAAATAAAGTTGTTGTGTAGACATATAATGACTAAAAATGACATACCATATTTTTGTCTAATAAATACTCTAATACTTTTAAAATTTTACATCACATTATAGAAATATATAAAATTTTTATTTTGTAATAAAAATGTCTAAAAAATTAGATTTATTGAGGACGAAAAATTATACATTAACATCAAAATTGAGCATAAGTTATAATACATGTTTTTTTTTTTGTACAACAAAAACACTACAAAATAAACGTATAAGTTATAATTCTACAATATGAAATTATTTTTAAGAGGAAAATAATATGTAAATCTTAAATAAATAGTTTTAATGTTTAGTATGTGATAAATACAGTGGGTACATATATTGAAATTATTATTTATTATTAAGGATATTTTAATAAATTTGTAAAATGGTAGCAAAAGTAGTTGTGTAGAAGTAACTCCTGACCTGCTTTTCAAATTCTACTATACTGTATCAGTTTTTAAGAATCTGCCCAGCAGAAACAGGGTCTATCAAACACCTTTAACTTGTTGTAAATTCTTTAATAATCTAAAAGCAGTCTTTAAAGACAATGCCAAATGTGGCCTATGTGTCAAAACATACCTGTATAATTCAATATTTTTTTGGTAAGATAGATAATAGATTCTAGAGAGAGAGAGAGAGATAGTAGATAATATTTTAATTATTTATGATCAAAATTATAACTTCTTTAAAGACGAATAAGGAAATTAATAGGGAAAAAAAACTAAGCCAAAAGCTTTGATGGATCCAAATCCAAGGAGAGGATCGCTTGCAAAATTGGAATCTTAGACCAAAATTAAATTGTCACATCAAAATATTCAAAAGTTTATAGACAATGTCTGTTCCATTATTAAACTGGACAAAATGGACTACTACTTTCGATTCTAAAAGGCTTTGTTTTATTTTAGTTGATTCAATAGATTTTCAATTAAAAAAATCAAGTGACTGGACATATCATGCGTGTTATTATTGTTGTTAAATAATGTTTTATATCTGTAAAATGACAAGGGGAAAAAATGGACCACTTGTGATGCAATCATTTAACATAGTGTTTTTTCTTGAAGGCAAGTGTCGTATTTTTTTTTTTTGGAATATTAATTATGACTAATTAAATCTTTCAAAAAACAAATTATGACTAATTAAGACAAATTCCAAAAACTAAAGATAAGAATTGAGATCACAGGAGGATTATTCCTGACTTGCAAATTAACTGAATTATGCAATTTTTTTTTTTTTTTAGAGGAAGAATTATGTAAATTTTGGTTCAGAGAGTTTAGTTGAATCAGTAACATCTGCACATTTCAAGACCCCCAATTGACTCTAAATCATCCTACTCGCTTTTAGGAATTACTTCCTGTCTAATTAAGCTTTTTTCTCCAAGGACTACTATAACATTATTACCAACGGACTTAATTAGTGTTTTAAGTTATAACTTTCATTGAAAGATCACTTTAGTTAGTTTTCAAAACTGTGATATAGTTTGTGTACTATATATATATATTCGTTGAATGTGTTCAATCTATTTACAATTTTGAACAATTATGCCAAATTTTCATCTGATACCTCACAAGCAGAGTTCAGGTCCAGATTCATGGATTTGATTTATATATATATATATATATATGTAACTATATATATAGAGGAGCCTGTAGTGGGAAGGGGACTGATATATTGTGCATTTTGCGAAGCTTCTTTTAGAAAGGGGACTGATATTATGTTCACTTTCCTGGTCAGAAAGGGGACAAGGTCTGACGAGTAAACGAATGAGTTGCAATGTATTTGATTATACACTTGATGTTACAGTTAATTTGTCACAGATAGGTTTTTTTTCTTTTTTTTTTTTTTTTTTTGAGGGGTATTACATAAAGTAGTTCTAACTAAGAAGAGAGTTAACTAGTATTCTCTTTTTCTTTTTCTTTTTTTTTTCTTTTTTTGCCCCTTGGAAAAACCTCTTTTTTGAATTAAGGTAAGTCCTGGAAAATAGTGATCATCACATGGGGGACCTCCACTATCTGGAAATCATCAGATAAAACCGATTACTGGTGTACTTTGACTCTTTAAATTTGCACGAAAACGTACTGAGAAAAGATATCATCACATGCGCTATACCGTGTTTGTTCGCAGCAAATCTTAATTTGGCACGTAAGCTTGTTATATACTGATAAATTTCCTGACCGTAGTTAGAAATAACTATCATGTTACCATTTTGTGAATCATAATTGATATAGAGATTCTTTGTTAATTAATCTTGGAAGCGTTAAATTTTCCTATGACATAAAACTGAAATCCTACTTAGATCCTATCATGTTATTTAATTTTTTTTACGTTCTCCTGACGTCAACTGTCATGCATATCATGCAATATATCTTTGTAATTGAGCGATTAATTATAAAAACAAACATTTTCCATAAATTGATCCAATCTTATATAAGATTATTAGTCTTTGAACAGTGATCGTAAGCTTTACATATGCAGAGAAAATTAGATATTATTCTTTAATTAGCTTATGACATATTAATTGCCAGGTAATACAAAAATATAAGCTTCTCTTTCAAATTTTTTTGTTTTTGTTTTTTGGGTTTTAAACAGATCCTGGGTTCTATCTAGGGAATGGTTAATTCGTGTATATAGATATACTAGAGTCACATTTTCTAAAAATAAGGATAGAATTATGATTTTATTTTATTTTTTATTTTTTTTCTTTTTAATTTAGGTAGGAATATTCAAACTTTACATCTTATCACAGAGTCAAGAATGAAAAGACAGAATGATCATGTTAGATGAATGAGAATGACAATACAAAATTTTGTAAGCATTAATGTGCTGATTCTCTCACATGTGATGTGTTCTATCAGTGAAGTAGATAAAAGATGTATATGAACAAATTGAACTTGAAAATTGATTTTAGACATCATTGGTGTTAAATATAATATTTAATAATAGAAAGTATGTCGAATATTGCGATATTCATTTTTTATTAGTATTAGTATGATATGTTAAACACAAACTGTTCGTCGAACTTGGCAGGGCATGTAATAATCGACATAAGAACAAGCATCAAAGTGATCTAGTGTGACTACAAAAACATGTATATAAATAGTTGCAACGTTTAAAATTTAATTGACTAAAATCGGTGTATAACCCGTATGAAATTGTAACAAACACAACAACAACATTATGACACTGCTATACTCATCAATTAGTAGACTTAAGACAACAATAAATCTACCTAATGAAATGCCTGCCTGATGTTTCTTTAGCCTTAAGTTTTGGATTCTAACCAGTTCTTCCAAGATCAACGACCTTCGTAGAAGGAACATGACAAGTTCTATTTCACGTCTTTAGAAACTGAAAGCCCCAAATGATCTTGATGAACCTCAAGCCCCAGAATTTAGTTGGAAATCCCTCCAAAATTTGCAATTTTGTTGCAATAATTAGTCCAAGTAAATTCCGGACTCAAAATTGAAGTAATTATATTTCAGCTGCAAGATTTCAAAAACAATTACTTATAATATCTGACAACTTAAACTAAGTCATCGTCGAAGTGTAATTTATACACACATGAGGGCTTCTATTCAGCCTAATTCAGCTGCAATTTTTCATTCACTAAATTGAGAAAATTTGTAAAAATAAATAAATAAACTAGTCGTATCATGAGATGATTAGTCTTTTAACATTGATCATAAGCTTTATCATAATGAAGAGAAAATAAATATAGAATTGGATAGGCCTATGACATATTACCAGGTAATATAATAAAATCCTCATTTCAAAATTTTTTACGGATCATGGCTTCTATCTAAGTTATGGTTACTTAATTCATGTAGATACATTAAAATCTCCTTTTCTTATAACGAGGAAAGAATAATATATATTTAAATTAATTTGGGAAAGAAAAATTTGCACTCTCTATTTCATGGTGAAGGTCCGCTTAAAAAGACAGAATGATCATGTCATACCAATGATAATGAGAATGTACAATTTTATAATCCTCAATGTGCTACTTAATATCACATGTGAGAATCATGTGATGCATCCCTGGAAGTAGACGAAAGATGTTTATGAGCATATTGAACTTGAAAAAATGCGTTAAGGCATCGTTAATGATGTTAAACTTCGCAACTAGTATTATGGAGAACATGTAATTTGTGAGTTCCATAATGTGACACCCACTTTTAAGTAATGTGTATTATCTTTATATACTAAAAAAAAAAAAGAACCATATAAAAGCTACAGATTGGAAGTTAATGTAAAGTTAAAGGATCATTTTATTGGATGGAATTGGTGAATAACCCATATGAAATTGTAACAAACCCAACAACAAAACATACTCAGGACAATATTGAGCCCTTCAGTATTGGATTCTGCGGAAGGAATGCTACAAGACTTAAAAGTAGTGCTTAGCTATCTAGTTGATGATCATTTGTACCAAATCTTTGAATGCTTAAGAAAACAGGTTTTGTTATCCGAGATCATGTACTAAAATCGTCGCTTTTCTATATCGTTTCGAAGAGTGAAAATCCCAGAGTAATATCACTTGATCGGACCAGTTCTTCCAAGATCATAACGATCTTCGCAGCAGAAATCTGGCAAGTTCCAATTCATGCTTTAGAAACTTAAAGCCCCTAATTATCTTGATCAACCTCAAACCGCAGACTATCGTTGTAAAGACCTCCAAAATTTACTTTTGATTCAAATTCCCAGTAATACTCCGGACTCAAAATTGGGTAATTCGGCTGCAAGAATTCAAAAACAAATAAAAAAATGAGTTACTACTTATAATCTGACAACTTAATTAAACTATCTCATCCTTAAAACTCGAGGGGCTTCTATTCAACCTAATCCTTGTGCAATTTTACATACATTCAAAAAAGACGAAAAAATCTGTAACCTTGATAGAATTCAAATATTTAAAAGATAAATCACGTTGTTACAGGCAGTAGAACTCTGATTAAAAAGAACATTGTAGGTACTACTAGCTAATAGCTAGATAACTAGTGCACTTAGTTTAAAAAAAAAAAAAAAAAACAAATTACCAGTGTATAACTCTTTAAATTCTGCAAGAAAACATAATGAGAAGTACATTGTCACGTGCGCCGTTGTACTGTGTTTGTTGTCAGCTGCAAATCATAATTTGACATGTAAGCTTTTTAAGCCTCCGTTTGTTAAGTTAATTGGAGATAAAATTTTTAAATTGTAATTGATTGACTTTTCAAAAACTAATTATAAATTTTTGTTAATTTTTCAGAAAAATACAAAAAGTGAGATGAAAAAATACAATTTAATTGAAGTTAAACTAACTTACCAAACGGAGCATAAATATTGATTAATTTCCTAACCAGTAGGAATAACATTTTTATATGATATTATTATGTTGTCATTTTGCGAATCATAATTAATAAATAGAATAATTAATAATTAATTTGGAAGCGTTAAATTTTCATATAACGTAAAACTGAGATTCTACATAGATCCTGCTATCATGCTACGTCCAAACTAAATTTTTACGTTCTCTCGACGTGAATCATCATGTATACCATGTAATATATCTTTGTAATTGATAGCTTAATTACAACCAAAAAAAAAAAAACAATTTTCTTTAAGCCAGTCTTACTATGGCATTATTGGCATGATCAGTCTTTGAACATTGATCACTATAAGCTTTACGATTTGCAAAGAAAATTAAATATTAATTAGTCTTTGACATATATATACCACCAAAGATAACAAAACTATCATCATTTTTCAATATATTTTTTTAAAAGATCATGGCTTCTAGCTAGTAAAATAACAAAATTTAATTTTCTATAATGCATTCATTATTAAAAAATAAAAGGAAGATGATATAATTTTTTACAGATAGTAGTTACGTCTAAAAAGAACATTGTACTTACTAATTAATACCTAGTTTAATAGTGAACTTAGTAAAAAAGAAAAGAAAGGAAAAAAAAAAAACTAGTGTACTTCAACTTTTTAAATTTACATGAAAACGTACTGAGAAAAGATATCGTCATGTGCATATTATATTGTGCTTGTCCGCTGCAAATCTTAATTTGGCATGTAAGCTAATCAAATACTAATTAATTTCCTTGCCGTAATCTTAATATGAATGTATTATGTTATAACCATTCTGCCAACGATATAGAGAATCTTTATTAATTAATTTTGAAAAGCATAAATCTTTTCGTATAACATAAAATCGAGATTCTACTTAGATCCTATCATGTTATGTACAAATCAAAATTTTCTATGTTTTCGCAACAATTGTCATACAAACCATGTAATAAATCTTTGTAATACATGGCGGAGCCACACTCAAATAAGTATTTTGATTTGTATGTCCCCACTATCTTTTTAAAAGTTCGTTTTGGCCCTAAAATTTTTAAAATTAAACTTCTACTGTGCCTTTATTTTATAAGAAAAATTATAATTATGCCCCCAATTCAAATTTTGAGATTTTAATTTTTTTTTTCTAAAATTTATTTATAATTTGCTATGCATCCATTTTATAGAAAACTTTTTGTTGTGCGCACATTCAATTATCAAGATATATAAATAGGTCCTTTTAGGAAAAAAAAATTATCTCTAATTTTTTTATAGCACTTCCACTGAATCTTATATGGCTCCATTGCTCGTAATTAATTCTCACTTACAGAAAAACAATTATCTAAGCCAGTCTTATATATTATGAAATTACAAGTCTTTGAACATTGGCCTTATTATAGTGCAGAGAAAATTAAATATTGGATATGACCAAGAAATGTAGCTACAAAACTAACTCTCTTTTCAAGATTTTTTTACAGATCATGGCTTTATATGGGTTATGACTAATTAATTCACGTAGACACCATTATAATCACATTCTCTTATAATTAGTAAGGAATGACTTGTTAAAAAAAATTTAGATTTGAGATGAGAGAATTCAAACTTTATCTTTATCTTATAGAGTCTGGAATAATCATGTTATAGAAATGAAAATAACGGTATAGAAGTGCAAGAATTAATGAACGAATTAGTATCACAAGTACATGAGAATGTGATGCCTCCAATGATGTAGACAAAAGATGTCTATTGGCATATTGAACCGGTAAGATATATAAAACTTTATATAGAAGTGACAATGAGAATTGCCTTTTTGCACTTCAACCTTTCAATTGAATGGTTCAATTAACTATTCTTTTTTTTTTTCTTCCCTCATTTAATTTAGGTCTAATGTTTTATACAAAACCCATTTGGCTTGTTTCTCACACCTCACACTACTCTCACATGCTCAAACAAATTAATTTATTTGTCTATAACTTTTTCAATGCCTTGAACACATCTACTATATATATTTTTATTATGAGATGCATAGTATTAAGCTTATGTTTCCATGAACTATCTCTACTCTTTTGTACATGTATTGTAAGTTTTCTAGAGCGATTATAAATTTTTTCTGGACATATATTTTCTTACTAATATTTTATCCCTTCAATAGCCCTTTCAGAGAAAAAACCAAGGCATAAAGTAGACAATTGCCGTTGGCACTACCACAAACTAGTTTAATAGAAATAAGAACAAACGTCAAAGTGATCCAGCCTGACTACAAAAATATTAGATGTATGCATATACGAGAACTTTCCCATGCGGTACTGCTAGACTGTCAGACAGGAAAGATCTCCCTTTCTCTCTTTATCTATTTTTCTCTAACGGGTTATACCGCTATATATCTTCACCTGGTTGTGGCGGTCTCCCTGCATGGGTTGTAGTACCGCTGGATGGCTGTTCCACCGGAAGGGAGCGAATATGTATAGTTGCAACATTTAAGTTATATAACCGAGGAAATTATTCACTCTATAAGATGTAATCTTTAGAAGAAAAAAGAAGATATAAAAGCTACAGATTGGAAGTTAATTTCAACTTAAAAGGATAGATTTCATTCAATGTCCTCATGAAACTGTAACAAACATAACATGACACTTACTTTGAGTTTCATCACACAACATTCTCAGAGCAATATTGCACTCCCCTATATAAAATCACCTAATAGCAAACTTAAACAACACTAAATCTACCTAATGACTGCATTTCTGATGTTTCTTGAGCCTTCGGTCTTGGATTCCGCAGATCGAATGCTACACAACTTGAGTACAGGATCATATATATATATGCATCATAAGATATTTACTTACTAGCTACTAAATGGAAAGAAACTAAACTTTGGACTTAAATGGGGGAGTATATGATCTAGCAGGCACACAAAAAGGAGCTCCGAATCGCAGTAGCTCCAATCTAATAATCATTTGTACCAATTGATCTTTGAATGCTTAGGCTCACAGCTTTCATCATGGTAGTGATCGAGTACTGTAATCGTCGCATTTCTGGATAGCCTGCAAGCGAGAAAATGGCAGCAACACATATATGCATGTTCGAGTGAAACTTCGGCATTTCCAGTACCCTTTGGAAACAATAGAACCAGTTCTTCCATTTTCAACGACCTTTGCAGAATAAACCTGACAAGCTCTACTTCATGCTTTAGAAACCTATACCCACTGATCTTGACGAACTTCAAGCGAAAGAATATCGTTTCAAAGATATCGAAATTTTGCTTTTGATGCAATTCCCAGTACATTCCGGACTCAAAATTGTAGTTATTCAGCTGCAAAGATTACAAACACAAGTCAAGAAAGACACAAACACAGATTATAAAGCTGACAACTTAGACCAAGTCATTCTCCAAATGTAACACACTTTCACACACACTAGGGCTATATTCAACCTAATTCAGGTGCAAATTCTCATTCAAAATCACAATTTATAGCCCAATTGCCCACATTAAAATGTTATAAAGATAAACCATGTAGTGAAATGGAGATATTTGAATATTTTCTCATTCGATACTCACATCGATGAATAGCTTCTCCAAGTTGGTACAACTAGCGAGAAGCGAAGCAACATCAGTAAGATTGCAAAAGGTATTGGTCTGCATTGACAGCTGAAGTTCCTTCAATTCAGTCCAAGGATTGGGTAGGAATCGTCTTGCAATCCCGACCTCATAACCAGGCAAACCCTAAACTCCACCGCCAACAAAAAAAACAACACCAATAAGTATACACAGATCGCACTCATAATAATCACAAAATCCAATAAACACAAGAAGACATAACCACGACCATAGATATAATATAAAATAAATATATTTGCAGTACCTCAAGAAGCGTACTAGTAGTAGAGAGGACGGTGACATTCCTGAGATGATGATTAGCAATTCTTTCGATATCTGTATAGCACTGCTTGAAAGTTTTCGACGGAGTGAAGTTGAGAATGACGTCGTCGAGCTTCGAGACGGACTGACAGAGGGAGAGGGAACGACATTGTCCTTGATAGTGAAACGAGACGAGACTGGGGGCGTCAACATGAACCAAACTCAGACCGGGACAGCCTCCGATTCTCAACTCCCTGAAATTCTTCAGCTCCGACGCGTAGATTCTTATCCCAAACACGTGGCACTGGGTCACAGACAGGCTCTCCAATCCGGGACACTGCCTGACCAGCGTGCTCACCACCCACTGGCTCATCGAGACCTTCTTAAGCACGACGGTCTTCAGGTACATCGGCGTGTTGAACCCCCGCGGGGGGTTGTCGATGTGGCCGTTGATGAGCCTGAGGGTCCTGAGTGTTTGGACGCCGAGAAAATCTAGTGGATAGTCGAACTGCCCCGCGGCGAGGTCGAAATCGAGGTCGAGCTCCTCCACACCCTTCGCGATCACCGTCTCGAGCCACCGCTGGACCTGGTGGTCCACATGGGGGTGGTTGAGGTAGAGGCGGAAGGTCTTGATCTCCGGGCCCTTGTGCGCCTCGAACACTCCGTTGACGATGTTGACCAGCTCGCTCCGAGTCCGGATCCTCCGCGCCACCTCGCGGTCGAAGGTGAGGTCGCGGCTGAGGACCCACGCTTTCGCCAGGCTCTTCGAAACGACGGCGTTTCGGGCGGCCTGCTTGATCGGGAGGAAGGAGAAGATCTTCTCGAGGACGTCGTCTGGGAGGAGCTGATACTCACGGCCGGTTTTGGGAGTGAAGTCGTCCTCGTCGGCGGCTGCGGCGGCTGCGTTTCCGCCGTTGTTCTCCCTTCGAGGCCTCTTGGTGTCCCTCCTGTTGTTGTTGTCGTTGTCTTGGTGCTGACGTTGAAGCAGCCTTGACTGGGGCATTTTTTTTTGTTTTTTTGTTTTTTTTGGAGATATTAAGGAAGGGAAAGACAAGATTCAAAATGTTTTTCTAGCACTGGTTTTGCTGTGGAGAAATCTGAAGAAAGGTGCTGGGGTTATATAGAAGAGGAGGAGAAAGGCATTCACTGGTTGTAGTCAGTTTCTGTTGTCTGGAGCTTTGCTGAAATTTAGGGTGAGTTTGGTTCACCCATTTTAGTTAAGATTTTTCAATTTTTTTTTTTTTTCTAAAAAAAATCAATAAAAATTACTATTAAAATTTAAAAATCTTAACTCAAACTCAAACATCAAACACCCCTTACACAAAAATGGTAAATTTTTTTTCTATTGAGGATGGGTCCTGATATTTACATGTAACACCCATTTTTTATTAATTATAATATTAAATATCATCACACTAATCAAATATGAATTCCGCGACATAAGATATAAAATGAGATCCGCTGACGTTTAAATGCGTCATAACGTTTTTTAGTTTTACTGAAAACCCACTCTTGTAAGTATAGGAGAAAACGATGTCGTATTGTGGACTTGGAGAAATGATTATGAAACTGCCCAACTCTGCCAAACATGGAAGCTGGCTTTTTATTATGGTACGTGGAGTAGATATATTTTGTCTTTTTATGCATGTCGATGGGCTTAAAAAAAAAAAAAAGTTTTTCTTTTTTTCTCTTTTTTCATTGTAACTGTGACGATGTAATAAATGATAAATTTTGGGATGATTTTCTACCTTAAATGTTTATCTTGTTTTCCTGACTAAGTGGGTGTCTGTCATTATTATTTGTCTTCTTTTCAAGATTTTTCGATCTTTTTTAAGGCAGATTTAAGTACTAGTCAATTTCGTGTAATAAAGGAGTACAAAATATAATTAATATTAAAACATTTGTACAACACATTAATCACTAACTTTCGAAATATTGAAGGACTTAAAGGAAAGATGATAATTAGAATTTTAGGAAGAACTTATCATTTTTAATTTTCTCACTCCCTAAATATATATATGTTTAAATAAACAATTTTTTTAATATATTTTTCATCTACTTTTTTTTTTTAATTTGAGAAACTTTTCATCAACCTTATCGCTTAACTCTCTCTCTCTCTCTCTCTCTCCATGTTTACTTAAGGTAAAATATCCATAGACAATTTTGACTGAAGATATTAGGTAAGTTATTTTAATTGGTAAAATAGTTAAGTAATAATGGGATAGGGAAGTTTATTTATGTGATAAGAATTAGGCCTATGTTTTTTAATAATTTGGGTAGTTATTAATTTAATATTCACAACAAACATACAAGGTTTAAAAATAATACATTTTGCATACCATATAAAAGATACTAAGCATATAAACATTTTATTCATGAAATGATTATTTTTATGAAAAAAAAAAATTCATTAAATGGTTATTGTTGTGCACCTGACAAATGAAAAAAGTGCATTAATTAAATATTAATTTGTATTTGACTAAGTAGATGCTTTTATTTTTGGTAAACACAGCAAGCACGCAAGGTTTAAAAAGAACAGATTTTTGCATACCATATAAAAGATACTAAAGCACATAAACGTTACTAACATAGTATTCATTAAATGATTAATTTTTCAAAAAAAAAATTTCATTAAATGACTATTGTTGTGCACTTGACAAATGAAAATAGTGCATTAAAAACATGTATTTGAATAAGTGGATGTTTCTATATTTGGTCAAGATTTTCTATTTGTCACAAGTTTAATTTCCAAACATAAAGGGTCTCACACGGAGTGAACATTTAATCCAATTAAAATCATATTAAAAAAATTATCCAGAACATGTAGCTTCTAGTATAAGTTATGGGGTAGAGTCCCGTTTTTATAGCCGTAAGTATGAGTTGGTTAGACTTGTGCAATTTATTTCATTGTGCTACCAGTGACTGGTTAGGCGATCGAAATGCCATAAAAGCTTTGGCAGTCCAAAGCACTAGATGACATGTTATCGAAATGCCATAAAAACACTTCTTAAAGCGGCATGGCTGCTTTCAGTTGATCTCCCGCCAAGAAGGAGCTCTGTTTTCTTTTTTTTTTTTTTTTAATAATAATAATTATTATTATTTCTTCTCTTTTTTTGTCTGAATAAATAATTTTTATCAAATGTATCTACATTCAAAAAAAATTTCGCAACCCTCTCAACTACCTTTTTTTTTTTTTTTTTTTTTTTTTTTTTCCAGAATACCACAGTTTTAATCTCATTGTTGTTTTCTTTCAAATGTATCCCTGCCAAATTCCCAAAATTTTATTTTTCACGTGGCCCTCTCAATTATATGTTTTATTTGCAATCACTAGTTTGGAAAAAGTACTACTTTTTGTGTTTTTACTCCCTGATCCTCCTATTCCAAAGGGGTCAAAGGGTCCCGTCTTGTTCAACTTCATTCTCAAAAAACAAAACCATGTTTGTAATGTATTTTTTCAGATCTTATAATAGAAAAATATATACATTGAAAAGATTTTTTTAAAAAATAAAAAACCTTTTTTGCTATTTTTCAAATTTGTTAAGCCCCCCATACATGGTATATATAGCACTAGAGGTAACATTCTTCTGGTTTTCCCTTTACTATTAACTTAAAAATGTTCAATTCTAGGAGGAAAAAGAAGGTGGGGGCACAAAATTAAGAGAGAGAGAGAGAGAGAGAGAGAGAGAGAGAGAGTAAAGTATAGTATATTCCCTTAATTTCTCAAGAGTATGTGAAACTATGTACCATTTGGATTTCAAATTATTACTAAGTTCTTTTTCTATGGAACTAATCAAACTTTTTTTTTTAAGCCGAAGAATCAAAGTTGTTTAGTATTTAAGAATAACTATAATAGATACACTACTTCATTAAAAAAAAAAAAGTAATAATAGATATACTGCTGAGTTTTTGCTTAATCATGTGGTTTATAAAATTATTTGCTATTTATCTCAATTTCCTGAAGAAAATTATATCGTTCTTTTTTCCGTCCCCTGTAAATAAATTGAATCAAATTAAGACAACAGAACATGAAACGTGGACAAATAGAAAATAGATTTTTTCCCCCCCCGCTAGTCATTTAGAAAAATTTCCATCTAATTTGTCAATTTCTATCAAATGTATAACTACTTTTTTTTTTTTTTTTGTGCTCTATTTTTTCTTGTTTGATAAATAAAATTTTAAGCAAATAATAAATTAAAAAAAAAAAAAAAGAAACTAAACTTTTTAAGTAAATTTTAGATCCACGTAGTTACACAATTAAACAATTTAATATGCATGTGCGTGGCACGTTGTTGCGGCCACAAAATCAAATTGGGCCGAAGTAGTTGTGTGGACCGTTGTAGATTTGGGCTTACGGTTTCTTCCAAAAGGGTTACATCAGAGAGGAAAAGAGAGAGAGAGAGAGAGAGAGAGAGAGAGAGTGAAATTACCTAAACAAATTCTTTACTATTGACTAATATGACACAAATTTTAGTTAATTTTAATTTAATTTTGTGTCATATTGATCTAGTATTAATTTTTCGTGTAATGTTGGTGCAATGATATTTGAATTTGCGTCATTTAGGTGCTTTCCCTATCAAGAATGCACATAAATTTAACCTCTCCTTATATGTAGGGTTATATTCAAAAATTCCATAAAATTTGACACCTCTTTATAATTATGCTCACCATAACATTAAAATTGATAACTTTGTTATTTCATTACACTAAAATTATTACCTTTAATGTTAGAGTAGATAAAATTATAAAGAAGTACTCAAAACATAATTCTTCACCTAATTTACTCTAATAATTTATGCCCACCATAAATTTAATGATAATTTTTTCATTTCATAACACTAAAATTATTAACTTTAATATTAGAGTGGATAAAATTATAAAAATGCACTCAAAACATGACTTTACACCTAATTTTCTCTTCCCAAAAAACACGTTAGGATAGCCACATAGAATAGGATTAGAAAATTAAGGTTTACAAAGGCTTCTTTTGCTATTTTGTTTTTAGTGTTAAGATTATTAACAAAATAAATTCTTAAAAAATATGAAGCATACCTGATCATGTGAAGAACACTCTTATAGCCCCGTTTGGTTTGGATGTTCATATAGTTATTATTTTTGGATGGAAATACTTAGAATGTTAAAATCTGAATAAAAGCATTTGAATTTGGATGTACACAATGTGAACAAAATCATTTTAATTGAAACATTTAAATGTGTTTGGTGATTGAAAATTTTGTGGCTCTAAACGATATTGCAATATATTTATCTAAATGGGCAAAATTTTGGGGCCCAATGCTAAATGGGCTGAAATGACTATTTTCAAAATTCCCATCAACTATATGGTAAGATCCTTTTTGGACAGTCAAACTCTAATTGAAACGGCACATTCAAATGGCGTCGTCCAAATGTTTCAGAATAGGAGAAACAATAATGTATGCAAGTTCGGATTTGACTCCTAACAGCTGACATGAACATCACTCCCTACCAGTGAGTCATAAGAAAAACTCCACACAGAAGCACAATTTTCCTCGCCTGCATAAAAAAAAGTAGAAAATAAATGAAGAAATTAATAACAAAACTGCGACAAACATGAATCAAAACGACATGACCATTTTCCATTTATTGGTATTCAATGAAGACTAGCATCAAATGGACAGAAAGTACTGGCTAGCAAACACACAAAAAGTTGGTTTTCTGTGTCAAGGTTAATTGAATTACCACTCAAATGCAAATCCTCGTTGCCATCATCAGGAACAATAAATCTGCGGTGCCCCGATGACGTGGCGGCCATCGGCAAATATGGATGGAAAGAGAAACCATTAACGGTATCTGAAATGTGCACACAGATAATGAAACCAAATTAAGCTTTATGATATACATACATCTATTTATATTTAACGTCCTTGTACTACACATAACATGAATACCTAATGCAGCTCGGAAACTTGTTACCCATTGTCCAGTTTGAAGATCATATATATGAACAAAACCGTCCTGAAACCAAAACACAAGAACAAACAGATGAAGTGTTACTTTAAGGGGGGAAAAAGGGGGGTATTGATTTGGTTAGCACATGCTACAGATCATCTCATGTAGTTTCAATTTCAACTTTTTCATACAAGAAGAAATTACAAGTATCACCCTTGATTTGAAATTCTTTCAGAAATACCCTCAGGCAGTCATACTCTAGCATTTTTATCATTTGACTGCCTCAAGGGCATGCTCTGAAACATATTGAAAAATCTTGTATATGGGGATTAAAATTGTAACGGTGCATAATTTCCTCAATTTATCATCACCTAAGATATTTGACCATTGAAACATAAATGAGAGCAAAGATGCTACCTGACCACCCGTACCAAGATGTTGGCCCTGGGGTTCGATATCAAACAATATCCTCTGGTTGGTGTATTCGGACGATCTATATAACCTAACAACAAGGTTGTAATAAGATAATCTGGGCAGTTCAATACGCAGCTTAAATTATGTTCGGGAACACAGACACCAGGACTAACAGATGATCTCCTTAAGCAAGCTCAGACTGGTGAAGAAAATCTCTATTCATCTATTAAATATTGGTGCCTCCCATAGCATGAGAAATCCTTTAAAGTTGGTAAATTAAAGCTGTCTGTCATTGTTGAGAAGAGAAATTTACAAATCCAAAAGTGAAATGGAACTCCCAAATCTAACATCAGAGATAATTTTATATTCTGTATCAGGATATTTCTTTTTTTTTTTTTTTTTTTTTTTTTTTTTTTTTTTTTTTTCTGCGACAGTACTCAACTAGTCTATTTTTGTGCAAAGGAATGTGTGAACTCAAGTGTTATGTTTTCAAAGCGGTTCATTTATGTTCCCATTGGTCTAATAATTCTTCAATTGCCTGTATTTAAACCTCAGTATGGAATTTCACAATAGAAATTATCAATAGAAAACAACTATTTCTGAATGCGCAACGGTTCTAGCTAACCAAAAGTACTTACTTGTATACAACCTCAACAGCTTTACGTGTATCCCAGCACATTATATAGGGGTCCTTTAAGGCATTCACATGCATGAAAATGTTAAAGAAAGAAAAAATAATCATGTACAAAATGTTAATAGATGTTAGCACAACACACCTTACGTCCTCCGGTGTACAAGTAATTTCCATCTTTAGAAAACTGGACCTGAAAGAAAAAATGGTTGATTTCAAATGTCTATTTATTGGGAATGTTGAATTAAACAAAAAACGATGCTGACTTACATGAGTAATCCCACCTTCTTGGCCATGCAACACATACAAAAGTTCCATACTGTCTTCTCTATATATTCCAGTAGTCTGGCTGTAAGAACCAATCGCCAGCAATCCAGTATGGTTTGGGCTGAAGGCCATTGCAGACAATATTCCTGTCCATAATAAACACGTTCAAAATATGAACCTTCATTGTGTTCTTTAGAAACACACTTCTTAAGATAGCTAAACCAAAAAAAGGTACCTGTTTGGCCTTCTTTGTTTCCCTGAACGGTTGAAAACTGTTGAAAATCTCTTCCGGGGCGATGTAAATCAAACACCCGAACAGATTTGTTGTACCCAGCAAAAATCCTACGGATCAGACCAAGGTGGTAAGTTCTCTATTTGGGTCATCTGTTATTTTTCATTAGAGAACATCTGTTTTCGTTAAGTAGGTCAAGAGATCCCATGAAAATTCTTTATTGCTCTAAAAGGGCGATCCTAGTATATTAAAACTCATCATAGCTGTTATTTACATGCATATAGCCCAATGTTGAAGATATAAATCAACGGACTTTCATATCTCGCCATTGTAAATATAAAAGTTAGATTATTAAAGATGAAATAAAACTGCAAGTCATGGGGGGAGAGACTTGATTACTTTGTTCCAGAGGGATTGAATGCAATTGAAAAGGCAGCAGTTATTTCATCCATAGCATCGTAAGCACGGTATGTGCAACGGAGCTGCAATACAAACCAGACATAATACAGAAACCATATAAAAAGCATATTAGAACGGCTTTTAGCATTTCACAAATAAGCTCATAGAATACAAAACTAGTCAACTAAATCAAATATCAGCTATATTTAATGGCAAGAGAACCAAAGAGAGCACCACAGAGCTTAAGAAATTAGGGAGCCTTATATTGCAGTAATGACACATGTTCCATATGTTACAAGGCCATTACTTAGCCCAAAAAAGTTACCCAGTTACTAAATGGCAAAATGAAAAAAAAAAAACAAATGAGCCAAATCGTGTACACACCTCGCCAGAAGAAGCATCCCAAAGATGAATTGGATGATCCCGAGTTGTACTGGCAAAAACATTGGTAACCGGATCTGACATGCCAGCCAAGGCTTTCAAATCAACTTCTATTTACAGTATCAAAATAACAATGATATTTTTCTTCCCCACTAATTCAAACATAGCATTCTAGTGCTAACAAGGCAATCTAACAAACTCTCCACCAAAAAAGTTTCAGAAGCACACCTGAAGCAGACATGTAAGGGTACCAACAGAAGTCATAAACCGACTCGCCTTCGCTCACAACAAGGTTTGCCACAAATGAGTCCTCAACTAATAGACAACAACACTCCGTAAGTACAGATATGAAGGTGAGAAAGTAATAAGACCATAACAATCCCAAAAAACAAAAAAGGGGAAAACTTGTACATGGCATTCAAGTCTTTTGAAGAAATAATAAATTCCCATATATGCAAACTTACCTTCATCAGTAGCCACAGAACATGCACTATCACTAAGATGCTCATTGCCAGTAGCTGGTCTGTGACAAATAAAATGCCCATACAAAATGTTCAACAAAAATAGAATTTAAAAAAAAAAAAAAACATTTTTATAGCTACATATGCGTGTGTATATATTTACGAGGAAGAATAGTAAATTGACAATGCTACTCAATTATCATTTCATTAATATAAGCAGAGTTTAAACCAAAAAATAAAAAATAAAACAAACTTACAACATAAAGAGACGAAGAGAATTGTCTTCAGAGGTAGTAAGAAAACAGGAACCATCTGGAGACCTGAACCAAAACCAGAGAGAGATGAAGAAAATTTAGTGAAAATGAAAGTTAAAACCCATAAAATTAAATTTAAGAAGGAAAAAAAAACAATGAGAAAAATAGGAAGGAACCATTTGAGGGACTTGAGGAAGTTGTTAGGGTTAGGAGTGTTCCGGAACTGGTGGCAGAAGTGGTAGGTTCTGGTGGGAGGAACATCGAAGCGTATTACGGGCCAAGAGTAGGCCTTGTTTCGGTCTTGCTCTTGGTCTTGGTCTTGGTGTGTTGAAATGACTGGCACATCTCCGGCCACGTGAGGCTGATCATGATCTTCTTCTTCTTCGCCCATTTGTTGCTCTCTGCAACTATAGCTCGGACGGAGATGATGAAGACAAGCAAGGAAGCAGAGTTTTTTATTTTTATTTTTTGCCAAAATATAGAGACTTTATGTGGAGTACTGCATGTTTAGTAAAGCTTTTTATAAGTTGTTTTTCGTCTAAGGGTTAAGATTAATTTCTGAAAATATTTGAATAATCTGTCAGAAGAATTTTTAATATTTTCTGTTATAGTTAAAAAATATAATTTTTAACAAAAATTCTTCTGAGTTGACTTTAAAACTTATAATAAAATTTAAATTAAACATTATAAATTTTATCTTAATATTTTTATTATTTATTAAAATATTTTAAATATCATTCTGACTTCAAAAACTTTTTGGTTTAAAATATTTACGAGAAATCATAATTTTTACTTCTTTTATTCTTTTGACTAAAAGTAAAAGTTTTCTCAATTAGGCATGTGCGTAAAAAGGCCTAAAAAACACAAACACACACTTGAAAAGTGAATGTGAACCCAACACCTTGCAACAAAGGGATTATTGGGCTAATTCTGCTTACGTTATTTGTCTCAAGGGAATGTGAAGGTTTATTTCAGTCAGTCTAGTAATGATTTATTATGTTTGGAATCACATTCTCATATGTCTAATTAATAGCACATTTGATGAACTAAAATAACTAGTTTATTTTTGAATAAAGTTAAGGGATACATCTGGTGTCCCTCACCACATTACGTGGATGAAAAAGAGTAAATTATTTTGTTTTTTAATAAGATGAGCCTCATCTCTTATCAAATGACAAGTTATGTAAGAGGTCACCTCAGATGGTGTAAGACATCAGAGGTGTCCCCTAACTTTACTTTTAATTATTTAAATGACAAATTCATTATTGAGAAACCGACCCCCCTATTAAAGTCTTCAATAAATATTTTTATCACCATTTCGGACAACCCTTTAAAAACAACTAGGAATTTGCTAGCACATCAATCACCCCTTCCATTTTTTTTTAAGCGCAAAAAGGAAATAGTAACAGATGCAAAAGCAAACCCATGGGTTTCCTAAGATTAGAAATATTTTGCGAAGTAATATTACAGTAAATATATATATAATTCAACAGGAAAAAGTCTGCACATTTAAGAAATCAAGTAACAAAGCAAACCCATCTACTTTTTCCCGCTCTCCGTGCCTTTGTCTGGAACATCTTAGGATTGTGAAATCTTCGTAAATAGCTTTCAATAACTTGCTCTTGTAATTGTACTCGATCACATTTGAGAACACATGGTCGGCTTTTTTCTTTTTGCTGAGAAAAGTCTGGCAGTTTGCAAAGTTTGAGGATATTTTCAATGTAATAATAGAAACTAAGCTATTGGACCTTTCCTACCAAAAAACAAAAAGAAAAAAAAAAACAAAAACCCACACGCACACACACACAGACACAATATTTGATTTCCACGATACAGGCCAGCAATTTTGTGCTGAGGAGATTTTCTATGTAATAATGGAAACTAAGCAACAAGGCAGAAGCAATGTGGAAGATTAATCTACGCTTCTCACAGTGCATGATAGAAACTGAATGATTGTCTTCCAATCAGAGTTTAGATCAAGTCTTGTCTTGACAAAAAGAATTAAAAGCATAACAAAGAGAGAGAATACAAGTTTAAGAATAAGTGTCATGTGAGAGCATAGTTACACTAGTTATCGATTCGCCCTATGCGAAAGTATTGGCATTGCTGAAATATATGAATCTCATTCCTAAACAGAAATTCTCAGATAGGGGTCATCCCTGTACTTTGAGTACAACGGAAGATCAAGAGCTGTCTCTGCAATTTTCCTGTCCTCATGAATCTTCGCTATCAAGCTCTCGAGGGTCGGAAAATTTGCCTGTGTTTTCCATTTCATATCCAAACATTAGCAAAGAAAAACAGCATACGAAGGTGTGAGGTAAATGTTCGCCACAATGTAATGGTCATTTCATTACCTCAGCCCGAATGTAGCCAACTATAACAAGATGCAATTCTTCACCATAGAAATCCTCGTCAAAGTCATGAAGCAGCCATGGCTCCTGAATTGCAAGATAAACATGATTAAATGGAGGAAAGAATAATTCAAACTGCTATAAAAGTTCATGTGCTTAGTGTTGAGAGTTTAAACTCACTATAGTCTTTTCAGTGTTGTCGAAATAGGGATTCCAACCAATACTCATGACCATTTTAAAAAACCCCACGAGTTGATAACCCGGCCCAACCGAAATATACCCCTGACGGATGTTCTGAAAGGAGAGTTGAATATCCTTCTGTGGACAGATTGGCTGAAAAGATCATGGAAGTGCACCAATTAGAATACCAAACGGAGATGTTCCAAGCCATCGTGTGAAGAAAAACAATTGAACAAAAACAACATTCTAATACTCTCCTTACCTGTAGGGATCCCAAGTACTTTTGATCCACGTCCAAATCCCTTAACAACCGGACCACCAATATGCCAAGGTTCCAGTGGCAAAGTATTTTCTATCCCTGCAATAACAAGAAAACAGAGCTCATAAAAATGGTATTAAGAGAAAATGGCAGGATAGAATTGAAACAAGATAAAGACTTTTACAATCTTGGAACGGATGGAGGCCCCACTTTTCAGGTCGCAAATCAAGTAAAGAGTTGATCACCTCGTCTGCTGCAGTATAAAGATGGGATTGTTTTGGAAGGGAGGGTACAGCAACCACTTCCATGCCAGCAGCCTTACCAGCTGTTACACCTGGTCTGTGAAACCAAGTATACTTGATTACAAGGAACAGTCAAATACGTTGAGATACTCGCTACTGTATTAGAACATACACGCTTTACATAATAGAAAATGAATCTGGCGTTCTACGAACAGTGATATGCATTATTCTTTTATAGCTACAAGCCACATAATCTTTCAAATATGTCGTATGTTCTTCCATATACAAAGAGGAAAGTATTATGGTTGCAAAGATTGGATCATTGGAATACACCAATGGTTATCATTCAAATTAAGGATTCCACTCGTCATGGTTGTCTTCTAAATCAAGTTTTGAACATAAGCTAGAACTACAACTTAAAAAGTTAAAAATGAAGTTGAGTACATTTTACATCTCTTGGAAAGAAAAATTGCCGTAGTATAAAATTTAGCATGCATTCCATCTCGCATCTACGAAAAAGAGAATGTACAATCTAAAGAAAAGTGAGGTCACGTACAGAGAATCTTCAATGACAAGACAGCTGGAAGGTTCAACATTTAGCCTTTTGGCTGCTTCAAGGAATCTTCAATGACAAAACACAAAGTTAAGGGATTCAGAGAACGGCCTATAATAGTGAGAAAATAAACAACTGATGATCTTTCAAAGCTAATTAAAAGATGATGTATCATACATATCCGGAGACGGCTTCCCCGATCTCACTTCATCACCACCAATAATGATCGAAAAGGATTCCTTCCAACCTACATGTAAAGAATAATAAGCAACCAAAGTTAGACTAACCTGTAAACAATTTTCTACTTGAGACTACATAAGCAAATGTGTTCTAAGGTTTTCAACAAGGACTACCGGAATGAAACGAAATTTTGGTTTCTATCATCTCCTTAGGGGAGTTTGAAGCCAACGCCATTGGCACTTCATGACTGCTGAAATGTTTTATCAGCCGATTGGCACCGGGAAGTGCTTTAACATTGCACCACCTACATTGACAATTGTAAAAGCATCCAATCAACCGTTTTTACGCAAGTTCAAGTGCCGAAGCACACAACAAAGCAAAAGAGTAATTTCTATTACTCGATAGCCCATCAAAACCAGTTACACGAAATGAATTTCATCCGAAGTGATCCACATATGTACACATATCAAATGCATAAAGAAGCAAGTTAAACTAGTTATTACTGGTCAGAGAACATAGGCGTGATCTCAGATACTAATTCTTCCGTTGTGCAAGGAAGCTCATATTCTTCTACAACAGTGGCTGCAGCTTCAAGCGGCACCATCCCGACTATTTTCTTAACTTCTCTCCCGTCCCATTGCTTTCCAAACTTGGGTAAATAAACTTTCAACACTTCACTTACAACGCCATCTGATATTCAAAAGCCACATATCATGCATGAAGAATAGCATCAAGCATAGTGCAAACAGCTACTATCAAATATGTGACTCCAGTTACTATAAGAATAAAAACAAAACCTCTTTATTACATATCAAATAAACAAAATAAAAAGAAAAGGAAAATACCTGTATTAAGAAGAGTACCATCCAAATCAAGGATGACATATTTCACTAGATTCTTCAGTGGGGTCACAATCGACATCCTATATATCATGCATAGATTTGAAAGTTGGCTTGTATAATACTAATCCCAATGTAAAATACATACATCATATATATATATATATATATATATATATATATTACCGGGAAAAAAAAGTCCAAATTTAATTACTACAATAACAGGAATAATATTGACAGATAAAAAATATATACCTGCTTCTCAGTTTTAAGTCACATGAAATTGAACTAGAAGTCTACAGCAAAAAATACTCAAAGCATTTCAAATCAAGTATTAGATAACCAAACCTACTAAGATAATTAATTTTTAGAAAAAATTAAAAAAGACTTGAAATTTATGTAAATATATATTGTGGTAGAAGCAAGCGTACAAATATCTGAATGGGATTGGTTAAATTTAAAAGAGAGAGAGAGAGATAACCCAAAAACGATGAACTGAGTGAATCTTTGTCAACTCAATTTGATTATAAATCAGTACCGAATGGAAGAAGAAGAAGAAGAAAAAAAAAACGAAAAAGTTGATTTGGAGAGAACAAGAATTCAGTAGCTTACTCGGCAATGCCCAAAGTGCTTTGAGGACGAAAAAAAAAAAAAAGAAAAGACTGCTGACTGATGAAACCAAAGGCGTGAAACTTTGTCGTTACATTATAGTTGGGTACACGGCATAATGGACCGGGAGATACTCAAACTGCAAGCACACAAACAAAGGAGAAAATTGCATTAACACCCCCTTCAATTTTGTCAATATTACACATTGATACTGTTTTTGTAGCGTAAGTAAATAAAAACCACATAATTATCAAACGGTGTTGGCTTGGCTTTACCAAAACTTGAGTGAACCTTCACACACTAGATTTTTTCAAAAATTCAAACAAAAAAAAAATCATAAGTAAAAAAAAATCCAGAAAACTAAAAGGAAAGAGAGAGAGGATAGTGGAGGAGGAACCTGCGCCGTCAAGCGGCGGCGGAGTTGGTGCGGCCGAAGTTCGAAGGCAATGGAGACCTCATTCTCAGAGACGAACAGTGCATTCAAGTTCAAGTTTTTTATTTTATTTTTATTTTAACTCGAATTCTCTTATCCTTGTTGTGTATATATTGGTTCGGATCAAGTATACCATGTTTCATGTTAACCATTCCAGATCCCTGCTAAGATTAAATACCACCCGTTGAATTGTTCCCTATTGGTAGGGAAAAGTAGTAATTTTTTGGGTGGACTTTTTTCTGTTTTGTTTGACATTTAGGGTCTGTTTGGTGCACAAGTTGAGTTTGAGTTAAGTTGAAATTTTAAGTTTGAATAGTAATTTTTATTGACTTTTTCAGAAAAGACAAAAAACATGATGAAAAAATACAGTTTAACTTGAGTTAAACCGGTGTGCCAAACGGGGCCTTAAGTTTATCTCCAATTAAATTATAATTTTTTATTTTAATTTTTATCTTTTTCTAAAAAGTCAACAAAATTTATAATTAATTTTTGAAAAGTCAACCAATTTCAACTTAAAAATTTCATCTACAACCGGCAAACCAAACACAAGTTTAAGCCTTCGTTTGGTAAGTTAGTTGGAGATGAAATTTTTAAATTGGAGTTGACTGACTTTTTAAAAACTAGTTATAATTTTTGTTAATTTTTCAGAAAAAGATAAAAACTGATATGAAAATTTTGAGTTGGAATCTGAGTTCTAAACGGAGGTTAAGAGATGAATAAGTTCAGTCAATTTAGTTAACTGGCACATGGCCAAATTAAAGCCTAGTTCAATAACTAGTCTGGTTTTATTTCAATATTTAGTTGTCATCATTGGACTATGTATATACCATTTTAAGTTAGAAAAAATTAAGTGGAGAGTCATATTTTGAATACATATTTATAATTTTGTCTACTCTAATAATAAAATTGATAATTTTAATCTTATAAAATAATAAAATTATCAACTTTAACAATATGTTTTTTTTTTTAATCAATTTTCTTGGGTCTTTTGGAGCTTTTCTCGAAACACAAAAATTGAAAAAGAATAATAATAAATAGTAATAAAAAGGATATTCGAATCCCTTTTCCCAAAATTTAAAAGGTATTTTAAGAGTTCCTGAGGTTAGTAAAACATCAAAGTCGTTGTAGTATAGTGGTGAGTATTCCCGCCTGTCACGCGGGTGACCCGGGTTCGATCCCCGGCAACGGCGATTTTTTTAATTTCCCTTTTTCTGAAAAAAGAAAATGCTGTTTGTGTTTTTTTCCCGCAAACACCAGCAGAGCACTCATACCACTGAGCAACTGAGAACTTGAAAAGCCGAAAAAGCCCGCCCTTCTACTTCTCCTTCTTCTCCAGTTTCTCACAATCTCCCTTTTCTTTTCCTCTCCGGACTCCGGCCCACTTCACGTTTAGCTCCGACGACCTTCCTTCCTTTTTTCATCTTCATTTTCTTCTCCCTCGCCCCTTCACACCCACTCGTATGATATCTTCGCAGCCTTTTTTTTTTTTTTTTTTTTCCTTTTCTTTTCTTTTCTTTTTCTTTTTGCTGCTGATACTTTAATTAGGGTTTTTATTTTTTATTTTTTATTTTGTTTCTTGTTTCAGGAAATTCAGTTTTTTTTTTAATCTGAAATTTGTTGAACTCTTCGTCTCTGCTATTTCATTTCTCATAATTCTTTGAGACTTAACTTTATTTGATCATGGAAACTGACGAGCCTCAACGAGTGCTTCCGTTTCAGCTCCAATTCGACAAACCCCTCGCTTCTCAGGTTTTTTTTTTTTTTTTTTTTTTTTCTTTTAATCTTCTTTTCCAAGCTTTGCATATATATATATATATATATATATATATGTATGTATGTATGTATGTATGTATTTTGTATACATACACACATATATATATCTGTGTGAGTGAGGTAACTTTGGTGATTCCGGGAATGACAGATAAAAATAACGGAATGGAATCCGGAGAAGGATTTGCTGGCTATGGTGACAGAAGACTCCAAGCTTTTGCTGCATCGTTTCAATTGGCAGAGATTGTGGACGATCTCTCCCGGTGATTAATATCTCTCTTATTAATCTCTAATCCAACAACCAACTATTTGCATCGTTTCTTACTTTCTATGCTTTATATGTCTAGTCTCCGTCAAAATGGACTTGTATGCCGGTTCAAGGATTTATTAGTGAACTTAAATTCCATGTCGCGTTGGGCATTAATTTGATTTGTGAATATTTGATTGTGAACTTGAATTTTTTTTTTTTTTTTTTTTTTTTTGGGTCTTCTCTAAAATTGTATAGGAAGGTCTATAACTTCTTTATGTTGGCGACCTGATGGTAAAGCAATAGCTGTTGGGCTTGAAGACGGGACTGTTTCGTTGCATGATGTTGAAGTGAGTAGCATTTTGTTTTTCGATTTTTTTTTTGGCTGAAGACTCGGTGTCACTACTTGTTTGGATGTCGGGTAGTTTTTCGGACACATTTTGTTCGCCTGTCTTATATTCTGGTTGACCTAGACTTGGCTTGAGATTCCAATCGTAGCCCGTCAGTGGGATGTCATGATTGTAGCAGTTAAAAACCAAAAATCCTGATATAGACGAAACATACACACATCACTCTAGCAAATAAACGTTTCTTTTCCCTCTGTTTTTGTGATGGTATTCTCTTGCTGTGTTAATGTCAAGCAGAATGGAAAACTATTAAGAAGCTTAAAATCCCATGCCGTTGCTGTTGTTTGTCTGAACTGGGAGGAAGATGCCACAGCAGATTAGAGTATGTTCTTTTAATTTTCATCCAAATGTCGTCCCCATTTAATTTTCATGGACAAAATCACTTTTATTTTTTTTAGTTTCCTTTTGTTTCGACTATGGATTTCTATTTGGTTTACCCTCATTGCAACCACCTTTTTCCAAATCTGGTTTCAGGATGATTCTAGTATCATGACATCCTATGAGGACCGTACATCTCGCTTCTTACCACCTGCTCCAAGAGTTCCTAGGATACAAGGATTGGTTTCTGGGGACACCGGCTTCATGGATGATATGAAGATTCATTTCAAGAGTTGTCAAGTTCTTCTCAACAACGTTTTAATATTCTTTGCAGTGGCGACAGAGATGGAATCATTTGCTTTAGTATATTTGGAATTTTCCAATAGGCAAAATTGTAAGTTATCATATTCTATGAGTAACTCTTATGAGTCTATCTATACTTATGAGCCCTATTTATTTAGTTCACGGGTTACACTCATGTCATGTCCCTTTATCTGGTTGTTGTTTCCCCGTGATTGCTCTCCGAAGCCGCTGGAGTATTTAAAGGCTTTTAGTTTTGTAGCTCTTGCTCTTCTTCTTCCTTCTTTTATGTTCATTGGAATCACATAAGCCTTTGCAGCCATTTAAACAATCATGTAACCCAAAAAAATGTCGATGAAGTGATTACTTCTCTCATGATCACATTTCCCTACTTATGGACTTTCAGCTAGATATGTATGGTTTTGAATCTATGTTTGATGCTTTACCTCTCTTTTTTTTCCCTTCCTATTAATGGTTGATGTCTTACTTATTTGCGTTTATAAGTACAACTAATATTTTCGGACCTTTGAATGTGCCAGAACATACATGCATGTCGGGTTCCCTCATCACACTTGATAAAGAAGCAGAGTGCCAACTTCTGAATGCTTCCATTTTCAAGGTACGTTCATCCTTCTAGTGGGTGGCCTCAAAGTTAACTTTTTATCTTTAGTCAATAAAGTAGTCATGATTAATTTCACGACAATATAGCATTGATAGTTATTTGGACATAAATACTGCACCTGCTATATCTTCATATGTTTACCTGCGAAGATTCATGCCAAAACTTTTTACATAGAGAAAAAGCTGATATAGCAGTGAGTGCAGCGTGTACTGATAGATTGATGTTTCCAACTAAGTCCTTGCTTTTTTATTTTTTTTCCCCATGTCCAACTAATAAGGGGATAAAAAATGTACCTAGTGTTTTGTTATTCAGGACCTTTCATGGAGCTAAGAATCAACCACTCTCATCCGAAGCTAATTCCATGTTATTTTCATTAGGTTGCTTTGTCAAAGATCTTTGTCGTTGATAATCATATGCTCGGGAGAATTAGTTAAGAACGAGGAAGAATCAGAAAACTGGCAAATGACTGGACACGGTATGCATGGATCGCATTGCTTAGTGCTTGATACTTCAATATTTTGGAATAGGTAATTTTGCATTTTTGCTACGAAAACTGTGAATGTCCAGAGATTTGTTTGGCCCTGAGTCTCCCGACTCCAGTAGCTATATTACTTTGGTTTATTCTCTATGATTCTTTCTTTTCTTCCCTCCTTGTTCACTTACTAGTTACCAATTCCTACCATGATCACTTGGAAATGAAGTTTTTGAAATAGGCTTGCAATGCAATTACCTCTTCTTTCATGATCTGTGGCAGAGTGGCAGTTTAGGACTAGATCTAGTTTCCTCTTAGAACTTGGGAAGTTTCGTAATTGATCCTACCAAAGATTTTGAGAACTAGGGGTATTGTCCACGGTTCCTTTTCTTTTCTCTTTGCTTTTGGTTGCTTTTCCCACCAATTGGGTTTTGAGCTATGAGGCTAACCTAAGAGGAAAGCCTCTGTTATCAGAAAACCATCAGCATGGACATCCAGTTGATTACCCCATCTTTCGTACAAGGTTACAAGTCCTTAAAATATTTTAAAATGGGCTATTCGTTGCCTTTGGGGTACTGGCACATAATGATTTCTCTGTTCTCTTTGTTAATGGCGATTAAAGCTTAGACGTTCTTCATTAACAGTCTAGCTTGTGCCTTTGAAGTTTTGACCACATGGTAAATCTGACCTTTTAATTCTTGCTTTGATAAGCAGAATAAGAAGATTGATTAGTGGAATATGAACAAGCTCTCAAGTGTAGTAAAATTTGTAGCTTACATTTTAGTTGCATTTGTATTCTCTTCTAGATAAAGTCAACATGATCACAAGATCATCTAGGTTCTAATTTCTAGTTGAATTCAAATTTGGAACATTCTCTCTCCTTCTTACTCTCCGTGCCTTTTATTTTAGGAAAAATGAGCTCCATCAAGTGGCTCAACAGCTTCTAACATTGAAGAACTGACTGAGGTTATCCGGGCATCACTATCAATTATGTCCAAGCAGTGGTCTGATGCTATGAACAATTTTCATGAAAAGTTTGATTCTCTGTCCAATCTGATCGTCGACCATGGTAACTCCGGGAATCAGGAAAATTCTAGAGATACTTTTTTTATGTCAATTTAAACCCTTTTTTTTCCCTATTGATCACTCACATCTTTGTATGTAGGACTTGATTCCTCTTCCCAAGAGGAGTTTTTGAGTCTCTTAGGTGGTGCTCGGACTAGTCCTCCAATTCATCAATTTCTCGTTAATTCTCTTGGTGAAGCGTATGCTCAGCTTAATTTAATATCATATACTGTAATAGTATTACGCAGAACAAGAAAATGTGATAGAATGTTTGATTCAGCAAGTTTTTCACTTCTTAGGGTGTGAAGCGTGTATCAAAGGTTGTATGTGGTGCTGGAAAAGAACTTCAGCTTATTGTCTTGAATCATCTCCAGGTGCAATTAAGTTTTCTTTTCTTACGCTTAATGCAATTTTTCTACCCCCCAAAAAAAACAAAACAAAAACAAAAAAAGAAGCAATGTATTAGAGATAATTTATGTCAAGTGTGTCTAATACTTTGGGACATCTCTTAAGAAATTGGTGGATCGGTTATTTGATAGAGGGTGACAATTTATATTAGATTACCATGCTTCTTGGTCAAGGCATACTGATATAACTAGGAAAACTATTATACGTATTGAAGGTGAAAATTACGATGTTTAATTCATAACTCTATTTATAAGTCAGTCATTAAATGGTCAACAACATTGCTTGATTTTAAAATTATTTTCACGTTCCTTACAACAAGGGGCGTGAGTGAGAACTAAAGACAAATCTTCTCATCAGCCTGCTGCAGAAATTATTGGATTCAGGATGGGAGAACTAAGAGGTCTCTCAAGATGGCGTGCACGCTATTCAAGCATTGGTTTAGATGAGACACTCATCAGTAATGCGGCAGAAAAAGTTGGGATGATAATTGTGCAAGTTGAATGGTTTATGAGGTTGCTTTCATCTGTGGTGCTGCAGGTATGCTTCCTAGAAGATCCTTCTATTTATATATATTTAGCATGGATAGTTTATTTTGCTTTCATTTGTCAGACTTCCTTCGTAGAAAATACAAAATACAAATAAAATGCTTCGAAAGTTCATACTAATTTTACTTCAGAAGTTACCACTTCCCAGTTTATCTTAACTATCAAAGCTGCAGTCGGAAAGTTATCTTAGCTGAAAGATTTGTGGCGAAAATTTTGCTGATTATTGGGGAAGCATATTCATGTATCTTGTACGAAACAACTGGTGTGCAAGAAATTAGATAGTCAAAAAACTGCTGAAACGCTGAATTAGTTGTCGTGTAGGCGTCTTGTATATGTTTCTTGATGATTTTTAGCCACTTCATTTAAAAATGACATGCATTTAGATATATGTTCAGTGTGTCTATTTGAGATTGCATGTGTCAAAAGTATGCTTATGGTTTTTTTGAACGTGCATGAGAATCTATATAGGGAACACTGAAAGTGTTTTAAATAAGATGCAATATTTTCTTTTTTAAATATATTTGTTTCGTTGGACTGAACGCATCTTATTCTTTTTTTTCCTCAGTTCTCAAACTTCTTCAACTGGCTTTTGAAATGTATAAAGTTACTTGTGTCAGAACCTAGCGATCAACTTCTACCATACAATAGGTCTGTCTCGGTTTTACCTTTGTGTTTCAATAGGCCATCAGCATCAGCTTGTAATTTCTTCTCACACTTTTTGGTTTTGACAGTGAGCTTGTCGTTATATTCTTGAAGTTTCTGTATGACCAAGATCCTGTTAGGCAGTTGCTGGAATCATCTGATGCTGACCAAATTATTGAACTTGATCTGTGAGTATCTTCGTTTTCTTTTTCTTTTTTCTTTGCTTTTTAAAAAAAAAAAAAAAACCATAAGCAATACAGTGTGTTGTACGATTGTTTAATTGATTAGAGTACCATCTTTCATATCAAATCTTTCCTAGTGTAATTATTGTGACTTTTGAGTATTCACTATTGTAATAGTCTAAATAATTTACTTTTTACTCTCTCTCTCTTTTTTTTCTTTTTTTTTTTAATTAAAACCAGATAGTGTTCAAGTATCAGGGAGTGGTAGTTATTTCCCAACTATTGGCTCCCGAGTCACACCTGTATTGATGTTTGCTCTAATTTTCACGGAAAGTCTGAGTTCTTTTATTGGAATGCATGCACTACCACACAATGTTTCTGCATTTCACGTATATGGGCATATTTACAATGTGTACGCATGTCTGTGTTTAAGTTGTATTTAGATTATCATTTAAATGTTCAAGCGTTATGATGTTGCTAAATTCTTCAGGGAAACAATGCAGAGAGTAAAAGAACTAGTTCTGTTCGGGGGATTTTCAGATTGTGAATATTTGCAAAGGACATTAGCCAAACAATTTCCATCAGATGGAGTCTAGGTATGGTACTCATAGTTCCTTCTTATTTTTCCAACTTTTGACAAGTAGAATATGTTAAAAACATGGCAAGGCCCTCAGGTATGAGTTCACTGACAAACGGAAATCTGCCTTTTTACTACAGAACACGTTTTTGGTATGATTTCTTTCTGGTTTAACTGTAGGCAGCTAAATTTATTACTTTGAGTAATATGAAAGCAATTTCCCTTTGTTGACTCCAATAACTGTTATTTTACCACACTAATAATTAACCTGGCTTGTTCCTGCTGAGATGTATGCGTACACTCACTTAGCTTTGTGCTGATATTGATTTGCAGTTTCAAGGAGGCTTTTCTGATGCCTTTTACTTCAATTTCGAAAAAGATAGTTTGCGTGGATTTGTTGCCCCTTTTCCCCTTCCACCTTCACTAGTTTCTCCCGCAGTTCCAATGTCAGTATCATACTATGAGGTAATGGCTATACAGTGCTCAAGAGTGTTTCTATAACTGATTTAGTTAGTTTGTAAATTTCGTGGTCATAACTTGGTTCTTTTATTTGGTAGGATCCAGTGGAAAATTAATTATTTGTTGTAAGTTCTTTATTTTTCAACATATGTTTATTTTTTTCTTCCTTAAATCTCCACAGGATTCTTCTCAAGCTGTCTCTCATCAGCAGACTAGTCAAGGAAGATTTGTAGATTACATATCTTTCCAAGTACCAGATGACTCTTTCTCAAATATTTCAAATTGTATAGCTATAGTCAGGAATTTTACACATGACTCGATCTCCATAAAGAACGGCTATACTTCGTCGGAAGCTTTGTTGTTGCGTGTTCCTGATGGTTATCACTGTGTGGATCTGTCCTTATATAAGGTAGAGATCTGAACCTACAACGTTCAGTTCTAATTTCAGTCTTCTAATGTTTAATTATCTAGTTGTTACTAAACAGGAAAGTCAAATTGTTTTGCTATTGAATGAAACAACTACCACGTCTGAAAGTCTGGTGCTGCCTGTATGGTAATTTTGCAAGCAACCGACCTTCCATTTGTGTCCATCCCAAGATCCACGTGCATGGACTGTTGGAAGATGCACGAACTGAAGGTACTCATCCTGTCCTTTAGTGGGTTGGGTCATCTCTTATAACATCCCTGGAAAATTGCAACGCTCTATTACTTAAAAGAGATTGCATGTCTCGGAGTTTTTTTTTTTTTTCTTTTTAATGTTTAATCTGCCAAGGAATCACTGCTTTTATCACAATAAATGCTGTCAATTCATTTTGTCACTGCTTTTGGACGAAAATGAAACTATCCCATGTAAATTTATTTTGCCATCTTCTTATCATATCAACTATAGACAGCTATCTTTACAATCCTCCTTGATAAATGAATTTTTCTACCCGTCTTCCAGAATAGTAAATTTTATTATAGCCCTTCGGCTCTACGGGAGCCGGGCACTGCAAACACAGGGTGAGGACCCCCTGTGTCTGCCTTGCTGGTCTTGAGTGGAGCCTCACAAATTCTCCTGAGCATCCATTTCCCTGGAGATAATTTTCTTTTTCTTCCTCAAAATTCTTGTTTCATTTTCGCTTAACTTTCCTCAAATCTCTACATACAGGAATGTGTTATCGACTTGCAACTGGAGAATGAGAAGGTTCGGAGTATTCCTCATCTCGTAGTTGCTCCCCTGGCAGTTAGCTGTAAGTTGTTCAAATCGGTTCCACTTAAGTTTCCATTTAAATTTGTGTAGATATTTATAACGAGTTCTTTCTCTCAATTTTGGTCCATCAATACCAACATTTTCTGCATCACCATTGAATCATTGTACTACAGCATCAAGAGGCGTTGCATGTATTTTTGCGGCAAGAAAACGTGCCTTGGTCTACATTCTGGAGGAAGATGAAGACGAAGTCTCAGAGCCGGAATGACTGGCCATTATGTCCGAAGCCGTAAGCCTGTAATTCATTTGTTTATTTATTTATGTATTGCGTTTTTCAATCACAAGTACAAATAACTGTATGGTTGTTTAATTGTTTTATTCTAGGTTTCTCCCCATGTATCACAAATCATAACGATCTGCTTGTAGAGTACAAGTATTATTGTAATTTCAGCGGCAGAAAAAAAAAAAAGAAGTATAATTAATTCGAACAAGAAATTTGAAAGCTTAGTTTCTTTAAAAAGAAAATTAAAATTAAAATGCATATTTAAGAATACACGATCACTGTCTATGAGTGTCCCTTTTGGAGGTTTGACTTTGACCATAAATGGTTGGTGAGTAAACATGGCTTTCAATGCTTGATATAGTCACGTGAAAGAATGATGCTACAGCCCCTGTAAGAAATATTACGTGGATCTCTATAGAATTATCGAGATTTTGATTTATGAATAATGTCGATAGAGATGTAGATATCAATGTCGATGAATATCTAAAAAAAAAATGGATACTTAAAAAAAAATTTAGTTTTTGCTAAAATTTTAAAAATGTAAAAAGAATCAACATTATTTGATCTGAACTATTTTAAAACAAAAACTATATATATTTGTTTTCCAATACGAAAATTATACCCTATAATGTAATCTGAAATCACAATAATTGTATATTGATTGTAATTTTAGTATGAGTTACATACTTATTAATCACTACAAACAAAATAAAATAATATAAGATATACATAAAACTTAAATCAAACATAAAAGAATCCGTAAAAATTTCAATTGTTTTTAATAACAAAAGAGTCTTTAGCAAGATAGAAAACATTAAGTAAGCGTTAGTCTGAATCTAAACAATACATTATGAAGATATTACGCTTGAATGTTTTGAAATTATTTTATAATGTATCACATGTAGATTTTTTAGTCTTAGCTTCCAAAAGTTAATCCATAAATTGTATATTGTTGATTTATCGAACATGAGCGTAGTCTTGATAGATATACAATGATATCTCAATATCAATTTGTGATAGAGATATACCAATAAATCAAAAAAACCTTCTCTATTTTATACTTCTAAACTAGACCTATTTAAGAACCATAAGAATGATTATAACGGTATTATCTTTAATCGGTTCTAAGCTCATGTAATTAAAAATCAAGATGATAGAATACTCATCAATTTGACTCATTTTAGTGATAGCACATCTTCTTATTGTTTTGGGATAACTGTTATGGGTTGAAAAATACTATCATATTTAAAAAAAAAAATGGAATTGGACGGCAAAATTAAAATTTTTGCAAAACAATTTCCACGAGTTTTTAGACATTTTGTAGAAATATCTAAAAATATCTAGATATTCACTGATATTTATGGATATTGTTAATATTTTTGGACATTATAGACATTTGATGGATACTCCGATAAAATATATCTTTCCCCCCTCATTATTCATGTTGAAACTTCAAAATATGGATAATGTCGTAGAAATATTAGGGATATCATGGACATTTTCATCCATATTGGGGTCCGATACAACCCTTATTATTACAAAAAAAAAAAAAAAAAAAAAAAAAAAAAAAAAAAAACAAAGTTATTGTTCCCACGTCATCACATTATTATTAAAAAGTTAATATTTCAACCTATACATAAAATGCATGCTAAATCTTGCTGTCCAGAAATAATAACTTACTATCTTATGAATTTGGGGGTATTTGAGGAATTTTTGAAGACGGAGTTTTAAGATATTTTATCTGGAGTTGAGATAAGTTTTGAAAACATAAATTTAGGGTAAACATTTTTGAAAAAGAGTTATTTTGGATTTTGTATTTGAGGAAGAATAATTGGGAAAGAGTAATATTTTTAGTATGTGTATTATTCATTTAATAATAAATATGTATATATATTTTTTTTATAAAAAATTATAAAATAGTAAATTTTTTTGATACCACAAACGCAAGTTTGAAAAAAAAAAAAAAAAAAAAGTAAAATATCTGGTTGTGGTCCTTCAGAGGGAAAAATTAGGTGGACCTATAAATAGACCCTACTAGATTATAACTTTCAGGCATTGTTGACTGAAAGAGAGTTCATGGGCACTTATAAACCATTCTATCTCCTTACTCCCCGCCGATGTGAGACTTCACCAAGTGGCTACCAATTTTTTTGGTACACAAGGAAAATAATACTAGCATAACCCATGGCAAATCGACCACAATGAGCCTTCATGAGGAGGAACTAAGTGGACTCATAAGTGACCCAATAAGTTATAACTTCAAGCATTTGTGACTAAAAGAGAACTCATGTGCACTTATAAGTAGAGCTAACAATTTCGGGCACGACATGATGACACAACTCGAAAACGACACGAATAAATGAGTTGAAACCGCACGTTTAATATTTGGGTCTTAATTGGGTTGGCACGTATAACATAAAATTAAATGGACCAAAAACGGGCTGGTCCGCCTAAACCCATTAACATGTTTAATTAAAATGGGGCAACACGACACGGCCCGTTTATTGCCCGCATATAAAATTTTAAATGAAAAAAAGGACTTTTTAAATATTTTTCATATATTTTGATGCCTTCTAATATATTTGAATCTTGACTATATTTTGTCACTTGAGTCGGATGTTTGTTAATTATTATGTTTGTATTTGTGAATCAAAAAGACTAAATAGACTGGTGTTTATATTTACATGTTTGTTTATTATTATGAAGATTGAAACTTGGGTATTCTTGTTTGGTAGTTTTTTTTTTTTTTAAGATAAATTTTTCAGTTAATTGGGTCATAAACGGGTCGTTTTCGTGCCAAACCCGTCACAGACCGTTAATTGTCATGTTCGCGTGTCGTGTCGTGTTAATTGTGTTTTAAAGCGTTTCATGTTCGTGTTTGGGTTCTCAACACGTTTATTAATCGTGTCATGTTCTGTTTACATTAATCGTGTCATGCTGTAATTATGTTGGCCCGAACACGGCTCACAAACACGAACTACCAGCCCTACTTATAAGCCACTCTATCTCCTCACTCCAATTCCTAGTACTTACTATCAAAAAACTCGCTTTACTCTTTCCTTTTTTTTCTTTTTTTGGGAATTTGGGATCTACACCGACAATTAGACTTGGGAATTCATAGATGAACTATACCTACAATCATTGTACGTAAAATGTTCAACCTATGGAAACTTTTTTTTCCCCTCTTTTTGGTGCTTGACACGGAAACTGTTCCAACACAACAGTAAATTTAAATAAATATTGGCTCGGTTTAATACTACCATTATTTATGCTCGTGTTACGAATACAAAAACAAATAAGAACCATAAATCGTGCTGGGTCTTCACTAACACACTAACTACGATTACAAACAGTAAACAGACTAGTCATAAGGAAAATACATATATATATATAATATATATTACAAGAAAAGAAACCTTCGATCCGTGGTAAGTTTCAAGCTTGCGAAACGTTTCCGGATTGAATCCTGCGAGTCTCAGGTTGGCAAACATCTTCAGTTGAAACAGCTCGGATCTGTTGGTTCTATCTAAGACTTGCGAAATAGAAGTTGAGAGGAACAACTTCCTTAAAGAGTTAAACCACAACTAAATAAGCAGTTGTCAAAGGATAAAACTTGCTTACTGTACACGCGGGGACTGTACAAACAGAGTTCCTAGATGTCAGGTTAACAATCCAAGCAATGGCCGCTGCTTAGATTTAGGAGCTAAAACCCGACAGTTCAAGCCGAGACTGGAGTCCTTGCTTCTGTTAGAAACTTCTGCCCAATTTGGAACTGGGATAGGCACAGAAGGTGAAGCCTAAAGTTAAAACACCAAAACCGGATCAGTCGTGCCTCATAAGCCATGTTTACGAATCATCCAACTCGACAAGTTGAGCCCGTCTCTCAGCAGCCCTCTTCCTGACAAAAATGCCCCATCTGAGGGCTGCCTTGAGCTTCAGCCAGCCAACGACAGCTTTTCCAGAACGGGATCGGTCATCATCAAAGTTGTAGTTCAGAGATGTGTTAGGCATGTACCCCGATGAATAGGGGTACCCGTCTTCAGCAACGTTGGGGACATGACCCTGGCCACCCATGTTGAACATTCGAAGCAAGTGTTGCATATCTTCATTCTCGAGCATCTCATGGCTCCTCGAACGTATCTCTTCCTCCGGGAAGAAGTCTTCCACTCCCCTGAAGGATGTGAGATTAGATGCACTGAGGTTCTGGAAGCCTGATGCCGAGGACTGTGGGGGACCAAGCACGAGGGCATTTTCACTTTGCATTTGAGCTTGATTTGAAGTACCAGGCAACTGATTTTGTAGAGAAAATGAAGAGCCACCAAAGTGAACAGGAGCATTGAGATTTCCGTCTGCGACGGTATAGAGAATCTGGTAACCATACCGTCATTGTAGCCTGGACAGAGATCACGCACCATTAGCAACCAAATCAAAGATACATATTAGATAAAAGGAGTACAAAAGAAAACACGCACTAAACAAACTCATTTTATAATCAAAAATGCAATTTCTTAGGAGTGACAGGTGGGGGTTGAAATGGTCACACTACTGCCAAATAAGGATGTCAGGTAGTACACATTACACTTAGTGATGGAGTGTTAAGGGAGAATAATTAAGCAATAGAGAGCAGTACTGCTAAGAACAGTCGAGGGTGTAAAAACCGTGCTTTTCTGATCAATGATGAACAGCCACAACTTGAGTTGACACTTTAACTGTCTTTAGAAAAAATTCCACAGTATAAGGAATTCAAACATAGAACGATTTTGTAATGCGAAATATGTACCAGTGAGTCCTGGATCCATGGGGGCTGCTCTAAAGGAACCGGAACTGGCAGAGCTGGAAGCGCGAACTGCTGGTCAAATGAGTTAGAATAATCTTGAGAGACAATTGGATTGTCCATATGAGAAGCACATGAACCCTTCTCCGGCTGAGAACTTACGAGAGACTTTCCATCGTACTCTATAACATGCATCCAGTTGTCATAAGCCTTCTTCACCAAAGTGTCGACACAGACCTTCAAGAACCACAACCATTCACCGTTTTCTCAGTCAATTATTTGGCACAACTTAAAACCATGCTACAGAACAAGATTATTTTAGTTTAATACTATTGCACTAAGAAGTCACATAAAATTTGCGACATACAAATTTCTTTACCTTCTGACTGTCAGAAAGAGAATCGGCTGAGTAATATTGCCCATTGGCAATTAAGCCACTCAACGCATAGATATTGTTGAAAACAAACCAATACTTCTCTCATCTTCAGGATAGTACACATAAAGATTCCCGCTCAGGACACATGTCTTTGCGTGTTCTACAAGCGCATCCCACATCTTATTTGACATGCCACTTCCAAGAATCTGAAATATTTAAACAAGGAATTATAAACTGCAGCGTGTGTCTATAATATATGTAATTTATTATCTACAACGTGTGTAAATAAGTGTCTGCACGCGGTGTTTTTGTTTGTGTTCGTGTGTATGTATGTAGGTACAAAGATATACACACACATCTACATTCATTGACAAATATCAATTGACAAATAAATCCAGCTTACATTTCTCAATCTCTGTGAATCCGTAACAACAAGTCGTAGGAAATCTTCAACTGTAAAAATTCCAGCTTTGTTCAATCTCTTGTGAAAGGACCCATCTTTGCCAATTTTCTCTAATCTCCAAACATCATCATTTAGTGCCGGGGGATAGTGTTTTTTGTATACTGAAAACCAAAACACATACCCATTTTTACAAGTTACAACAGAGACACTCAAAATATGGAATGAAAGTATTACTATTTTTTTTTTAAAAAGACAAAGGAGAGAGGATGAGGAATCCTATAAAAGCAACAAAAAGAAAAGAAAAACAGGAACAAAGCATTGCCACTAGTTATCAACTCACATTCTCCCCGATGATCCTTAACAGTGAATGCTTCTGTTTTTGCTTCACGAATACGAATACCCTCACAAGAGCCCGGGGCAACCTTCAACCCAAGCCTGAACTTCCTGCTCCTTATCCAGCTAGAGTTATCGGTAAAAGTCAACTCCCCTAGTGTTCCTACACCTTCTTTCATTGTCACTTGAAGATCTCCAGTTAGTAATGGCCTCTTACCTTCACGCTCTTTCACCACATGGCTTTCGAATTCTTCTTCAGTCCAGATATCGTCATCCTCATTGTTAAAATCACCTTCGAGCACAATAACATCAAGTTTCACGGAAGATTCTGGGCCTGTTGTGACAACATGGCCGGTGTGGGCATCAATCAAGACAATGTGGATCGCAGCACCCTGCTCCCCTTCTACTTTCCCACCAGTAAAGAGAGGGAGGGACAGCCTAGACCTGAAGTGCAGCTGCAAGTTCCTTCCATCAGGCCCTTCTATACGCTTTGGGGAGGACCTACCATTTCTTAACCGTTAGAAGAACAAACTTCCAAAGAAACTTATCGATCAGAAAGTTAAAAGCCACGAACAAAATAATAATAACAAATGAAAAAAGGAAATACCTCCCGGTAAGCTTGGCAGGGCCTAACTTTGCTAAAGCACGCTCCACTTCTTCGCTAACCTGTATAGCATTTAAATAGCTACTTAAAAATACTGCCTTGAGAGTGAAAACGAACAAGAAAATTGTTTGACTTTATTCGAAATTTAGATGAAACTAAGGTATCTTACAACTCTACGAAGAATAGGCTCCAATGAAGAGCAAAGTTTTTGCAAACTATCCACCTTTAGAGCCTCAACAATTACACTGCATTCAAATTCAACACACTAATGAATAGACTCGGGTGTAGAAATCAAAATTGCAAGGAGATCAGTTCAGTTCAGCTTCAACAAATGATAAGCAGCGCAAAGTAAAACTCCAGCAGCAAAGTTCACATAGAATTTCTTTATCAAGAGAAGAGAACCGAATTTTCAATACTAACATCGAACCGACACCAAAATTTTCAACACTAACAAAGCAACTATATATTAGATATTACTACCTTCTATAGTGGTCACGACTTACTCTTAGTTATTACAATTCTTAAGACAACTTTTTTTTTTAAGAATTAATTTAACTCTTTAAAAGTAAGGGGTCACAAGAAGGAAGGAAAAACTATTCGAAGTAAATAATCAAACCAAGAACTAATTCTATTCTCTTATTCCCAGTATCCAAACAAGTAGAGTATCTCTCTTCTTGTTTGAATTTGAATATTATGTTTGTCAGATAAAGCTTGCCTTGCAAAAGCAAAGTCTTTTCCAAAACATAGGAATAAAGATGAAAATCTGAAAAGGAAAAAAAAAATCTCGATTTTGAAAGACGAAATTTACCTGGCAAGAGCGGGTCTTTTTCTGTCTGGCTGAACTTCTTCAGCAGAAGCTGAATCCAAGCCTCGCTTTTCCCTCGCCAAGCTGTTCGATCTCTCCATGTACCTAGTTTGCATCTTCACCGAGTCCAACCTATACCTTCCCGTTTGGCTGCTGAGAAAGCGCGAGAAAATTAAAAACCACCAACACAATCAATATATCAATCGAAACAAACTTTTTGAACCTCAGTTCGACCTTATTACCTCAAAGTTTGACCCGAATCGTCCATTTCGCGCAGAAACCAAACCAGAAAAACAACAAAACGAATGGAAACTCCTGTCTCTCAATACTTTCCTTCTTTTCCGTTTCCACTTTCTCGGCAACCAAACGAGGTAGGCCTATTAAGCGGAAGAAGAATAAAATCTATCAACAGGATAAGCAGAGGAAAAAGAGAAAGGAGAAAGTGAAGAAAAGCGAGCGGGAAAGCAGAAGCGAAAAATAACTTTTTGGGGGGATTTTTATATACTTTTTTGAGACTGAAGAAGTTTCGACGAAACGTCTGCGAATTTTCTCGCTAAATGTTACGAAACATCACAGAACATGCTGCGCACACAGACAGCGGCTTTTACTTTTGTTGTCCCATTTCTACCGTACTACTTGGTTTTCTTTCCCTTTTTTTTTTTTCTTTTTTTTAAGTTTTTAAATTTCTGAGTGGTGGTTGGCGGGTGGTTGAGATCGCTCGGGAGCCGCGGGACGTCTAATTTGACCGTCCGATTGGGTTGGGTTTGGGAATCTTTTTCAAATTTTTTAAGGATTCGGCCACGTGTGGATTTGGATAACGTTTGGAGAGGTATTTCATGCCCTTCTTGTTTAGGGTTGATAATTTTCCACGTTAATACATTAACCTGCTGTTAAATGAGACAGAAAAAATCCGATTAGGTTATAAAGATGTTACAAATTTAACCCATTATGAATTATGAGACAGGGACAAATTAGAGATCTCCTATCCTATTCCCCATTTACATTTCCCGTTTAGTTATATTTTTTTTAGAGTATATATAATTTTATATTATACAAGATGCTTAATGATATATGTGATTTTAAGTTTTTTTTTTAAATTAAATACTATAATTTTGATAAATTTTAACTTAAAGTCTCATATTTATGTATCTTTTATTTTTTATTATTATTTATTTTCAGATGATGTAAATAGATAATAGGATTAACAGAGCATCCTAGTTAAATAGATAATAACATCCAGCAAGTATCATGAACCAATGACAGGAAACCCATTCCATCCTAGTTAATTTAATACCGGATGGACATAGAAAGAATTCCTATTCGCGGAACGGATTGATGAGAAGATTGTCTCACTTCGAACCCGTCATGTTATCATCCATATTCGTGTTGTGTTGTGTTGTGTGCACGCGTGTGCACTGTTGCGTACCGTGTGGAACTGTCTAAAGTGGATATGGACTACTGGATTTGAAAGAAACATTTCTAAAACCTTTCATTCCCATCGTTTCTCATGTTTCATCGCCACCGTCATATAGTGTAAGTGGCAAGGATTCCTCTATAGATAGTGGGATTGTTTCCAAATATTTTTATTTTCGAAAATGTTTTTTTTATAATGACTTTAAAACAAGGAATGATTTTGATTTTTTTTTTCTTTTCAATTTTTGACTGATCATTTATGAAGGGACCATTTACATAACATCATAAAAGTTCATATTAATGTGATATTTAAAACTAAAAATCAGAAACTAACATGATATTAAGTGTATAGTTAAGAAGTTGCTGGTGCATTTTTTGAAAACATTTTATCATGTCAAAATCACATAAAATGAAAAGTACACTATATATATATATAACTTAATTATCTAATTATTTAAAATATAACCTTAAGGAATGTCAGTCAAGTGCAAGGTGGGGGGAATCAAAATTCAATTTCACCTTTTCCTCTTTTGTTTTTCCGGGTAATTTTCAAAATAAAGGATGGCGATGATTAGATTTAAGCCTCGTGTTATCTAGTGGGACTTTGGAAATTTTTGAAATTTGAAAAAGGCAAAATACGCACAAAGAAACACCAATCAAAAACGGATAAATTCAAAGACTTGTTTGTCAACAAGGACAAAAACAACCCAAAACGACATTGGAAATTTAGAACGCTACTTCGTACCACATGATTCGTTTTTTTTTTTTTTTCCCAATATTTATTACATGTAGCTTGTTTGAATGTCGAATGATAAAAAGAAAAGGAACAGAAAAATATTCGCATAATGAAAAAGGAATGTAGTTGAAGGCTTAAAGAATAGTGCAATCCAGCACATACATGTGTTACGTAATTTTCAAAGTATTCACCCATTCATGTGAGCCAACAAACTCACGAACAACGTGGGAATTTGGGCCGGGCCAAACGGGTCGGCCCGCAATTCAGGCCCGGCCCGCATTTTATCGGGCCGGTAAAAGCCCAGCCCTAGAGTAAAAGGCGGGCTGGGCTCTCCTCTTAGGCCCAGCGGGCCGGGCCGGCCCGGCCCGAATATTTAAGCCCGATGGGCCGGTCCGGCCCGCCCGTTATTAAAAATTATATATATTAATTTATTAAAAATTTTAATTTTTTTTATTAAAAAATATATATATATTAAATATTAATATTATAAAATTATATTATATATTAAAAAAAAAAAAGAAAAGAAAAGTCAAAAGAGCCGTTGGACTCCAACGGCAATATACTTATATAATATATAAAATATAATATAAAAATATATATATATTAAAAAAAAAAAAAAGTCAAAAGAGCCGTTGGAGTAAGAGCCGTTGGACTCCAACGGCAAGAGACTATATAGAATAAGGAGAAGATAGAGCCCAACGGCTAAGAGAGCCAACGGCGAGAAGAAGGTGGAAGGGGGGGGGAAAGGGAAGGGCCCAACGCCCAGGCGAGAAAGACCCCGGCGAGGGGGCAGGGGGCACACAGCGGCGCGCAGCGCGCCGGGCAAGCGCTGAGGCGCGAAGGGATGGCGCTAGAGCTCGGAGGCCAAAGGCCAAGGGCGCAAGGCTCATAGGCAATAATGAATATCGATAAGGGTGGGGTCGAATCTCCGAAATTACAAGAAATATTCTCAGTATTTTAAAATCCACATTCTGTGTATTCTCACTTTGTAATAACTCATATTGTCATACTCATTATTTCTATATTTTAAATTTCTAATACTTACTTTCCTACAAAAAAAAAAAAATTCAAAATGGATCCAAATCCAAATGTTCAACACCCAATTGTTGATCTTGATGATGATTACTACGGGATGGATGAGCACAACATCGAAGAAGTGGAGATTTCCCGTATGGAGGCTGGCGACAATGTCCCTGATATCAGACGTAGGAGTTTCAATACTCCAATACCACCAAGTCCAATGTTGGCACCATCAAGAAGTAGTTCGGGAAGCACCAGTTGTCCACCCAAAAAGCCAAAAGGTACTGCTACTAAAATTTCACGTGCTTGGCAATTTTTCGATGTTGTGCAGAAAGAGGACTTCGGCCCCGACGGCAAAAAAATACAAAAAAGACTAGCAAAATGTAAGTTTTGCCAAAAAAGTTTGACTGCTAACAGCTCAAGTGGGACCCGCCACTTATTAGCCCATGCCGAAAAATGTGCCAAGAAACATTACAAGGGAAGGGAGCCGACACAAAGCACTCTAAAATTCAACTCCGATGGCTCAATAAGTACTTTTTTCTTATGATCCCATGGTAGCTAGAGAATCTTTAGCTCGTTTAATTGCCTCTACAGATTTACCTATTAGTTTTGGTGAAAATACTTTTTATGAAGAGCATATTCAAAGATCTTTTTGTCCACAATTTAAAGCCGTTACTAGAAAAACTATTAGGAGTGATATTATATCTTATTATAGTAAAAAACGCACTACATTAAATCTTATATGAATACAAACACATTTTGTATTGCATTGACATCTGATATTTGGGCTGCTAGGTCAAACCAAGATTTATTAGTGTAGTTTCACATTATTTAGATCCCCAATGGCAATTACAAAAAAGAATTATTGGCTTTAGACTTATTGATCAATCTCACAATGCTTTAAATATTAATGATAATATTATGAGTGTTTTAAATGAATTTGGCATTAGCAATTGCATTATTTCAATCACCCTAGATAATGCTTCGGCAAATACCGCTGCAATTCGTTTTCTTGAGAACAACTTGTCAGAATATATTGGTGGAATTTTATTACATCAACGTTGTGCATGTCATATTATCAACCTCATTGTAAAATCAGGTATGAAGTTGGTAAGTAGTAACATTGAAAATATTCGTAATGCTCTCCTTTGGATACATAATTCAAATCCTCGCATTGCTGACTTTAAGAGGTATTGCAAAGCAGAAGGTTTAAAACCTCGAAAATTTGGGACTGATATGCCGGTAAGGTGGAACTCAACTTATTTAATGTTGAAAAATGCAATAGAATATAAGAATGTTTCTATGTTTTATAATACAAAGAATAATATGATTTTATTATCTGATGTTGATTGGTTATTGCTGAAAGAATGATTCTTTTTTTAGAAACTTTTATGATGCTACTGTTTTATTGTTTGGTGTTTATTATCCCACTTCTCCATTAGTTTTCACCCAATTAATGCTTATTTTTCATTATTTTCTGACTATAGAAATGATGATTTATTTAAACTAATAGTAGAAAAAATGGAGACAAAGTTTATGAAATATTGGGATCACAATAACATGCCTTTATTATATTGCCTTGCCATTGTTTTAAATCCTATAGTTAAATTAAATGGTCTTTATAATGGTCTTACTCATATTTCTGAACGTATGAATGTAGATTTTGCTTCAACGTATTCTTTAACATTTAATAACACTAAATACAAGTTATTTGAGATTTTTGCAAGTTATCAGAATAAATTCGGGCAGCATGGCAGCAAGTTAACATTGAAACCGAAGAAACTCTTCCAACTGTTGGTGATCGGAAAAGAAAAAAGTTTGGGTTTTTCTCTGCTCCAGCAAGATCGGGCTCTTCATCAAGTTCGAGTGTTACTCGTCCACTTTCAGCAAGTTCAACTACCACGAGTACGACACACTCGGAGCTCACAAAATACTTAGATACAGATTTTTCACTGCTAGACTCAACTACAAATACTGAAGATTTCAAAATTTTAGATTGGTGGAGGTTGCAGTCGACAAATTTTCCAGTGCTTTCCCGTTTAGCACGTGACATCTTAACTATTCCTGTTTCGACAGTTTCTTCTGAATCAGCATTCAGCACAGCTGGAAGGATAATTGAAGATCGGAGGACCTCATTAACACCTGAGATGGTCGAGGTGCTTACATGCCTAAAAGATTGGGAACATGCAGATAAAAGGTTGCAATATACAGTAGAAGATCAAGAGATACTCCAACACTTTAACGAAATGACCATAATCGATGACGATGATATTGACAATGCTCATGCGGCTCCCTTTTCCGGTTGCTGATGCTGATTGATATATTTTTTCATTGTAAAATTGTAAATATGAATTAAGATTGCACTCTTTTTTCTTTACTGAGGTTTTATCCCAATGGGTTTTACTTAGTAAAGTTTTTAATGAGGCAATCATGACATCAATAAAATTTTAAATTTCAATTTTATATTCTATTTTTTGTATCCTTATTTTTTTTAAATTTTATTTTTATTATATGCTTAATTTATTTTTCAATTTAGTAATATTTAATCAAAAATATTAAATTTAAAATTTAAGCCCATGGGCCGCTCCCGGCCCGCTCTAAGCCCATGGGGGGGACTGGGCTATGTTTCAAAAATCCGGGCGGGCCCGGCCCGGATTTGCATTGGGACGGGCTTGTCCCGGCCCGGATTTTTGAAAAAGCCCATCGGGCTTGGGCCGGGCCGGGCCGGCCCGCCCAAATTCCCAGCTCTAGGGAACAACATGCCTGTTTGGTACTAGTAATAGCATGCCTGTCTGGCACTACAGGTATTTTACTATTCAATTGGCTAGAAACTATTCAAAATATCTCGGGTTTTTTTTTTTTTTTTTCAAACGAAAATTCTACTATGAATTTGAAACATTGAGCGTTTAGCCTTCGTTTTAAATCATTACTTGTGTATCAGATTCTGACGTTGACTTTACGTACATTTCATCTATTGAGATTTTAATGGTATACTACTACTAAAAAACATGCACTACATAATAGCTACTCCTAAAAAAAGGGCTCTGAAATTTGATTTTCTGCATTTCCATGTGTGACACTGAAATTGGTGGTCCCATTTCTACCAGACTACCACATCATTACGGCTTGTCTACCGGTATGGATGTCAAGTGGGGGACTTGTATTTTTGTCTTTGTGAGTAGGACCCACAACATGTAAGGCAATACAAGTCACAGGTGAAGCCAAATAAATATATACACACACAATACTCTCTTGGACCGTCCGGCAGGAGAGAGAAAGAAAACAATTTAAGATATTAATTAATATAATCTAAGAGACTATCTGATATAATCTACGATATTAATCGATACAAATGTCATTTATGTCTGATAAAAATAAGATGTCGGACATGAGAATAGATATATATACGAAAAATACAAGGAACACCAACTTAAATCATAATTTTTAAATATCAACTTATATGATATATGAATTGTCTTTCTTTTAATACTAAGAATAGCATTTAACCCTTTCAAAAAATGCTTTGCTTACGAAAGAGTGAATCAGCATCTTTACAATGACAATACCAGATTATGACAGGCTTTGAATTGGGAGAGAGAATAATAGATACGAGAGGGTCAAAATTACAACCACACAGATTTAAGAACTGTTTGAAGGCACAGAGCCAAAGAGGAAGTACCTAGGCAGCTACCTCCCTCTCTTGCCCTTCTTTCCTTTCTTCTTGTCTTTTCTGTTGTGGGATTTTGGCCTTGATTTGTTTCTCCCAACTCTCTTAAACGCTTTCTTCTTAGCCACAGGCACATTGTGCTTTCTTTCTGAGTTGCAATGGGTTGGGCTACTACCGCTCTTCCCCTGTCTTTTCACTTGGAAAGTCTTCGTCCTCAGGGAGAGATTTCGCTGTCGTCACCGTGACTTTCAGGTCACCGTTGTCATAGGTTGTTGTCCCTGTGACCAATAACGAAAAGACCAAACTCAGATGTTAGTTAAGCTAAGCGCTGGATGTTGCATTGCATTACAAAATAAATTGCACTCTAAGTCGGGCCATAAGTAATGTGAGAGAGAATATGTAGCAAGTTTGTGTCCCTAATGCATTCAAAACTGAAAAAATGAAGCAGTTTCAGTGTTTAGACACGTGATCGATGTCATCTCAACGACGGGGTCACAAAAAAATGTGATTCTTCTAGGTGACTCTGAACATGTTCTCTAAGTTTAACGTCTTTCTCCCGACATTAAAACTGGGTAACTGGTACGACGATATTAAGGTCTGAAGAAAAAGGTGGTCTGTCCCTTTGGCATTTTATTGAGGGTAATAAGACAAATAGACTTCCGTATCCATTGAATTCAACCAAAATGATAACCACTAGGAATTGAAACTGTCGCACAAAGCCATCATAGAAAAAGATGAGTACGGGGTAATTGGCAAGTAGGCCTAGCAACCAAGATACCTGACCTAACCCGGTTAACAATATGGTACCGGCGTACGGCACTGACATAGACTTTGTGGCTAATAGATGTTTCAAATTTTGGTTAAAAAAAAATGTTTCATGTGGTATAGAGTATTTATTCGAACAATACCAGAAACTGATGGAACTGGCTCACTATCTTCATTCATCCCTCATCGTACTCATCACTGCCATCGGCTGTTTAAATCGGTGGCTGGTGGAGCTCCACCGTATAATGCAATTTCTCTTTCTAGCCTCCTCTGCAACACAACTTTCAGCATGTAACAAAACGAAATGCCCATATTTTTGTTTAACTTGAATTTGGAAAAGCAATGAACATGTAACTGGGAGTGCAATTTCCATATATACAGTGGATTCATAACAAAATCGTGAAACACTAGATAAGATATACGATTGCAAATAGGAATCGGGACCTGCTATCTCTTATCTGTCATGATCTGTGTTGCAATTGGACATATTGCAGCGGATGCTTAATGAAATCATGAAAACCAATAAAAGAAACATGACTGCCGATGGAAAGTACGACAGTTAGGTTTATCTTTCACAATATGCCCTGTCCCACACCTCCCCTTCCTTGCATCTTCAAATCAATCTAACAATACTCTTTCCCAAGGGCCAAAATCCTCTGCATATAGTCGCCGTGACCTTTCTGAACAGTTGTAACAAGGCCAGCTAGGTTTATTTGTTCCAACCTTCCTGTTCCACCAATCCCCTTCCTTGAATCTTCGAAATCAATCCAATACTACTCTCTACCAACAGGTCAGAAGCTCTTGCATATATTTCCCTGACCTTGTGAACGGTTGTAATATGCCCAGCTTCTTACATAGTTGAGCATAAAGGTTCTATCCTCTAGCTACTTTGTAATTCATTATATTAACCTCCAATGCCTTTTCTGGAAGACGTGAGATACATATCCACCGGATATTAGAAACTAAACCCAAAAAATTTCATGAATCTAATCAGCGTTTTTAAAAAAAGAGAAAGGTTTTGGCCGAATGTTTTCATGGGATAGCACACACTACCATCAATTCAACATCCTTAATCCTTAGACTATTAGAAGCTCTCACCAGCTGGAGCCAAAATGATAGTTTTAGATTCACTAAACAGGAACAGAGATGATGTCTTTATTTTCTCCTCCTTCCATCGCAAGAAAACACCTACCAGTCAAGTTTTATTTGAAGTGAATAAGCTAAAATAAGTAATCTCTTATCCCAACAATGACGCTACTGCAGAAATTTGATAAGTATATCATGTTTTCACATTTTACACGAAAATACCTGTTTTTGCTCACGTGCAAAACCTTGTTTGAAGCAATATTAATTCATGCATCGGCCAGGAAAGAAATCCCAACTCTTGCAATTGTTTAGATCACACACATGTGTAACGGCCAGTATTTAGTTCGTTCCCCTTGTTTTTCATTAAATCATGGTTGGAGATCTTTTAACCCCCAATTTTTATTCTTATTATTATTTGTTTCAATATTTGCCCCTCTAAGAAAGACAACATCTTGACAAAGATAATGTGTCGAAGGTTCAGCAAAAAAAAAGGGAGAAATGCGGCTATCTAATTGAGAGTGAATCTATCTAGTAATCTACTGCATACCAAATGACACACTGAAAACAAGCATAACTTCATGACTCCACAAAATTAGCATAGAAACTAGGCCACATATTATACCCAGAATCACAGCTTGTCTTGGTTGTAGTTAATAAAACAAAACTTGAGGAAAAAAAATTATATAATTATAAATATATAGCATGGCGGGCTAACTTGAGCCATCTTCATGAGTCTAAACCAGTTTCTTATTGAAGAACAGGAAGGGCTTTGGCAGAAGACTGTCAATCCCACACGAGTCATTCAACATGTATTCGGATTCATTCACCGAACAAGACAGTGAGAACCTCAATTTTTTTTCCTTTAATTTTTCACCATGCAAAACCCCTCTCAATTAAGTTTCTTAGAAACGAAGCAGCTAAAATAATCTTTTTACTAATTCTAATCGTGACGTTCCTGGACGTAACTCCTTACTTGATAATTTATTCACCTTTTCAAATTTTATTAGCAAGCAAGTAGTTGTGCTGGCCATGCAAAACATAGTTTGAAGCAACATTAGCGCATGAATCAGCGAGGGAAATTAAAAACAAAAAAACAAAAAACAAAAACAAAACACCTCTTGCATATGCAAATGCCAGTAACAAGTCCTCCTAGTTTGCATTCGCTTATGCTTGGAGTTATTTTACTTAAAAATTATTTGAAAAACAAAATTCCATTTTTAAGCTTGTCCCTCTAAGAAAAATAATATCTTGACAATCACAATGTTTTTTACAAATTAAAACTCAACAAAAGGAAAGAGTAAAAAAGAAAGAGGAAATAATGTTATTCTCATTAGGATGGAACCAATCTATTACTCCACTAACATAAAATGACACACACTAACACTGATACAACTGCAGACCTCCAAAACATACAGCATATAAATTAGACAAAATATATTAAACTATATATTATATATATATATGTTCCATATAAAATAGAAGAAATCCCAGAAAACATGATGATTTCATTTGCTCAAAAAAAAAAAAAATCTTCCCAATAAAATGTAGATAGAAAGAGTAAGAAAAAAAGGACTTTTTGCGCTCTTCAATGCGCTTCTTCCTCTGTGCCTCCTCTTGTAGCTTACGGCGGCTTCCTTCTTCTTTTCTTCTTCCTCTTGTGAAACCCAGTTACGTAGTTCCTTGTCGGACCAAAAACCCAGGTTAATAACACAATCACAGAGAAGATAAAAAGCTCCAAAGTAAAAACCCAACTCACAGACTAGAAAATTCAGTATTAATATGAGTAATGATTGAGCCGGCTTGATTTGGTAAATAAATGAAGTGTTTGTGCGGTGTGCATAATAATAGAACCTGAGGTCTTTCTCGTCGAAAGTAATGGAAAGGGCTTTGTTTCTGAGAGCCCTCTTCTTTATGTGGCGACATCGCGACGGCAGGGCCTTGATTGGCTGCTCTTCGACCTCGTCCGCCATTGTTGCTTCGCTCGGTTCTTCTTCTTCTCCTCTTCTTGGCTTTGCTAATGCCGAAAAACATAGGTTGCCGAGAAACGACGGCTTGTTGGCTTCTCAGTCTTAATGGGCCGGTTTAGGCTTTTGACTGATTTGTTTCGTGGGCTTCTGCGCCTGTGGCCCAGCCTATTTTTAAACGAAATATGTTAATGATTTGATCATAACGGATTTTGTTCAAAAATTAATGTAAATGATGGGCATTCCAGCTATAAAAAAAAGTTCATGAACTAAAATTACACAAAATTAAAAATTAAAGAACCAACTTAATTAATTTACCCTCTTATAAATTTATTTTATAAATTATGGGTGAAGATAAATTATTTTATATAAATACGCTCTTTATTTTAAATGTTTTAAAATATGTTACTATCGTAAATATTTTTAAAATTTTCTACTACTATATAACTTTTCTGAGCACAACTTACTTATTTATTGGAATTCTTTTATACATGTGGCAAAAGCTAGCTAATGAAATTGAAATATTACCAAAAAATAAAAATATTTTATGAATAACAAAATAACCATATATCATGATAATCAATATTTTATGAACATAAAAGGCAAATGAAGACTTTCAAAAAAAAAAAAAAAAAGGGCAAATAAAGGACATTAGTTCACAACAAGCTAAGTCAATCCTCCAATCGAGTAGTCTAGCCAACCTTTGCTTGCGTTCAAATTGGATTCAAATTATCCAAGTCGGAAGAACACGACGATATCACAACCCCGTCACCAAGCAAAGGGGAAGACAAAAGGTTATGAAATAAATAGGAAAGACCATATCAAACCAAACTAGTCTCTCCTATGCATAGTAGCTAAGTTGGACACATATGGATATTCATAATAGGATAAAATTACGCAAGATTAAAATAAACCTGTTAGCAAGTAATCCTTTCTCAATCCCCAATGTGAAAAAGAAATTGATAGAGATTAATCCCCTAGCTAGTAAGAGCAAAAGCAAGATAGTAATAACACTACATAGATTTCGCGGATCTGGGTTCCCTCAATCAAACGATTTCTGGTTCTGTTGGTACTTGAAACAATTTTGACTTCTCCATATTACTATATCTCTAGAGTCAATAATTTTATATGAGTAACTACTAAACTCAATCACTTGTTGCCGTCAATAGGGCAATAAATAGTCCTTGGCCTTACTTTAGAATGAGAATGCGGTGGAGGTTACCGACATTGATAATTATTATTGTGTAATCATTATAAAACTTGAAAATTATTGTAATAATTATTAATTTACTATTTTCAAAATATTTTAAAAATTCCCTTTCAAAAAAACTATACTTTTAAAAAATTTTGCTATATTTTTTATTTCATATTTATGAACATGTCATGTAATGTAATTTCTCTTATTTCTAGGTAAATTTCAAAATCTGTTTCCTGAAAATTTATCAATGTCACATCCACGACCTTGGACTTGTCATTAATAATAATAATAATAACAATAAAAATAACTATATTACACTTGATATAGCAAAAGTGCCCCCAATAGCATCATGATAATAATTGATGGTAATAACTCACGAACGACATGAAGTCTGTTTTGACTTTCAGGTCTGGATATAAGTTTTTCATCTCAATTTTTATATTTTTTTCTAAAAAATTAACAAAAATTATAACTAATTTTTAAAAATTCCATTTCATATTAAACCGATATTCCAAACACAATCTTATTTTGCTATCAACTGTTTTCGGTCGTGATACTAGAAGTATCTTGCCGTGTTACTAAAAATCCCAACGACTATTCTACCGACAGTAGCCTACCGTACTACAACTGATAAACTTTAAAAAAAAAAATTAGGAAGAAAACGAAACAACAAAACTCAAGAGATAGCGTAGGCAAATCACAACGAAGGAGATCCCACCACGACGATGTCGTTAAAGGGGAGATTTAGTTGCGACAACCCTTAAGTGGGGGAGGTCTCACTGTAACAGCACCTATGTGGGGACAACTCATAGTCGTTGTTCTTGTGTTGACGTGGTTGTGCTCCGTGTGATGAAGATCATGTGTCCCGATTGCGCCGTACACTTGAAAGATCTCTAGTGATGAGTCGAGCGGATCTTGACAACGAAAGTCACAGGGCAAACAAGAGATGTCAATTTCCACAATGAAGACATGGAAGTGAGAGGAGAGAAAAACGACCCTAACTATAAATATATGTAAGTACAATCTTAAAATTGTGAAAAACTTTAAAAATGATGGGAAGAAGAATCAATCTAGGACTTAATTTTGTGCCATTTTTTCTCAATGTCTTAATTCGGTTTGACATGAACGACCCAAAAAGCAGATGATACAGGCTAAAATCATAAAACAAACAAGGGGTTTCAACACAAATTATCTATATTTATTCAGTTTTTTACCTTAAAAACAACAAAACATGTGATAATTTATTGTGCCACTACCTAAATATAGGAATAACTTTTCAAAAGCTAACTATCCCTCTCCCATTGCCCTTTAGGTAGTAGAAAAATGGTATCCTGATTGATATCAGATCATGATTTCATACATACACATGTCCATATAGTGGCCAACTAAGAAGCTTGACACTTTTAGCCAAAAAAATGAAATAAATAAATAAAGGTAAAATAAAAGAAAGGCTAAAAAAAAAAAAAGGTAAAATAAAAGAAAAGAAAAGGCTGAGAATCATAATGAAACCAACAGGATGTTTATTATTATTTTATTTATATATGTACCTTTTTGGAATTGGTGTTGTTATTTTTATACATTAATGCAGATGTATTAATGGTTGCATTTGTTGTTCTGTGGAGTATACAATTTGTTGTAAAGAAAAGGTCAATACATTAAAAACCTAATGCTTCTCTTTTTTTTTTAAAAAAACACTAATGTTGGTGTATAAAATATTCTTACAATAATAATAATTTTCCCCCACTAAAATCATTTTCAAGTTTCAAGAGAAAGACCAGTAAAAAAAATGTTTTAAAATTTTAAGACAGGAACTTGTTAGTAGAGAGCTTTTAAATTCTAGCCTGCATCTATAACGAATAAAGAAAGAGAATATTTTTTCAAGGAAATAAAAGAAGGCGTTTATATGATAGGATGAATAAAAAAAAAAAAAAAAGAATACATTATAGATACTTACATATGGTGCGATTTCATTAGAATATTGTGCAACTTCATATTATTTATTTGTGATTGTTAGTTGACTTTTACATCATTGAAGATCATGTAACCGTAGACATAAATTAATGATACTTTTATTATTTAATATGCGTTAATTAATAAATTTGAGTTAAAAATTTGAGTTTATAATTATTTGACTTTTAAAAATAATAAATTAAAAAACTTGTTCATTAAGAAAAGAGAGATGAGTTGAAATAATTTGGTTTGAAATAGTTTATCAAATGGGATTCAACTATTGAGTTCGAATATCCAATTCCGTCTAAGTTAAAAAAAAAAAAAAAAGAATACCATAATCATAACTGCATAAAACTTTTTTTTTAATCATACCAGTAGTTGCTATATATTTAAAAATATATATATATATCCTCATAAAATATGTACAAATCTTTTTTTAGAACAAAAATAGCAAAAGCGTGTAAGACAGAGATTGAGCAACGCCAAAGGTGTGTTGGCATAAAAAAAAAAAAAAAGGGAACTTAAAAAAACCAAACTTTGTCGTACAGCTCAAGGCTTCTGACAACTTCAAGGTCTCCAACTCATCTCCTCTTTTTCTTCTTCTTCTTCTTCCGTTTTCGCTCTCAATACAAAACCCGCTCTTTTTTTGGTATTTCCCTCACCTAATTTTCTTCTATTATTCAGCCAACAATACAAGACACCAAAAAAAAAAAATACATAAAAAGAAAAAGGAAAAAGAGCAAGAGAAAACGACACCTGAACCGACCAACGGCGATATGGACCAAACCGAACCCGAGCCATCGCAGGGCCTTGTGTTCTCCGACAGGGTCACCGTCAACGGTGACTACACGCCGTTGACGCTGTCCGACGACGGCGTCATCCGGTGGCCGGAGGGCGGTCAACGGTGTTTGAACGTTGAGAAGGAGGTTCTCGGGTTCGCGACGGACGGCCTTAAGATCAAAATCAGGACCCTCGTGGAAAGCGGTGACGGAATCGCCTGCTTCGGGAGCAGGGGAGCTCTGGTGCGGAAGACCTTCGCCTTTCACTTCTCCTCTCAGGACTCTCAAAGTCTCTTTTGCCTCAAGCTCCGCGAATGCATCGATTCTCTCGGTAATATACATATATTTATGTGTGTGTATATAGATAATATATATATTTGGCTCATGTTTTCGTTTTGGATTTTCGTGGTTTGGATATGGGGAAAATACGGGAAAGGGAAAGAAAGTAGTAAAGCTTCAAACTTCATGCTCAAATTTGGAAGAAACCAAAACGGACATGCCTTTTGTCTCCTGAAATTCTTTCGTGGAAGGTTATATTAGCGTTCTTATGTCTTTGATTTTGGAAATTGAAAATTAAATTTATTGAATTACTCAATTCTATTTGTGATAGGCCGGCCTAAGAGGCTGTTTGTGTTGGTGAATCCATTCGGTGGGAAGAAATTAGCTTCAAAGATATTACTTGATCAAGTAAAACCTCTTCTTGAGGATGCTGATATCCAGTTCACATTGCAAGGTTTGGATCCAATCATTAAACTATCAACTTGTATGTATATGGTTCCTGAAACGTGGATTGCAATTCTTCTTTCTTCTTTCTTTCTTTTTTTATTTTTTATTTTAAATTTAATTTAAAATCATTTCTTGATCAAATCTGTAGAAACCCAATATCAATTGCACGCAAAAGAAGTGGCTAAAACAATGGATCTTTCGAAGTACGACGGCATCGTTTGTGTTAGTGGAGATGGAATTCTTGTTGAGGTTGTTTGCTTATAATTAGTGACTAGTTAAAAACAGTTTTATATATTTTTTGTCACAGAAATTATAAGGAATGTTGTTATGTGGTTGTGTAAGCAACTACTCTGAAGAATATACTAGATAATTGGCATATTTGTTTACCATAATGATAAGATTTTTCTTCTTGGGACTTTGTTTTTGTCGGTGACATGTTTGTGAAAGGTTTTATTCTCTCTTCTACTATTACCTTTGTTACTTTTCTTACAAGTTTTGCACATTTTAGTAGGTAGTAAATGGACTGCTTGAAAGAGAAGATTGGGGAAACTGCGATAAAGACACCTCTTGGAGTAGTTCCTGCAGGTTCATCATAGTTTATCTCTTTCACTATGTTTTTACTTAAAAAACAAAAAAAACAAAAAAACAAAAAAACAAAACAAAACAAAATAAAACAAAACAAACAAACAAACAAATTATGTAGGGTAGGTTAGTTTTAGTTTTTTCCAGGATAATTGCATGTATCATTTTCTTTTTGTTCATATATCGTCCTTAAGCCAATTTAGTCAATGAAAATGAGCATTCTACAGGCTTTTTAATGGTATTTTTTTTTCACAAGAATTATGTTGATGTATAGGTACTGGCAATGGTATGGCAAAATCTCTCCTGGATTTGTTGGTGAACCATGTACTGCATCTAATTCTGTTCTTGCCATTATTCGAGGTTAGATATCGAGTTTGATGGAATTTTTTTCTCTGGATATACTATTCTGTTCTATTAATTCTAATGGAACCATGTTTCATGGAAGAAGAACCTTTTCTTGTTTTAACTACTGATAGGCCATAAGCGTTCACTAGATGTATCTACCATCTTGCAAGGGGAGAGACCAAGTTTTTTAGTGTATTGATGCTTGCTTGGGGTAAGCCAAGAGTAAAATCAGCTCTTTATTGCATTGATGCTTGAGTTGAGTATGCCAGTTACTGTTTGTAGTTGATACCATTCTTAGGGACGTTTTTTCTGATTCTGTGAATTATCATTCATATCAGGTCTGATAGCGGATATTGACATTGAGTCTGAAAAGTATCGGTGGATGGGAAGTGCTCGTCTTGATTTCTACGTATGATTTATTAATTCTTTTCCCTAACATTTCTCATTTCCAATGTGATTATACTATTGCTCATTTTGGAAGTTCATTTCTGCGTCTTACTGAAAGAATCGTTCTTACTGGAAAGTCTATCTTGAATGTTATTCTTTATCAAAAGCTACTAGTATTTTGAAAAAGAAAAATATTTTCCTTCATTATTTGGTTGAATTTTTAACAAAATTACTTGTTTTATTAGTTACTTTGTATGCAAGCCTCACAGAAAACGTTCATATCTGCAAAGAAAAATTGTAATTCTATACATACCATCTACTTTCAGATGTCTCTCCATTTCTTGTGTTAGATAAAAAAAAATTCCTTCCTTTCACATGGCCTTTTATTCCTTAGGCTCTTCTACGAGTTTTACGTTTGAGGAAATACAACGGGCGTGTTTCTTTTGTGCCCGCGCCTGGCTTTGAAGCCTATGGGAAGCCCAGTAATGATAAGAGTGAAGCTACTGATAAGCAAAATATTAGTGGTTCGAGTGGGGTGGAGCCTGTGAAGGTTCAAAGGCATGGATACCAAGGACCTGAAGATGATTGGCAGCTTATGGACTGGAGAACCGTTGATGGACCATTTGTTTCAATCTGGCTTCACAATGTACCTTGGGCGAGTGAAGACACAATGGCAGCGCCTCAGGCCAAGGTACAGCTATACTTATTTCCTTTTCAGTTCATATCTTTCCTCATTCTTGGCCTGTTTGTTCCTCCTTTTCTAGATGAATTGGTTTCATCTTTGACGTGGAGACATGAATCTTGATGTCATAATACAGATATTGATATTTGCATAGCTTTATAGTTTAACTGAATACCATAATATTTCTTTTCGCCTGGCGATGTGCAGTTTTTCAGATGGCTATATCGATTTGATCATCACGAGGGACTGCCCAAAACTACCCTTACTCTCATTGATGACGGAAATGAACAATGGGAATCATGTCAATTCACCTTATGTCATGTACTTAAAGGTGAGCGAATTAAATTAACAAACACTTCATCTTTTTAAAGTTTGTACTAGGAAAAGGCTTTTCTGGACTAAATGGGAAACAAGTCTTTTGATCAAAATTCAAATTATACATACACATACATGTACATGCACGTGTATGTATACATATACAGGTAAAAGCATTCATATTGGAACCGGGTCCGCAAGCAGAGGATCCAACAAAGGAAGGGATTATAGACTCAGATGGTGAAGTCTTGGCCAGAGGAAAAGGAACTTACAAGTGTGATCAGAAGACCCTGATGGCGTATAATAAAATCCAACTGACGGTTGATCAAGGTTTAGCTACGTTGTTTTCCCCTTTATAGAATTTGAATTTTTTTTTTTAGCTTACAATTACTTGGATATTTTCCATTCCCCAATTTAAAAAATAAAAATGAAAAAAAAAGAAGAAAATTCGGGTTTAACTATTTAGCCTATGCAAATCCAGATGGGAAATAAGAAACAAGAAAGGAGATATCACTAAGCAATATATATATGTATACTTGCAGTCTTGCACAAAAATAGCTTTGACACAGCCAAAAATCTTTATTAAAAGCGATGTGCAGTTGATATTTCGCTTAGATATTTGAGTTACTTTGATTTCAAGTTATACAGTAGATCCGAGTCCTTTTTATGCAAGAGTGTATACATATATACCAACATTTTTGGTAGTTTCAACTACGCCTTTTTCCTATATCGGTCTGTGGGTTCTTGTTGTAAAAAATGTGCTAGGAACCTAAATCATCCAACAAATTGAACAGTAATTGTGGTAAAGAACAAGCGGCCAGCGGATATATTTGACAGTGCTGCAACAGTTGGCGGCGAACTCAGCTGCATGGTGGCTTATTTTAGTACAACTACAAAATGACCATAGTGTTCTATTGGAAGAGCACTGTTTGACAGTAATTCGAGTAAGTTGGATTATGAGAGCGGGGTGGTTTAGAGTTTTCCTTACCAGTTCTTAATCTTCCAATCAGACGCTTTTCAATAAAATAATATGGCTTTTTCCATTTTTATTCTTGAATTCTTGTTGGAAAATGAGTTCCATATTCGATTTAATGAAGACAACATAAGGCCATTGTTCCAAAACTAAAGTATAAAGCCAATGCCGCTGGAAACAAGGGAAAATGTCCGCAGCATGTGTACCTCTTCTTCTACAACACAATTATTCAAGTCTCCGGCATTTCCACCGTTTGCATAACCAACAGATGTTACTCTTGCTATCTGTATTCGTTCGGATTCTCTTTACTACAAATGAGAGGAACACCGTCTTGTCTCCACATTATCCGATCTTCGCACAATGCTGCCACCACCTCCACATACAAACTATGCTCCTATAACAAAAATTCAAGTACAAGGTGTAAGACAAATTGAAATTGAACAAAAATTATCGAATATTATGCATCTGCAAATCGCCTTTGTGAGGATCTTTTGGGTTAAAATCGCTAGCAATTTGCTTCATTCATTGGAGAGAACATAACAAATAAAACAAAATAAAAAACCTAAGGTATAAAATGAAGGAGATGTGAATGTTTCTTACCTCCCTAAGAACCCTAGCCGCTAGCTCCTCTGCAGTGTCCTCGGGAAGCACAGGGACAACACGCTGAGCAAGAATACGGCCAGTGTCATAGTGCTCATCAACAAAATGTATTGTGGGACCTGAGAATCTAATCAAAAATGAAAACAATGACAACTCGCAACGAAATTTCAAGAAATTAAAAAAAATTATGGATTAGTAGAGTTTGGAGATTGTAGAGCATACCTTGCTCCAGAAGCAATGACTGCTTTGTGCACCTTCATACCATAATAACCTTTGCCACCAAAGCCGGAAGAAGTGATGGATGGATATTGATAATAGATTTGGGATAAGCTCTGATGAGCTCAACCGGTATGAGTTTCAGGTATCCTGCTAAGAGGACAAAATCAACTTCAAATTCCCTGATAAAGATGAAACATCCAAATATTAATTTGCAACGCCATAATCTAAGCATGCATGCGCGCGGGCATACACGTTATAAAACAGATGCTAACCTAAGGGTAGCTACAAGGTCAGTTGGGGGGTACTCCATCAGGTTCATCTTTTGTTTTGGGGAACGGGATAACTGGTATACCTTTCCCTCTTGCAAATTCAGCACCACCGCATCCTGCAATGATCAAGAATACCATAAGCACACAACCTAAAGGGAAAACATTGTACTCACATGTTTCCTAGAAATGAGATGCTAAATCTTCAAAGTCCCTAAATCGCTCTCTCATCGCAGATTATCATCAGCACAAGTTATAGGATAATCTGCATTATCAAACTTCTAAACGTCCAAAGTCAGAACATCATCTCTTAAAATGCTTATATTACTACACCCACAAGAAAAGAAGTTTGGCATTTAACCAAGAAAATGAAAACCAACAACTTTTACCAAGAACCAACTAAAATGACAGCTTTTGTATCTTCAAAAAGAGGGAATGAATTAAACAACGAGAAAATAGGCCGTATCAGAAACATTTTTTTTTTCAAGGTAAGGCAGACAAGGATCCTCTGCAATACTAAAGACAACAAAAAACACTAAGATAAAGCATAATAACAAATAAGAATTGCAAAAGAAACAAAAACTCAGCATAAGCAAATCGACAATGTCACCAAAAGAAATAAAAAGAGAATACTACATTACATTACCTCGTTTATTAGTGACCAGAACAACAATGTCTCCGAGAATCGATCCCGCAATAGATGCCTCATGAATGGAGCGGAAGTTGGACCCTCCACCGGAAACGAAAACTGCTAGCTTTTTCCGCTGAACCCCACTTCCGAAATCTTGGCCAGAATCAACAACCACTGCTTCAACAGCTATGTTTCTAGATTCTCTTATCTTCTTCCTATTGGAAGATCTCTGCGGAGTGGAAGGATCGGCTCTGTAAGAGACCTGTTTGCGTGGTTTAACGACAGAAACGATGGAAGGACAAGGAGGAATGATAGTAGAGAATGGTTTTCTGGAGGTCTGAATTGAAGTGGGTGTTGTGTTCGAGCAAAGTCCAGATACAACACCTTTAACTTCCATTTATATAGAAGCAAAGGAAAGCCAACTTCTTGTGTCTCCACTGAGTGAGAGAAAGTAATTGAAAAGTAGCTCAGGGAGTCACAAGTCACAACCACGCCCGATATAATTCAGAATGCCACGCCTGTTTTTATTCTTCTTCTTTTTCTATGTTTTGGAGAAGGAAAAAAAACAAAACACAAAAGAAAAATAAAAGTTTTGATTATTTTCTTTTGCAGAAATTTAAAATCTTTCTTTAAAAAACAAAAAGAAAAAAAACTTCATTAATACAAAAACACCACCACTTAAGATCAGAGAAAGAGTTGTGTTTTTGGTGAAAAAGAGAAAGAAAGAACAATTTAACTTCAGAAGTGACAAGGTCGTATTCTTGAAGAAATGTAGATTCAGCCATGTTTTGTTGCTCATCAAAGTCAATAGTCAAAGGAAGCTGACCTTTGCAGTAGTACTTGCAAGATCATCTAATTATGTGATGTTCTTAAACCCATTAAGGGATTGCAGATACAAATCGTATGAGCTAGAGAGGCAATACTTTCTTTCAAAAATAAAAACAATCTAAGTTTTTTTTTTTTTAAATAAAAAAACTGGAAAGGATAATCCAGAATCAAAACACAACAAAATTTTTAAAAAATAAATTAAAAAAAAAAATCAAGTGACTCAATTTCATAGACAGATTGGAGTAGATTAGTCAGAGGAATTCCTTCGAAGAGTTAAAATTTCCACTATAATCTAAACAACACTATACATTTACGTAAAGCTATCTAAAAGGACAAAAAAAAAAATCCACTTCTGATTATCCTCTCTTGCAATTTGAGAGAAACGAAAAAAGAAAATCTATAAAACAACGAAGACAATAAGCAAAATAGACAAATCAACACAAAAGCAACCAGCTAGCTTCTGAAATTCAAATTCTTTCTCCTTTTTTTTTTTTTTTTTGTTTCTAGAGAAAGTGTGACAAGAAAGTTTCAAACTTGAAAACCCTAGATTAGCGACTTCAAAACTTGAGAAGGAAATCCATTGATGCTGTTACAAAATCTCAAGAAAAAAAAAAAAACAAACACACACACACAGACTGACCAGTTTAACAAGAGACAGAGGGAGGCAGAGTGGCTCAGTGGTCGGGTGATGCAGGAGAGAGCCTGGGAAAGATGGAGGTTGAGACTTATGCTATGTTTGGTAGGGTGAAAAAAGAGGAAGGAATGAAGTGAGTTGATTGAAAAGTTGATATAAATTAATTGAATTGGTTGTTTAGTAAGAATGAAAGAGAAAAGAAAAAGGAAAATATGATAGAAAAATATTGTAATTTGATCCACTTTTTATTCTCTCTAAAAAAAATTAAATATATCTAATAATTATTAAAATTATTTTTTTTCCGTGTTTTTAAAGTAAAATAATATATAAATATATAAATAAAATAGTAATTACATAACCTTTTTATTTTCTTTCCTTTCACGATATCAAATACCATAAAAAAAAAATAGAATATTTCATCTCTATCTTATTTTCTTTCATTTCTATTTTTCCTTTTCCTTTTGTTTTCTTTCTTTCTTATCAAACATAGGCTTAGAGAGACTCATAAAGAAACGGAACTGTGATAGGGGACTGCCAAGGAGAAGGGAGAGAAAAAGAGAGATTTTGTCCAAAAATTAAGGGGTGTGCACACCAACTCAACTCAAGTTAAACTATACTTTTTTTTATCTTTTTTTTAAAAAGTTTTTTATCTTTTCTGAAAAAGTCAACAAAAATTACTATTTAAACTTAAAAATCTCAACTCAAACCACTACATCAAACACCCCCTAAGAGATTTATAGCTAAATAGCTTTTTTTTAAGAAGTTTTTTAATAAATAATCGAAATTTTAAAAAATTAGTTTAAAATGTCATTTTTCTAAAAGAATAGCGTTAATGACACAAATTTTAATCCCAACTTTTTCAGTTCTAATTTATGTGTCATATTTTTATTGATAAATGCAATCAATTGACGTGGCAATACTTTAAACAGTTTCCAATAAAATAACAACAACTCATATACCACATAGGTTGGTACTCAAAAGTTGGGATTGAGTTGGTGTCCCTGGCATTTTTCTTTCTAAAATAGTTAATCAATTTTCATAAATGGTCAATCAATGATTGACTTACGGTCAATCACCGATTAACCATAACGTAAATCATTAAATTTCATAATCAATCACCAATTTTCATTATCAATCACTGATTGACCAAATATTAAAAATAACAAACGACCATTTTCCTAAATAAAAAAAAATTGGGTCATCTGTTAGATTAGACGATTAAAAAAAGTCACTCAGCCTAATTTTTCCAAAAATTAATGAAAAGTAATATCATAACAACATTTTAAAAGTTTAAAGCATTCCAGTTACAAAAAAAAAAAAAAAAGGACCAATGATAAAAGTTGCGCATTGTTAAAAGTTGATGGACTAAATGAATAATTTATTTATTTTTATATTTTTGCTAAGAAAAGATATATCTTACCTGCTAGAAGCACCAATGTGCTTTTCATTACCCCTTCCCTTGCTATCACGTGACAGCCAGTTCATGATGACTAGAGATAGAAATGGGGCGGGTTCAGGCTAGAGTGATCTTCTCACCAACCTGTCATGTGAATAAAAATACTCCTATACTCGCCTCATAATCCATTTAAATTGGTGAGGACGAGCAGATTTTCCTCATTGCAGGTTTGGAGTACTTGAAATGTGCCCGTTAATCCTGCTATCTATTTCCATCATATTAGAGTAAAAAAAATATAATCAAAATTAAAAATTAAAATGCATAATATGAGACTTTAAGTTAAAATAAATCAAAACTATAGTGTACAATTTTCCATATATCAAAAACGTTAAAATTTAATACTTAATCATATAAGTTACAAAACAACTTGTATAATATATATAATATAAAAGTAATATATAATTAAATGGGGCGGGTAAACGGGGAATAGGGTTGGGAACTCCTAAACCCGCCCCCCGCGCCCATAACCAATGACCGGTTAAATTTTTAACCATTTTATAACTCGAACCCATTTTAATTCGGGTTTTTCCTTTCCCATTTAAGGTAGTTCCCCGTGAATTAATGGGTTAATAGGGAAAATTATCAACTATAATGACAGCAAAATCAATGATACATGGTGTTTTTTTTTTTTTTTTTTTTTTTGCTTTTGCTTTGACTATTATTTTTTTTTTTGTTTTTTTTTTTTTGAAATGTAAATTATCATTCAAAATAAAAACAGAATAAATACATTAATATCAAAGATAAAACAACATTGTGATATAATAGACATAACCCTCAACTAAGACCAATTGTATCAGGAAAATATGATTAAGCTCAGTAAGGAGGACATAAGCGGTGATGGAAAAATTTATCGAATTCCTCGGCAATCTTATAATCGAGTATGTACAAAACTCTTTTTTAAAAAATATCTACAATCGATGGAATATTGGATCGATCGAGAGACAGTCACTCGCAGCATAGAGACTACAACAAACTCCATCTAGCCATAACACTAGCGGAACCAATAGACATATACTGCTAGAAATGAACTCAAGCAGAACACACACATAAAAACAAACCGGAGGTAGGGGAACTACCTCATTTTATTACAAAATTAAAACTAAAACACAAGAACAAACCCTTAATATTAAAAAAAACATCGACTGCAAAATTCTCGCCCCATGTGAAACAGTCACTTCACCGCACGCCACAACTCAGAGGAAAGCAATATGCTCGGGTAAGAGATTGTCGTGCCTACCATTAGACAACCAAGGTATCGCCGGATCTCAAACCACCGGAAGCTTATAGACTAGATCTGATTGAGAAACTCTCATCTAGAGCCTTCTGACTCCATTCCTACCGGAATCGTCAAACCGCCGATCGCTCTTTCCAGTTGCGGCGACGCTGGCAGTGGAAATCCCATACAAAGGGAAACTCTATATATGAAAAATTTAAGAAAACAAGGGATAAAGAAAAAAGGAAACTCCGTTTTGTTTTGTTTGTTTATTCCACGTAGGTTTGCGCTATACAATTAGTATATGTATGGCCCTACTTACCTCGCTTGTTAGAAAATCATTGATGGCTTCCCTACTCCTGACTGTATGAACAACTTAAAATCAATACAAAAAAGTATATTTAAAAAAATAATAAAGAAGGTAAATAGGAAAGTTTTAGAAATTATTCATCTTTATTATCATTGATAATTACAGTTTAACGATCTCATTTCTTAATGAGAGTAGTTTTGTGTCGCACATTATAGATTGATAAGAAATCCCCTCCTAAAAAATTAATTCAACTGCTACAATTCATATCTGTCCTACAGCAAAATCTCCCCAGTTATCCTAATAGATTGATCTATTTTTTTAGATATAAATATATTTAAGATTTTTGCTTTATCAATGTAATAATGATCTGAACTTCAACAAATATTAAAAGGAGCCTGCAAACATGGAGTAATCATACAGAGATATTGGTTTTCTGAATCCACATATGTCATCACTATAATGTTGTTAACAAACAAAACAATAGAATAATCATGGAGTTAATTAATAATTTAGAGCAAGTGTAGTGGAAAACATTACGAACTCAAACTTAATGCCAAACATAATGAACTCCCTCTCTCTCTTTCTCTATATATATATATATATAACCTTATTCTCATCAATAATGTTTTCGTCATTTCTCCTGAATTATTATGTAACAGTTCAGTTATTGTCATATAACGGTCTAATCATTGTGTGTCGATCCAATCACGTACTTTTTTCTTTTTACTTTTATTTTTGTTTTGCTTTATTTAGTGCTTGTCAACTAATTTACATTCGTATATAAACCTTTTCGAATTTGGTCGACCCAACTTCTTATAATTTATATATATCGCAAAACTTATTAGATGATGGTCAATGGAGCCAAGTAGCCAACTTAGGCTCGGTGGGGGTTTAAGCCCCCACTCAAAAAAAAAAAATTTATTTGCAAAAATCTGTGATCTTTTTCATCAATATACACAAAACCCCCACTAAAAATTAGAAACTTATTCTTTTAACCCCATTAATTTTATTAAATTTTAGTTTTAATTATCAGCCACCATTAGCAAGAATTTCTGACTTCGTCAGTCACTGATGAAGGCACTTATTACGGACTACACATGAGCATGTCCGTCACGTACGGCTGATAATGGCTATAACTTCCAACAATATTCCCACGAAAGAAACAAGGAAAAACATCATTGTTAAATCATGTCAAGATTCGATGATATTTTGATTAATGTATGACTCGTATACATAGGTTTATATGTATATATAGTACGTATTAGAACGATATATAGGTTAGATTAAATATCTCCAATCATGACTCCCCATGCTTATCCTTTTTGGTCCCTACATGTTCTTTCTCTATTATATCTATAGACACGTACATATATTCCGTGTCCATCTCTTAAAGTTTATAATACGTGTGTCATTTTATATTGATATTCATTGATTGTCCCTTTTATACTATTTTCGACGACGTCTCATTTGATTGTCAATTTTTTTTTATTAAATATTTATTATCTGATTGGATTTTAAACTTTAGATGATACCGAAAATTAATATTAAATTATGATTAATGAGATATAAAATACTAGACAACAGATTTAATCTTGTTCAGCTTAGGTTGTCTTAATTCAACCTCATATAAATCTTTTTGAAACCTTGAGCAAACCCCCACACAATAATCAGTGACGGAGTCAGGATTTATTGATAGAGGGTCAAAAATATTTTTTAATTAAGATTATTCTAACATATATATATAGTAGTTTTTATTTATTAAATTTATGATATATTGACACATGAAAATATCAGTATTATATCTAAATAGGACAACATGCAACTGTCAGTTATATGTAATTAAAAATCAAAATAATGTAATAAAGAACCTGAAATTGAAGTCTTGATATTAATATCTTCATAATACCATAGTTATTCAAGTTTCACATCTTGAAACTCAAAGGCTAATATATCACTTGTAAAAAAAAAATATTTGTACACTTATAAATAACAGTATTCTCTCAATAAAATAGCATATATGTTAAATTTATATATCTCAAAATATCATTTTCTTTTTTTAAATATAAGTTATTATCGACGATTTTTCATGAAGATAAACTCATATATAATTGATTCACTACTAAATTTTACACTAATTTCCTTCTCAATGTAGACAATCAAGCAATCATTCAAAAACTTATCTTTCATATACAACACCAACACTATTATAGCCATGAGCCCAAAATTCTTCACAAAAAAAAAAAAAAAAAAAGGCATGTCTAAGTTTATCACAAACTAAATTGAAAAAAAAAAAAGAATAAAAATTGCATTTAAATCCATAATCGTAAGCAATGTTTTTTATAATTTTCTTGGTTAAAATCCATAATAAAAACTTAAAATCACTAATTTCTAGCGAGATATTTCCAATTTCTAATCAGAATTATCATATTATCAGCAATATATAGGAACAAACAAAAAAAAAATCATAAAAAACAGTAGCACGATGGCCCGCTAATTCCACATTAAGACAAATAGAAAAATTACAATCAAATTAAAAAAAAAAAAAAAAGAACTGAATCAGAACAAGAAGCGAGAAAAAGAAATACAAACCTAAAGCGGAAACAAGAATTGAAGAAGAATAAATTGACAGACCAAGACAAGTTGTTTTAAGTTGATAAGAAATCCAGTACAGTAAACCAAAGAAAAATAAAAATCACACATTGAACAACATAGCAAATTTTCAAATTTTTTTGGGAATGGTGGAATGGGAAAGTGAAGAGTTGGCTTCCTTTAAAAGCTTTTAGTTTATGTGTAGATAAAATATTACTTAGTATAATGGGTCAGTCTTTTAAAATACTGACCTATTAAAATTATAATTCAGATTAAGATTTTAGATCAAGTCATTAAGTCCACTAATGTATTGAAATTAATAAAATTGTTTTATTTTTTAAAATCCAAAATGTTTATCTAATAAAATATAGATAACTTTTAATTTATAAGAGATTAAGATTAATTTATACACGTATGCGGTCTTTTTAAACCCATTATATAAAAATTTCACAAAAAGTTAGGGTGGGCCAGGGAGAAAAAATGTTGTTATATGTGCTTATTATTATTATTATTATTATTAATGTTACGTAAGTTTTACTCGGCCGACATAAAGACCAAAACTAGCAAAGACAATTTACTGGATCCCACATTGAACAAGCGGATAAACCTCTATCATCCATTGCTTCCTCTAGGCTCGACCAATGCAGCACTCTTAGATCAAGGAAAACCGTACACCAAATTGTACGTTAAAAGATCCTCTATTAAATAACTGTTAATTGTTATTTGGTGGCCAATTTTAGCACCTTATTCTTCTGCAAAATTACCCCCCCTTTTTTTTGCGAGTAGGCAGTGCAAAATTACGATATTGTATACGTTGGATTTGGAACCCCACCTTGGACGCCTTTTTCTAGCTAGTACATATTCTCTTCTATATATCATATATGCACTTGAAGAGGGACCATTCTTTTGAAATTCTTTAGGATTAACTTTGCTAAACAACCCAACTCACGTGAGCGGGCGTTAGAGTTGTCACGTGATGACGATTGGAATCCGGATGAAAAAGTGGATTCGCTCTTTTATAGATTGGTAATAAATAGAAACATATAGTATAGATATTTTGATGAAGGAAATTGTTTACGAAGGAAATATATATAGTATAGATATTTTCTAGTATGTGGGCCTCAACTGTGACAGTTGTAGCTGAATAGTGAAAAGAATAATTTAGATTCGAAAATAATATTTCCCTATCAATTAGACAGAATTCTTATAGAGATTACTCCTTAACCATCTTTCCTGGAAAAAAAACAAAAAATAAAATTAACGAGACATAAACCATTTCAGAATTTACTTTTATAAACAGCGAATTTTTGTTATGCACTGACAGAGGATTCTTCTAAAAGAAGAAGGGGAAAAAAAAAAAAAACAAAACGAAAAGTAGTTGAATACGGCAGACATGGGGCCCATCTTTGATTCATATGAGTCATGACAGCATAAATATGCCGGCAAAAAATCGACGAATTTTTCATTTCATTTACTGTCACAACTAATTTTGTACGTCATTGAAACATCGAAGGCTGGGGTAAGGGTATTTGGCCCTACATTATTTTTTCAATAAAAAAATTGAAGGTGTTTGCGTGAGGTTTTTCAACCACATTTTTATTATTTTTTTCAATTTAAAATTATTTTTGAGTGTTCATATATTCAAAATGAAATAAAATTTATATCGATTTATTTTTTTCGAACAATTTTAAGATTTTATACCTTTTCACGTTAAACAAAATTTTTTTAACCAAATGTACATTTTAAAAAATTAACCCATCTCCAACCAAAACTCCATCTGTAATAATATTTCACGTCTCTAAATCAATAGTCCAGTGAAAATTTATATAAACATAAATCGAACATCAGTTAGAAGCATGAGGAAAATCTTAAATAGAAATTAAATGACTCATCACATAAGCAATGATCGAACCTAAATTATAAACACGGGGAATCCTAATTAATTAGACTTATCTGAATTATTAAGCTGCCACCAATGGACCAATGGTGGTGGACATGAGTCATAACCCTGTTTATCCCTCCATATAATCACCATGTATAGGTTATGTGAAAATCATTGATGGCTTCTACTCTTGGCAACAATTAATACAATCTATATAGTGTGTGTATATATTTTCCTATAGATCAAAAGGGTTCTACAATAAATGTTCTTATCACTTATCAAATTTAATCTTGATCGATTAAGATCTATATAAGTTTTTTTTTTTTTTTTTAAAGAATTTTGATTTATCAATATATGTAACAATAATCTAAACCTCAACAATGCAAACGTGGAGTAACCACAAAAGATTTTGGTTTTTCTCGATCCCCACATGTCATGATTTGTAGTGTTGCTTACGTAACAATAGAATAATCATTTGAGTTACCAATTAATTAATAATTTCAAGTCATCTAATAGAGAAAAATAGAGAAGGAGAGCAGTCTTTTTTTTTTTTTTTTTTTCCCTCATATTGTTTGGTATGAAATCTCATATCTACATTTTTTGGGAGATCAAAATTAAAACCCTTAATTTATTATTTTTCCTTTTCTCAACTATTAAATTAACAACCATAAATGTTGAAATCCTTCAACAAACTCCTCCATGGATCTCTATAATAATTCCTCACTTTTCTCTCTTAGAAAACACACTCTAAACTATATCTCCTTTATCTTTTTATATATATAATATACGTATATATGTATATATATTTTCCATTTTGAATTTGATGCATATATACACTTTTTCTACTTATCAATGATGGTACTTAATAATTATTATGGAGAACCAGTGCATGTGTATGTCCGTCAAAGCGTATGATTGCTCTATTTATTCCTAGGAATGAAACAAAGGGAAAACATCGTTGTTAAATCAGGCCGAGATTCTACACATGCTATTTAGCTTGTATGACTCGTATATACAGGTATTTATATATAGTACGTATATATCGAGAGCCACTATCTTAGATAAAATATCTCCAATAATAATCATGCCGCACATGCTTTTCCCTTGTTGGTCCCTACATTAATGAGTTTTTTTTTTTAAAGCAAGAATTTCATTCAATTAAGAATAAAAATTACAAACATATGAGATTAGCCCCGCGCTATAGAGATAAAGCACTCAATAAAAATTGTTATCATCGTTATATTATGATGACGCACAAACGGAAAAATAAATGTCTGAGATCTGAAAACGGGGGGTAGTAGCACGACATGCTACCATCGAGCACGTATAAGGATATTTTCAACAATTTCTCTACAATCGATAGAAACTCTGGATCGATTGAGAGGCTACCAAATGTAGCACTGAGATCACCCCTAAATTCGTCTAGATTCATATCTAACATAACCAAAACACCGCATAAACTCAAATTTAACGTGTAACAAACTAATTGGGAAGGTGAGGAAAACTACCACCGTTATTACAAACCATAACATAAAACTAAACACTAAAGTATTAAACCTAAAAGGTGAAAACAAAGATGCCATTATTAAAATTAAAATCATACTGTAAACTAGGAAAAACTGCACCACCACAGATACGATCATCATCAATAACTCCCATTTCACCCACTAGGACCAAACCAAACAATGCCATTAAGAATAAATTAGCAGCTAAACGACCAAGCACTCAACAAATCCTCATCTTCTACATGCCATATTCATCCTAAAATGACTTTGAACAGCCACGTCGCAACCTAGATCTTTCTTATGATGATAAAATCTCCTCCACTCCAGTTGATAGTTCATAGGCCAGCCCAGAGGTGCCGCCGAACTCTAGCCTCAAAAAGGAAAGACAAGATTGCAAAACCCCAGGACAGAGAAAAAAGTTTAGAGAGAGAAAGAGGAACTAGGTAAGAGCTTGATAATAATTACTTTTTTGTAACTAAAAGAAAGTTTTAAAAAAATTAAATGTATAGAATCTAGTCAGGACCTTCTCCAAAAAATAGAAAAAGATTAGGTTCTTCCCAATATTAATGAGGGGAGAATTTTCAATTTTTAATGAGAATAAAGCAGAAAAATCATGAAATTTTAGACAAAATTAATTTTAGTGAGTTTTTTTATTTTTTAGCAGGGACAACGTAAAAAAGATTATAAAATTTTTGGGGAAGAATTAAACCAAAAAAAAATTTCAACATACAGGAGCTCGTCCTAAGGTACATTTGTCTATGGATTTCATAGTACGAGATCCGCATAGATGAAATTCTTTTTATTAGCATGCGTTTGATTCGTCGGTAGGATACGAAATTTTTAAGTTGGACTTGATTGACTTTTCAAAAACTAGTTATCAATTATGTTGAATTTTTAGAAAAAGACAAAAACTGAGATAAAAAAGTACTGTTTAGTTGGAGTTAAACTGAAATGCCAAACAAAACCTTAATTTTGATGCTTAAGTGCCTCGAAACAATTATATATATATGTATATACAATGACAGAGCCCGAATTCATTGGTAAGGGGGCCAACATTTTTTTTAATCAAAATTATACTAACATATATATATATATATCTATATATGTAACATTTTTTATTTATTAAATTCATGATATATTGATCCATAAAAACATCAATATTATATCTAAATATGACAACATGCCACTATTAGTTATATGGCAATTAAAAATAAAAATAATGCAAGAAATAACTTGATATTGAAGTGTTGATCATATTATATTCATAATACCATAGTCATTCAAGTTTCACATCTTGAGCATCCAAGTCTAATATATCACCTGTAAAAATGAAAAAAAAATTATACACTTACAATTAACATTATTTTCTCAATAAAAAAGAAGCTATGTTAAATTCATATACCTCAAAATATCATTTTCTTTTCTCAAAAATAAGTTGTGCTCGACGATCTTTCATAGAAGCAAACTCATCTATAATTAATTCACTACTAAATATTGTAGCAATTTTCTTCTCAATGTAGACAATCAAATAGTCAATCAAAAACTTATCTTCCATTTACGGCACCAACACCATTACAGCCCATGAGCCCAAAATTCTACAAAAAAAAAAAAAAAAAAAAAAGCATGGCTAAGTTTATTACAAACTAATTTGAAAAAATAAAAATAAAAATTGTATTTAAATCTAGAATATTAAGCAATACTATTTTTAATTTTTCTCAGCTAAAATTCACAAAATAAACTTAAAATCACTAATTTCTAGCGAGATATTTCAAATTTTCTAATCAGAATTAGCATAATATCATCAACACATAAGAACAAATAAAATAATAAAAATTCAGTGGCCCGTTAATTCCACATTAAGACAAATAGAAAAATCACAATTAAAAAAAAAAAAAAAAGGATCAGAACAAAAAGGGAGAAAAAGAAATACAAACCTAAAGCGGAAATGAGAAGTTGAAGAATAATGAATTGACAGACCAAAACGAAATTGTCTCAAGTTGAAAAAAATATACAGTACAGTAAACCGAAGAAAAAATAAAAACATATCTTGAACAACATAGCAAATTTCCAAATTTGTTTGGGAATGGTGGAATGAGAAAGTGAAAGTTGGCTTTGCTTAGAAGCTTTTAGTTTATCATATATAGACAAAATATTACTTAGTATAATGGGTCAGTCTTTTAAAACAATAAGCTATTAAAATTGTGGTTGAGATTTAAATTTTAGGTCAAGTCACTAGACCTATTAATACATATGGATTTAATAAAACTGTTTTATTTTTTAAAATCAAAATTGTTTGTTCAATAAAATATATAGAACTCTTAATTTAAGGGGAGTCAAAACTAATTATACACAAATCAATTTTTTTAAATTAAAAAGAAACCCCAATATATAAAAATGTTTTAAAAGATGGGGACCATGGTCCCCCCAGCCCCCTCCCTCCGTCATTGTGCATATTATATACCTATAAATAATCGTCTTAATCAAACCTCATAAATCATTTTGGAATCCTTGCATGAGTACTACAAATTAAATTATTTTCTTCTACTCTTGGTGTTTATAGTTTGTAGCGTTATGCATAAGCATGACTCATGAGAGCGATTACATATTTAAAACCTGATCTTTCTCCCATTTGGCTTGACCAAGTCCATGACATAAATAGTCTTCATGCATAATTTGCACCAAATAAACGTTAACGTTAATTATAAATATTAATAAAAAACGTTTTATAATAATCTCATGCCACCTGTAACTAGCTTTTTTTTTTTTTAAAGTAAAATGTGAATTGTACATATTTTAAACTAAGAACACAAATCTTATTTATATAAGTTATGTTATAACCTCTACGTTGTTCCAATTATAGAAGAAATCGTTAATGTTACGCTGTTACTTTAGTGTGTGTGTGTATATATATATATATAATTTTATTTTCACCAAATGATACGTAAGTGTTACTCAGCGTACACAAGATTAATAAAACTTTTAGCAAATTCAAGGCAATTTCTTGGACCCCACTGAACTAGTGGATAAACCTCTTTCATCCATATATAGCTTTCTATAGGCACGACCATTATAGATCTATTTAGGGATTACATTTTTATCCATAGGTATAAGTATTTACAGGTACTTATCCTATGAGTGACGGGTATATAGGATAATATATGGGTGTGAGAGCTGGTATAAGAGTTAAGATTAACCACCTGCGGATGCGAGACAGGGTAGGGAAATCAAACTCTTCCATTTTCGCACCCACTTTACATATTTCCCTTATAATAAAAGAAGAATAATAAAATTAATGTTTTTATGTTTTCGTTTATTTTATGAATTTATGAAATTTAGATTTGCTTTTAATATTTTAGTTTCATTCTCAATTATGACTATATTATTAAAATTTATGAAAACTTTAATAGAAGTTATTTTAATAATTTTTGATAGATAAATGGGTAGGGTATATGTATAGTACTTACAATAGGTATTATACATACATGCATCCGCATTAAATTGGACGGATATAGAAGCAGGTATGAGAGTTAAAAAGAGAAATGGGTTTGGGGGTATAAGAGATATATCCGTACCCGTCTCGTTCTATTGTCATCCTTAGCTCTCTTCTATCAAGCAAAACTATACACCAAATAGTACGTTAAAAATCTAATTATTATATCTATATTCTTTTCTTATTTTATCGTAAAATTTTATTTAGAACCGTAAATCTATATCAGAACATGAACAAACATTCATTAAAAGCTTTTTTTAATCCTTCGGTTCTCCCAAAATTTATCCATAAAAGTGACTTCCTTGTACATATCAAATAATTCAAGGACAAGAACAAAGCGTGTGGTTTGGTCTTCGAAAGAAAACAAAACTGCCTCAATTATTTTTAAATTTTTGTCGGCTATCCCATTGATAAATAAATAAATAAATAAATATATATATATATATATATATATGAATTTTCGTTTTCTAAACGTCAGACTATGAGTTTAATTATGGTTTATTTGGTGTTTCAATTAAAGCTTAAATTTTTCTTTTTTTAAAAAAAAATAAAAATTATAATTAATTTTTAAAAAGTCAATCAATTCTAATTTAAAATTTTAATTTTTAACTAATGAATTGAACGGAGGTTTAATTTATAGGACCATAACACTGTTTTACAGAGTTTTTTTTTTTTTTTTTTTTTCCCTGAATGTTTCAGGAGTTGACAATAAATATAATTAAGAATCAATACTTGCTTAAATTATAGAGAGCCTTGTTTATATTTGTTAAATATCGTATAAACATAATTAAGAATCAATGCATGGTTAAATACTTAAATTATAAAGAGCCGTGCTTAAAACTCGTTATTCATAGTATATATAAATATAATTAAGAATCAATACTCTTAGTTAAATTATAAAGAGCCGTGTTAACATTCGTTAATCCTCGTATTTATTTATGCGACACCTATGTAGAATCATACTATAATTAACCCTTACGATATTGCCACTTTCTTTAACATTTTGCGTAGGTTGATTTAATTCCAATTAAAAAAAACAAATTAAGAAAAAACGTGACACGTATGTGCTCTTTTTTATTTTTTTATTTTTTGACGTATATAAGGAAAAGGATAAGTTCCAACAACATTGACCAGTAGTACAACACCCTTTCTAGTAGACGATAGATTTTTATTATAGTACTTTGACTTTACTATATCCATACTAAAATATTTAGATAAGTTTGTGATAAACTCTTATTAATATATTATATTGATAGAATTTATTTTTAAATCATTATGATGTAATTAAACGACTGAGATGTTGTCTATATATGATAATTATAATGCACATTATCTCATTGTATTATATGTTAAAAATTTTAAAAAATAGAAATAAAAAATTCAAAGAAACTAAAAAAAAAAATTGGCCGGTGACCATCCACCAGCGGACCCCCCCCACGTCGATGACGAGCACCCCCCCTCCCCGACACCGACGAATCCCTCCCCTCGACACCAGTGACGAGCCCCCCCTCCTTGACGCCAACGAAGACCCCCTCCCTCCCCCAACCATATTTGTGCCCCTCGCCTACACCGAAGAAGGCTCCCCCTCCCCTAAACTAGATTTGCTTCCCCCCTCCTCACGTCCCTCGCCGATCAGATCCGACCACTCCGTAACCCAGGCCCCCTCCCTCATGTGATGACAAGGCCCTCCCTTCTCAAGGCCTGTGATCTCAGGTGATGGACCACCCACTCACGAGCCCGATCATCCCAGGCGACGACCTGCGACGGACCCTGTGATGCCCCTGACTACGACAAGCCCCCGCCCCATCGACGTTGAGCTGCCAGTGAGGAGCTCCCCCCTCCAGTCTTTCATCGGCCAGATCTTGTTTTTTTTTTATAATTTTTTATAATTTGTTTAATTTATTAATTAGTATACAATACTATGAGATAATGTGCATGATAGTTATCATATAAAAATAATATCTTAGTCGTTTGATTATATTGTAACGGTTTAAAAATGAGTTATATCGATAAGATATATAAATGAAATTCTATTACAGATTTACCCAAAATATTTATAGTAAAAATAGAAAAAAAAGAAAGAAAAACAAATGAAACAAAATAAAAGAAGAGTCAATTTTGTCAAACCAATACTGCGCGCGTGTGGTAAGAAGTTGGCGTTACGTGATTGCATGACATTTGGCGGGCCTTTGCATGATTTATTCACATATGCCTTTTTACGGCAAAAGAAACTCCCCACATGCGGCGACTGCGAATCAGCTTAGTACTCGCGCTCTCCTTTCGGATTTTCCCACGTGGGGCATTTTGGTAAAACCGCTGAGAGAGCCACACGAGTCAAAAATTAAGTAACGGATTTACCAAAATAACCCTCTCGTCTCTTTCGGGGACGGGGCATGCTCCCGATGGGGCTGTTTAGATAAAAAGGTAATTTCGGCATGACGACGACAAAAAAAAAAACCTCAATGGATGAGTTATGTTTCACATTTTCATTTTAATTTTTATCTTTTTTTTTTAAATTAACAAGATTTATAATTAATTTTTAAAAGATTAATTAATTTTAATTTAAAAATTTTATCTTTAATTAACCTTTTCAATGGATGTTTAAAATTTTTTATATTATTTTTTTAAATTTAAAAATTAAAGAAACAGAGCTTTGTGATTGTGAACGAAGAAAACAAAAAAACAAGAAAAAAGTTTGGAAGAGAGAGAAACGACGAGGACAAAGAAATAAGGCCACACAACAGTCGACGTGTTTTTGAAGCCTCATATATATAAATATATATATATATATATACGTGTGTGTACATGTATATTTTATGGATTTCATTTCGTTTACTTTCTCTCACTATATTCCCATGCTCTCTGTTTCTCTCTCTAAAACCCTCTCTCTCTTCACCCACAGATCAGGCTGCGACGACTAGAGACTCGGTTTGTTTCTCTGCTTTCTCACTTTAGCTTCTCTCTGCTCGGAGCTGGATTTTTCTAGGGTTTTATGTAGAGAGGTTTTTTTTTTTTTTTTTTTTTTGGGGGGGGGGGGGGTGGGGTTCGTTTTCGAGTTCGTGAGTAAGTTGCGTCTGAGCTGAACTTTGATGGCGACTAGTGCCTCGTCGTCGTCGCCGTCGCCGTCGGCTTCGAAGCTCTGCTACAATCCGGAGTGTAAGGAGTTGAAGCCGGAGCGGCCGAGGAAGGGGTGGCGCCTCCGCACCGGCGATTTTGCTGAGCTCTGTGATCGATGCGCGTAAGTTCAGCTGTTTTTTGTTTGTTTGCTTTTTCTTTCTTTCTTTTTTTTTTTTTTTGGTGGTTATTCCTTTTTCTTTTTGACTTGTTGGATGGTCCTGTGGCTTGTTCTTGCTCGAGAGTTTGGAAGCGATTTGGTGATGCTTTGTTTGAGCTTGATTAGGCGTTAGGGTTTTATTGGTGGGTTTTGTGGTGGTGTTTACTGAATTTGGAAGACGCTTTAATGGAGATTATGTTTGTTTAAAAGTTTAATTTGGGAAATTTTGTTTTTGCTTCATCTTTACCTTTTTCCTCCTGGGGTTTTGCATTTTCTTGGTTTTTTTTGGGGTGGGGGGGGGGGGGGGGGGGGGGGGGGGTGGGGGTGGGGGTGCGGCGGGGATTTGAAGTACGATCACCGGAGCTGAAGAATTTGATTCGTTTTTTTTTTTTTTTGTCGTGGTTGGCTTTAATTTGTTCCAGTGCTGAATTGCTTTCTGAAATTGGAGCTAATAGAAGTTTACTTGTTGTGACGGATTGGATTTTTGTGCTCCATTTAATTTGGGAGATTGTCTTGATGTGATATTTGGATTGCACTTACCATATCTGTTGCTTAGTTTTGGTTTAATTAATTTTCTTCCTAAATAGTCTTTGCAATTTCATTATAAACTGTTTTCCTTTCAGAATAATTGGAAGTTCGATGCTTATCGCGTTTTTGGGTAACTTTCATGCTCAGTTTTGAGAGTTTTTTGGTAATCATGTTAATATAAGTGCAGTTATATTACCCTTGTTGCTTTTGACGTGTGTTGGATTATTGGGGTTATTAAGGCTTGAAATGAGACTATAGAGTTGCTGGAAACGTACTCAATCCTCCCTAGTATTTGGGCTATATTTGTTGTAGGGCTCATTGATGGGGTTTCTTGGTAATGCTAGTTTACAAGAGCTCATCTAAAGACTTGAATTGGAGTTTGACTCACGTTGACTTTTACCTGTTAACCAGAAATTCCTCTTATCTTGCAAATTAATATAGGGGGAAAACGCAACTTAGTTTTGTATAAGAACTCATTCCTACAAAATCTGCTTTTTGAACCTAGTCAGCCTGAACCATTTTGTGGTTCTAGAGGATCTTGAACAAGATGATGCAAAGATGCCGGAATTGGACACTGCTAAACCCGAAGATAAAGCTCAAGATGAGTGTCTGGGTAACAAAGTCGAGAAGTCGAGCATGATAATCACCTAACTTAGATTGTCTTCTAGTCGTTAAGTGCATTTCTTGGTAAACTTTGTTTGCAAGTTTATTCTTTAGAGAGTATTTGGGTCACTGCAATTATGACAATTGTAACTATGACAAGACAAACTACTAACTAGTCATTGATGTTTTTTCCTTCAAGCTAACTTGTTATTTTTCTGGCTCTTTGCTACTGATAGTCTTGATTTCTTCTTCCCTTCTATGTTTGTTTGTTTGTGTTGAAATATAAAACTATTGTTGGCCCACCTCCTAACAGCTTAAGCTTTGGGAGAATTGGTAAACTAACATGGTATCAGAGCATGAGGTCCTGAGTTCGAACCCCTGTAATTGCACTATTTAACCCCCTTTATTATCATTTCGTGTTGGGCCTTTAATATGTTTCGGGCTTCTTATAATTTGTGGTGGACATTAAAATTAATATTTGTCTGCACGTTTGCCCATTTTCTGGCCTGCACGTGAGGGGGAGTGTTGAAATATAAAACTATTGTTGGCCCACCTCCTAACAGCTTAAGCTTTTGGGAGAATTGGTAAACTAACAGTTTGTTTGTTTGTTTGTGTGTGTGTTTTTTTTTTAAATAACTTTCTTTGCTGTTTTATGATAAAAATTCTGCTTTCCATTTATTTCCCTTTGAAAGGGTAATTAGAAAATCTGCAATCTGCATATAGTATTCTTTAACTTTGCGATGTTTTACAAGTTATCCTTGGTAATTTCTTTACTCTATAGGTTGAAAACATAATGTTTTTTTTATTCTTTATTACGTTGCATAGCCTGTATTATCATTTCTCTTTCTTGCATTAAATACTTTTTATTTATTAATTTTGTCGTAAAGTTTAATCTATTTCTACATTACTCAAGTTCTGCTTTCGAGGAAGGAAGATTCTGTGAGACTTTCCATGGAAATGCTTCTGGCTGGAGGAGTTGTGAATCTTGTCTAAAGGTAAGTAGGAACTATTTGTTTACTCTTTTTACAAATGCGTAATCCTTTTACAGCTGATTGCAGATTCAATGAATTTACTTCAGTCGGATTAGATCTGGGTTTTATTTTAATCATCTTACATTGGTTAATCATTGTCTGCAGCGGGTTCATTGTGGATGTATTGTTTCTAGTCATGCCTTCACATTAATGGATCCTGGAGGAATTGAATGCATTGCGTGTGCAAGGAAAAATGTCTTTTTGGTAGGTGATATTTAACTATGCACATATCAACTTTCTTCATTGCAACAAAATGTTCTATTTTATTTAATACTATGTTTAAATAAGAAAATTGCCTTTTGTTTTTGTTTTAGAACTCAAAAGAAACTAGCTCTGAATGATCTTTAAAGGGTTGTTTGATTGGAGGGTTTCAACCGGTTTTGGGTGCCAAATTTCAAATTTTTGTGAGAGAAAACGTTGTAGAAAAAGTCTGAACTTGAGGTCAAACCCTCCAAACAAACAACCCATAAATGTTTGCTTGAACCAATATTGATATTTCCTTTGAATACAAAGAAATATAATCTTACAATTGGATATTCTATATTTTGTAACCCAGACATCAAATCCAGCATGGCCGCCGTCTTTGTTTTTCCATTCACCTATACCTGAGAGGCTTAAGGACATGTCTGTTAAAAATTGGAGTCAGTTGGCTGGATCAGGTCCTGTACCATGGCGGCAAGCCCCTAGCTTATTCAGTTCATTTACTCCGTCTTCGGAAATGAATTCAAGGACCCCATATGAAGTTGACATTTCAAGTGCACTTAACAAGCTGACTACCACTGATAGGATAACTGTCTCTTCCGTGGAAAAAAGGAAAACTGAGGATTTATCTGATCGATTACAAAATGGTTGCCTGAAGCTTGGTTCACGGGAAATACTTGAAAATGGGACTTCAGGTACTGGTTCTTTTATGGGATTCAATATATAGTAAAAACTCTCGTATGTTTTGCTTTGGTGCTGTAGAAATTGATCTAATATGAGTGATAGTCACATTGGCTGCTGAGACTTTATTTTATTTGATTGTACTGTTGCAGGAAAGAACTGTGAGGAGCAAATTAATTCATGTTTAAGTATGTCTTCCTCTCTAAAGGAGGAACAATCTACTCAACAATTTGGTTTGACTGTACCTTATGCGTCTACAAATGAAACACAAGCGCAAATTGGGGTTTCTGGAACAAGTTTGCAGCCAACCCCTCCATCCTTGTCAAAACAATTTATTGGTAATTTACATAACGGAGTTGACTCCTCTGGTGAAACTCAGATTCGCAATGCAAGGCCCAGAGCGGATGCCCGAGGAAAAAATCAATTTCTTTCTCGATATTGGCCTAGATTTACTGATCAAGAGCTGCAACAGATATCTGGAGAGTATCCTTTTATGTTTTATTGTTCTTCAATTCAACATAAAATACAAAAATGAATTTTATATGTTTCATTGATTATACTTCTATGAATGTATGCTTGTTCTTGTTAATACCTCTCAAAGCTTTATATCTGTTGTAATTAAATGTATTATATCCGTGGGAACTTCCTAACAAGAAAAACATATCTGAATTCTGAGGGAACTTGTTTTGCTTCAAATCATTTTTAAAACATACAATACTTTCTCATTTTATTTTGAATTCTGCATCCCGTGAGCCTTAATGATATTTAAGTTCAAATTCCGTGATCACTCCTTTGTTTGAGAAAATGTTGAGTGCGAGTGATGCTGGGAGGATCGGGCGTTTGGTGCTGCCAAAAAAATGTGCAGAGGTAAGTTTTGTGTCACTGAACTCAGGTGTCTTTGGCTTTCTGGAGGAATAAAAATATTGGCTGGGCATGTTACTTTTCCTATTCCACTGAAAATTTACTCCCTAGGTATCCACCTGGACGTATAAATTATGGATTTTAAAATGTACAATTCAACATGGGCATTTGACCTCATCTCATACACACTATAGTGAGAGCCGATGGCTCCCATTTTGAGGGACTACTTGTGTGTTGTTGCATTACCTGTATCAATATATATTTACTTCCTTTTCTTATGGGAAGGTAGTTCATAAAAAAATTACTCCCTTCTTTTTTTCTGAAATTGAAAATTTACTTCGTTCTGTTTTCTCCAAAAAGGTGTTTTTGGTACTCAGTTAACTTTTAGACTGCTTCATTCATGTTTATTTGCGTGAGAACTGAATTGACATGAAGTATGTGCCACTATTTGCTACAACAAGAATGCTTGCTAGCTAATCATGTCGGCAAGATTTTCTCTGAAGGCATATCACATTTGATTTACATGAATTTTTTGTTTAGATAATAATATCATAGTAAATGATTTTTTTCATGAGACAGGCGTACTTTCCTCCAATTGCTCAACCTGAAGGATTACCTCTGAAGGTCCAGGATGCAAAAGGGAAGGAATGGATATTTCAGTTTCGCTTCTGGCCCAATAATAATAGCAGAATGTATGTTCTGGAGGGTGTTACTCCTTGCATACAGTCCATGCAATTGCAAGCAGGTGACATAGGTAATCAACTGCTGTCTCTGGGGAAGTTTCTAAATTTATAGTGTAAGGTTTTTTTTTGCTTGAAATTATAAGCGTGAAGTTGATTGTTACTTTGTTACGGCTCGATTGAAACCTTGGTCATACCTATGCTTTACCTCGGCCATGAACTCATCTGGGTTGTTTTCTTGGACGGCTTTTGCTTTCTTGGAATTACTATTACTACTAGGTCACCGGGCATTTTTGTAACATTCCTTGGAATCTGGTTGAAAACATTCACTTGCAAACTGTTGTCTTGTAACTTTCTATTGTCTTCAATATTCTTGTTTTAATTCTTCTATATGTATTATTGTAAAGTTCTTTCAATTTGGGTCTGAAGAGTTGATCTTTTTCCTCAGTCACATTTAGTCGTTTAGAGCCAGAGGGAAAATTAGTCATGGGGTTCAGAAAAGCCTCAGCAGCCCCGCCATCAGACCAGGTTTGGCATTTTTCAGTTCATTTTAAACTCGTATGCATCTCTATGTGCTATTGTAAAAGGAATGCTTCTGCAATGCCTCTATGTCGGGATATCCAATCAATCAAACTGATTGGTTTGGTTATGAAATTTTGAGGGTTTAGCATTTGAATTGCTTTGTTTGGATTGATATCAATGACTTCGGCGATACATTTAACTTCTTCTGACTGTTTCTTTTGGCAGGAAAACGAAACAAACAAGAGTGGAAGTGGAGTTTCTGCACGTGGAGATGTTAGTATTACAAAACTAGATCTGATGAAGTTTTATTTTACTATTATTCATCATTTAGATGATAGCTAAGCATCACCTAGCTTTTCATCAATCAACCAGGCTGAATTGGCAGATCCTACTTCTTGGTCAAAAGTTGACAAGTCTGGATACATTGCTAAAGAAGTTCTAGGAGCAAAAGCATTGATCTCCAGAAAGAGGAAGAGTAGTACCTTAGGTTCTAAAAGTAAGCGCTTAAGAATTGAAAACGAGGACATGATGGAGCTGAAGCTAACATGGGAAGAAGCTCAAGGACTGCTGCGTCCTCCAAACAATCATGTTCCCAGTATCGTGGTGATCGAAGGCATTGAGTTTGAGGAATATGAGGTACTATATTTTGTTGTTCTATTTTAGAAAGATATTAGATTTCCAAGTGTGTATTTTTTTTTTTTTTGGTGGTGTTCGATCTCATTTTGACCTTAACAAGAAAGATGGAGGTCTCTCGTAAAGTTCTAGTGTCCACGACCGTTCTTTTGTTTCTAGAAAGGCTCTAGCATGACCGACTATGATTGAGCTTGAGAAGTGAGTAATGTAGTGGGTCCCACAACTGGTGCAAAGACGCTAATAGTTTTTTAATCCAGGGAGATTAAAAAAAAAAAAGTCAATTACCAATTTTGCTGAACACTTAAAATCTTGGCTTGGGCCTTAACTATTTTTATTGAAAATGTGATCCTTATCTATTAACTACAGTACCACACTACCAATTTTCACCATTCATCTTCTGACCGGGGCAACGGAAAACATGGAAGGGGTAGCTTCTTTGGAGCCCCAGCCTCCATCTGAAAACCTATTTCACAACGTGGAAACTCTAAACTTCTCTTTTATAAGATAGAAAATGCAATTGATAAACAGATTATGATTTCTTTTGTTTTAAATATTTCTTCTTTTATATTCTGCTTTTGCTAGTGTGACAAACTCATGGTCTACCGTAGGGCCAATATATTTAAATTCTGCTAATTGTCATTGCAGGATGCACCAGTAATTGGGAAACCAACAATTTTTGCAACCACTAATGTTGGGTAAATTGATGTACCTCTAAGTTGCTGAAAGTTGTATTTGAGGTTTTTTAATGATAATTACGTTGTGTTACCTCCACTGTATTTTCTTTTTTATTTTGCATATCTTCATTTGCTGATCTAAATGGAACAGACATTTGTTTTTTTGGGTGAAAAGGAAAAAGAGGGAAAAAAAGTTAGCGGCCGACATAACTATACTTAGTAGTGGGGGGTAATGCTTTACATTTCTTGTGTTTATGTGGGTAAGGCTTACTGAGTTGCAATGCTATTCTCGTTTGTGTCAGCGAAAAGATTCAATGGGTTCAATGTGAAGACTGCTCCAAATTTCGCAAATTGCCTGCCAATGCACTTCTTCCCTCGAAATGGATCTGTTCTGATAATTCATGGGACCCCGAAAGGTATGACAGGCACATTACACATATTTTTTGTCTTTAAAGTTGCATTATGAAGCCAAAATCTTGTACCCAAAGCCCACTTGACCTCACTTTAAGTACAGTCTAGTGGAATAGTTGTCCCTCTTTTCCTGGAAGCTTTGCAGACTAGACGCAGTGTGCTTTCTCAATGAACCTTAGGCTATTTCACAAAATAACTAAAAATTGCTTTTGTATGATTTGAGCACTTAATGTATTGGGACTGCTCGTCTGACTGCACTTTTTTGAGAATAATTGATGGTGTTTGATCTTCAAACTTAAAATGATGTTTCAATTACTTGAAAAATCTCTTGGCCTTGGTAATAAATAAGAAGTCAAACTTGAAGATTTCTTCTTGTTGAATACAGAAAGAGCAAAATATTGGAAAAGGCAAAGCCTGCTCACGCAAATGGCACTTGTGAAAACACTCGATGAATATACCTAAATTATACGTGACTTGTTGCCTCACTCGGTATACAGTTAATATGATAAAAAATTTTGCTGGCAGGGCTTTCTGTTCAGCAGCTCAAGAATTAACATTAGGTGAACTTGAAGATCTGCTACCTCAATCTGTTTCAGGTATAGGCTGCTTAATACGAATATATTGTCTTGTTCAACTTGGTTAATTTTGAAGCGTGGTACCACGGTACTGGAATATAATGCCAAGGATAAAAAATTATTTTCATATGGTAATATGCATTTGAGTTGTTAAATCCACAACCTTATCTGGTTGATTGAACAGTTGCTGCTAAGAAAATCAAGGCTGCTAAACAGGACGTGGAAAATGTGGAAGCTCTTGAAGGCCTTGACACCCTTGCGAATCTGGCTATCTTGGGAGAGGGTGATTCACTTCCAGCATCAGCTCAAGCCACCACGAAACATCCCCGACATAGACCTGGTTGCTCATGCATTGTGTGCATACAGCCCCCTAGTGGGAAGGGCCCCAAACATAAACAATCCTGCACCTGCAATGTCTGCTTGACTGTGAAACGACGGTTCCGTACTTTAATGTTGCGGCGCGAGAAGAAGCAATCGGAGAAAGAAGCAGAAACTACACGCAAAAAGCAGCATCAACAGCAACCGCCACCTGAGAAGTTGCAGGCTGACGTCGTGATAAATAACCATGCAGGAAACGTTCCAAAACAATCCAATATTGTCCACGAAGTTTCAGATGACGAACCTAGTAAGGTGAAAACCTCCACCTCTCCTTTTAAAGGCCAAATTGACCTGAATATACAGCCAGAGCGGGAGGAAGAGCTGTCCCCAGGTTCAGATTCTGGCGGTATGATGAAGTTGCTCCAAGATGCTACTGAGAGATACCTAAAACAGCAGAGATCCTCAAGCTCTGGTTGCAGTGAAAATCCATCTGGCAATCAGTCACGGCGAGATGCAGGCGATGCAGTAGGAGGCAAACCTAGCAATGGCATAAACCTTGGCAGCACTCATCACAGCGCCGATGATGACTATCCTGCAACTCTGTCCATGAAAGCATCAGTATCTTCTACTGCTGCCGGATAAATTCCAGCGCATACACTAGCAACTTGGGGGTTTGTCGGATAACTCGGTTGTACATTCATCTCATCCGCTCGGGCATCACTCATACTCAGGTCTGTACATAAAGAAGAGCGTAGGGAAGAGGGCGTATATGATTGGGAAACAATTTTTAGGCTATTGGATTGTTTCTCTTTACAGTAATGTAATTGTAGACTAGACCCGAGATCTATTTTAAGTAGGGAAGGCGATTTATACATGACTGAAGTGCGATGCGGGTTGAAGCTATTAGAATTATTTAGGAAGCTCACCTTGCTCTCTGCCTTCAAATGATGTAATGGAGAGGATGTAACAAATTCTCTGTTTTCTTGGATCAGGGAAGTAGAACTTGCATTCTCAGTTTTACTTTTGTGTAGCTGAGTTACTTTCTTATATTTATACACGTAAAATCATTCCACTCAAATTATGCCCTTTTTTCCCCCTCCTTTCTTTTCCCCTTTATTTTTATTGTTTGCTTTTAACATGTTCGTTTATGTAGTGGAAAGCGTATTCCTTATTGCAGACCAAGTATTTTGCGTGGTTTTATTTGGATTTGGCCTTTACAAGCTTAATTTGTTACGTTATGTTTTGGGTGAAATCTGGTAAAAAGTTTTCAATATCGCTTAATCTTAATTTCTTACCCTATATATACTAATATAAGCTTGTATTTACAATCTGTATTTACTTTCTTGATTTATTTAATGGGTGTCATTTCCATGTCTGTAAAATGTTCACTCCACTTTTGGGCTTCTTTTATCGATGAAGAATTTGGTTCTTATGTCTTTCTGGTCGGGAATAGCCTCCATCATTCAATCTCCAATGCTGAATTGCAAGACTTTCTGCAACGTAGTGAATGTACATACCGTTCAGCGGTAAAACTTGTAAAAGAGACCAGCACAATCCGAGAAAGAAAGCGGTACACTCTAAGTAAGAGCAAGAGAGGGAGTTTTTCAGTCAGACACTACTGCAAGATAGGAAAGCTTTCCTATATATGTATGTATGTATATACACGTACACACGGGTCGGTTGCTGAAGAAAATAAGAGAGGTTTTGGGAATTGGGAGCAAGTACGGACCGATCTTAGCTAGTTATAATTAAAAAGTAAATGCTGCGGATTCATGGTGACGGGATATAAACAGACTGAACTAGAGTAAAATCTTTCTAAACTTGTGATTGATTATCTTTCTAAAGATAAAAGTACACTCAATTTATTTATCTATTATTGTTATTAATATTATTATGTCACTTTTATGTCAGTAATTATTACAAACCATTATGGCGATGATGAACAACACAATAATGAAAAAGCGTGAATAAAAAAATTTATGAAAAGCAGGCAAATTATAAAATCCTATAAAATGATCCCTAAAGCCCATACTATGGGGGAAAGAAAACAAAAGGAGGACCACTAAAAGTTGATGAGTAGCAAAAATTAGAAATGCTTTTTTCTTTTTTCTTTTTTTTTTTTTAAGAATAAAAATTAGAATAGATTGTCTTTAGTTAGTTAAGGAAGAAGAAAACAAACAAACAAATAAAAGCCAAATCCCAACCTTCAAAACAGCCTTAATGTAGGATAATTTGTCTGGTTCCTAATTAATCCTAAACTTAACCCCCACCCCCCACCAAAAATCACGAACCTTCGTTTCACGTCCATTTCTCGTAGTTTTCACATAGCTACAAACACAAACATCCTTAATTTTCACGCATTAAAAAAGAACAAAAAATAAAAAAAAAACCAAGTACTATATGTTTCACAATAATTTTAGTTTGTGCATGGTTTTCCCTGATCTTCTCTCTTTCCACTGAGTTCTTCACAATAATAATATATATAGATATATAGATTGTTAATTATATATTGTATATATAGGGAAAGACAAGATGAACGATTTGTTCTCGAGCTCGTTCAAGAGATACACGGACCTGAAGCAGCAGTCGTACCTGGACGACATGGAAGCCGGGAAAGAGACGGCGAATCTCGACAAGTTCTTCGAGGACGTTGAGAATGTTAAGGAGGACATGAGAGTTGTGGAGAGGCTCTACAGGAAGTTGCAGGACTCCAACGAGGAGAGCAAGATCGTCCACAACGCCAAGACCATGAAGGAGCTCCGATCCCGAATGGACTCCGACGTCGAACAAGTCCTCAAGCGTGTCAAGCTCATCAAGGGCAAGCTCGAAGCCCTCGAACGTTCCAATGCTGCTCACCGGAACCTCCCTGGCTCCGGTCCCGGGTCCTCGGCCGACCGGACCCGCACGTCCGTCGTTAGCGGGTTGGGGAAGAAGCTCAAGACCTTGATGGATGACTTCCAAGGGTTGCGAGGGAGGATGCAGTTGGAGTACAAGGAAACCGTAGAGCGAAGGTATATTTTGTAGTTGTTGGATATCATTCATAACCGAAAAACAGACTTTTAAACCGTCTCATTCTTTCTCATCATGTTTCGTTTAATTATCGTGTGTTTACTTTCATATCTTATTACAGAATTCTCCTAAAACATTTTTGATTGACATGCTTAACCAAAATGATTAATATAAAAAAAGACAATAGTACTTGTCCATATTTTAACATAATCATCCATTAAAGATGCATTAAGAGAATTTAATATAATCCAAATTACCAGTCTAGTTTTGATTAGTTATGATTATGTTACTTCATGTTAATGCTATATATTCAACAAAATAGGTATTTCACCATAACTGGTGAGAGAGCAAGCGAAGAGACAATAGAAAATTTAATATCGAGTGGCGAAAGCGAGAGCTTTCTCCAGAAGGCGATTCAGGAACAAGGAAGAGGACAGATAATGGACACCATATCTGAGATTCAAGAGAGACACGACGCTGTGAAGGAGATTGAGAAGAATTTGATCGAGTTGCATCAAATATTCCTGGACATGGCCGCGTTGGTGGAAGCGCAGGGTCACCAGTTGAATGACATTGAGAGCCATGTGGCGCATGCTAGTTCGTTTGTGAGGCGCGGGACTGACAACCTTCAGGAGGCCAGGGAGTACCAGAAGAGTTCCAGGAAGTGGACGTGCATAGCCTTGGTTCTTGGTATTGTCGTTATATGTATCTTGTTGTTTCCGCTCTTGACAACATTGTTGCCTCATTTCATTCAAATCTGACGGTTTAAAAATGTTCACTCCGTTACATAAAAGGGTAAATCCCGCACCATAACACAAAATTTTCCAAATTTAAGATACCGAGTTGCGACAAAGAAGAGATTACTTAAAAGAGGAGGTTTAGCAGTTGATTTTAGTTTCAATGAGGCGAACCCTATAGGTAGAATCTACTTTTTCATCTATAAGAATTAGCTCTGTATGAGGTTGTACATGAATTTGGTCTGCTGTGGATAACAGGAAAAAAAGGTGACGACATTGTATTAATTCTCTAATACATCGAACTTCTAATGTAATTTCCTTTGACCACCATTTTTAGAAGACTTGGAACTGGTTTCTATTTTGGTTGCTCTGTTTTCCTCTTTCCGAGAGAGTGTTCGGCAATTTGGTGTTCTGTTTCGTTTTGAGATGAAAATCATTATTGTTCTAAAATGAGAAATCATTGTTCTTTTGTTTCAGAAACGGCCCCCCTTGGCTTGCTTTAAAAAATTAAAAAAAAAAAAAAAAAAAAAAGAAAGAGAGAGAGAGAGAGGAACATTTATGGCCGTTTAAATCACACTCGACATAAATTTCGCTAAAAAAACGAAGCAACCGCAAACATGGTATTTAGAATGAATCATGAAGGCTTTCATCATTTTTGCATTTGCCACTTTTCGATTCAAAGTACGAATTAATGCCGTTCTGCACCCATTGTCTGGAACAATAATGAGCTATAAATTTATAGTTATACATACATATATATATATATATATTTACAAGGACTGGGTGTGGAACAGCACGCCAGCCATCCAGCCAAAACATAACTCATTTCTACAGAGTACTGTTTGGTTGGGCGATTAATGGTTCTTTGGCCAACTCACCAAAACCAGCATTTCACTAGCCAAAAATGAGTGGTGAAATTAATAGCGACGTTTTCGACAAGTAAAAGTCCTTTACCTGTCTGGTAACTTCACGTGAAAGGCAAACCTCAACATTATGACTTATGAGTACCTTCTGTCCGTTTAGCTAGCTAATTTGGGTCTTCACAAGGTTTTGGCATTTAAGACACCACCTTAAAGTGTCGGCAATTGGCCATGGCAAAACCATGGAGCGCCAAAACACCACCTAGTCTCTCCAAAAACAATTGCTCTGGTTACCAATAGCCGATAGATTTTGTTTAAGACTTGGTTCTATTCCTGTCAGAACCAACATATTTCTGGATATCTAAGGGCACCGATGGTGTTCAGCACCGAACACGAAGAGATAAGAGTCCTGAGTATGAATATCCAAGACCCATAAATAAGATTTAGTTTTTATTAGTTGTGATGTTTTAAACAATTTTCATTCCGATTCTTCCCTAACAGGTGGATTGCGGGTAAGAGTGCAGGCATCAGCTTTCCCAAGGCAAACAACAGGCATTATAAAGTTCTCAAGATAAGCTTGCGTTTAGTTCACCGGTTGGAGATGAAATTTTTAAATTGGAGTTGGTTGACTTTTCAAAAACTAGTTATAATATTTAGTGACAATTAAGAAAAATACAAAAACTGAGATGAAAAAACACAATTTAATTAAAGTTGAGTTGAAATACCAAACAAAGCCTAATAAGTTAAAACTGCCCATACCATTTCAAATATTTTCCACTCACAGAAAATATACAATCACTATGATGCAGCAAGTCAATTTTGCTCAGGGGCAAGAGCTATTTCCAAAAGTAAAAGTATCAAAGTTCAGCTTTTGAGAATTAAATCGTAATTAGCATACTATAATAAATGACATGTAAGAATCCACTAACAAATGCTGCTTTTACCAAGATAAGTAATTTAAAAGACCAACTACTGCATTGAGAACAAAGAACATAAATCCATCAAGAATCAAGAAAGTACTTCCATATGATAACCAACAAAACCATTTTTTCCGTGATTCCATAGAGCATCAATACTAAAGATCCGACATCCTTAAAAAGTGTACACGTACCACAAAATTAGCAACTCATCCCAAAGCAATCATCATCACTGAGTTCCAACCAAGTACCCTACAACTAACTAAGATAAGACAATATATGTCGAATCATCCAAGTAAAACATCCTGTTGATGCCCTTCTTATTTACAAACTAACACGAATCAATCAAGTGCCAGCATTAGGCAAAGCTGCCATAAACGAATTGTAAGACGAGTCGAGATCGAAGTGAAGCTGCCGAGCTTGCTGCTCCGTCAACTCATCCGCCGCCCCCATCTTCGACAGCCTCGCGATCCACTCCTTCAGCTTCACCTTCCCCACGAAATCGTGAGGCAAAAAGCTCAGCTTGCTAAGCGAATTCGAGATGTCGGACAGCAAGGGATGCACCTGATCGACAGCAAGCATGTTGAGCCTCAAAGAGTCCATGGCCGTGATGAAATTCTGAGTGCACTCTGCCACCGTGGCGGCCGAGGTCGTCGCCATGGCCGCCGCGGCAGCCCGGTGCTCCACAGTGGCAGGCACCCCGGATGTAACCAGGCGGTTTATCGCTGCCGGGCAGTCCATTTTGTACGTTTCCGCGAACCGCTCAATGCTTGGGATGGTGTCTTTCAGCGTGGAAGCTAAGGTCTTGAAGTGGGCAATGAGTTTTATACACTCGGTTTCGTACTCGGCCGAGGAGATTACGTCTCGAACATAGGCCTTCTCGAGCTTCTCAGTGGCCTTAATAATGGCATAAAGCTCGGCAAAGTTCTCGTACATTTCTCTCTCGCGCTTGTCGTTCCATAGCTTAACCTCCATTTGGGTGTTTTCTGTATGTGTTTCGATAGATATACTTGGGAGGTCTAGTGAGATAAGTATGGGGGTTTTAAGGTTTTAGGCTTTCGAAGTTAGCCAATGTGTGTGTGGTGGATTGGAGAAGAGAACAGGACACGCGCAAAGAGAAAGAGCCTTCTTCACTGAAGACAAATCACATATAAAAAAAAAAAAAAAATTCAAAATCAAGTGAGAACTTTCTCAAATTCCTTACTCATAAACTTTCGATTTAAGACAAAATAAAAGATAAAAACTTGTGAAACTGTAACAAAATTTGTTGATTCAAGAATCAACTTGAAGCCGATGGTGGTCAGAACAACTGATTTTTTGGGGGGGAAGAAAAAGAACAAGAAATCCACCAACAACATAAGAAATTAGTTAGCAAAAAGAGAGAGATCCCCAGGAACTTGCCTGTTTGGTAGGTGGGAAAAGAAAAACATGGGGTAAATGATACTTTTGATTCAAAAATTCGTGCTTTGACCTAGAAGAAGAACATTCAACCCTCGTTCTGATCATTTCCTTCCGTTTTCTCAGCAACCAAACAGGCAAAAAACGAAACCTTTTTTCAGAAAATGATCAGATCAGAGCAATGCATAAACCCCATCCCCAAACTCAAAAGAGAAATCAGAAAACCCCAAATCGAAATTTAATTTCACAAATCTCTACCCTAAACATATATATATATACACACACACACATTCAACATCAGAAATTCACAAAATCAGAGAAGAAAAGTAGGAGGGGAAAAAGAGAGAGAGAGAGAGAGAGAGAGGAAGAACAGAACTCACGGAAAGGGAAAACGCGTAGTAGTGAGAGAGGTTGAGGAGCTCTGTGTGTGTCGGAGGAGAAGAGAAGAAGATGATCAGAGAGAGAGAGAGAGGAGGGTTGCGTGTGGACTGGCGTGTAATATTATTGCTGCTTACGGCATCTACGTGTGGCAGTTGCAAAAACCAACCCCCCCCCAAAATATATATTTACTAATAACACGCCGTTTCGGCTCTGCTTCTCTGCTCTGACGCCTCACCAGACCCCACACGCATCCCCCGTTCTGATCTGGCAAATGGCCCTCACTGGTACTCAATCTGATGATCTCATAGCCGTGTTCATGGGCTTCCAAAAATGAGCCCACTTGGAAGCCCATTTTGATTAGAAGCCCATTTTGAGATTTACCTTTGTGATCATGGAGTGAGCCCAGTTGGAAGTGTTGCCTGTCAAGATGCTTGGACTCTAAAAGGGACAAGGATGGTGGGACAACATAAGGTCGGTAAGAACACTCCTAAATATTTGGGTTTGGTCTGAGATATATGTGAGCTCCGTTAATAGGACAACCAAACATTGTTTTGTATCACATCCCGAATAGCCCTGTTCGAGGAAAAAAGATTTTTCAAAAGGGATAAGTTACATAGTTTCACGTTATCAGTAGATAAAGATTAAGGCCTTGTTTGGTAAAAAGCTCTGTTTAAACTAAACTGTACTTTTTTCATCATATTTTTTGTCTTTTTCCTCAAAAAGTTGTTTGTCTTTTCTGAAAATTCAAAAAAATTTACTATTTAAACTTACACACCAAACACCCTCTAAACTTCTGTTTAGTTCATCGGATAAAGATAAAATTTTAAATTTGAAGTTGGTTGATTTTTTAAAAACTTGTTATAAATTTTATTAACTTTTCAGAAAAAGATAAAAACTGATATGAAAAAATATAATTTAGTTAGAGTTAAATTTAAACGTAAAAAAAAATATAAGAATTTCTCAATCATACTTGTATATAATTTACATGAAGCAGTATTTATGAGTTATGAACACTTTGTTTTGACTTTACAATTAATGTATGTTTGTGTTGTTTTAACGGATTTGTTGTTACAATCTGGTTTATTATTGAAGATTTCGTTTGATTGCGTTGTGACAAAATTATTTTATTAACTATTTTATACTTTTGTATGTTTGTTTTAATTTTTGGAGGCTACGAATTGAATTAGTGAATCTAATCTGCGAAATTTGATGTTTAAGAAATGAATTGGAGATGGATTGGATTTTCTCAATCGAAAAGTTGTGAATTGGATAACAGATTAAGGCCTAAACCGTATAATTTGATATGTGAACACTCATAGGTAAATAAGTTGTAAATCGAGGTTTCGAAAGTAAGAGCGCTATCTCCTGATAATATGAGGAATTTTGAGTTAAAGTCAAAAAGAAAAGGCATAAGAACTTTCATATTAAGGACCTATACCGCATGCCTTCCTGGAAGCTACTATAGCTTCCGGAGTCCAAAGTTGTTTTTGGAAGTGTTTTGATAATCTGCCAAAAGAGTTTTGGTTATATAAAGAGGTTATCGTCAAAATCACAAAAATATAATTTTTAAAAAAAGTTCTTATAAATAGACTTTGAAACTTATATAAGTATTTTAATAAGACAGTCTAAACTTTATATTAATTTTTTAATTACTTATTAGAAAATTTGAAATATTTTTTTATTCGATCCACTAAATTTTGCTATCCTTAAAATTAACAGCACGGGGAATCACCTTTTCACAAAATTACCAATTCGCTTTAAGGTTATTAGTCGATTTAATTTAACTTGCATTTAGTGCATCAGTTTAAAATAGAATTTTTAAATTAAAGTTGATTGATTTTTAAAAAATTAGTTATAATTTTTATTAACTTTTTAAGAAAAAGATAAAATGATTTGAAAACTTTAGGTTTCAAATGGAGAACCAAACGGAAGCTTAATTTGGATTAAAGGAATAATGTTAATTAATCATCAAAGTTAAAAAACCAATAATTTTTTTTTGAAAGGAAAATGCTAATAATTTTTTGAAGACTTATGTCATTTTTGATATTTCAACTAAATTCTAATTAAATTATAACATTTTATTTTAATTTTTATCTTTTTTTAAAAAATTAACAAAAATTATAAATAATTTTTAAAAAGTTAAACAATTATAACTTAAAAATTTCGTCTTCAACCGATGAACTGAACGCAAACTTAATCATTGTTTGATTGTATATAAGTTTGAAAAATATTTATTATTTTTCTATTAATTTTCTAAATCATGTGACATTTTAAGATAAAATACTTAAAAAAAACAAAAACAAAACCATTTTCAATTAAAAAAAAAAACCATTGTTACAAAAAATTCCTTTTCGTTACCAGAGCAAAAAATGAAAATTAAAATAAAGATTCCCTTTTATTTAATTAAATTAATTATTATTATTTTTTCTTCGGCTGAAGAAAAATCCCTTCAGTAATTAATTTCTTCATCACCATCCTTCGTTTTCCCATTTCTTCCCTCCTCAGCTCCCCCCACTGGAATCGCCATTCCGATTTCAATTTCCCCCCAAAAACTCAACTCGCTCATCTTTCCCAATTCTCTGTACTTTTCTCTTCCCTCTTCGGAGCCAATTCCAAACCAGTGCTGAATCAATTTCTTCAACAATCTGAACTTGCTTTCGGGGGGTTTAGGGTTTACTCTTCCAAAAAAGCTCCTTCAAGCTCCAAAAATGGCGGTCTCCAAAGAACTCTACCCCTCGCAAGACGACCTTCTCTACGAGGAAGAGCTCCTCCGTAACCCATTCAGCCTCAAGCTATGGTGGCGGTACCTCGTAGCCCGGTCGGAAGCGCCGTTCAGAAAGCGCTTCATCATCTACGAGCGTGCCCTAAAGGCCCTCCCCGGAAGCTACAAGCTTTGGCACCCCTATCTCCGCGAGCGCCTCGAGCTCGTCCGCAACCTTCCCATCACTCACTCCCAGTACGAAACCCTCAACAACACCTTCGAGCGAGCTCTCGTCACCATGCACAAGATGCCCCGGATCTGGATCATGTACCTCCAGACTCTCACCGAGCAGAAGCTCCTCACCCGGACTCGCCGGACCTTCGACAGAGCTCTCTGCGCGCTTCCGGTGACTCAGCACGACCGAATTTGGGAGCCCTACCTTGTGTTCGTCAGCCAAAAGGGTGTCCCTATCGAAACCTCGCTTCGCGTTTATCGAAGGTATTTGAAATATGATCCCACTCATATTGAAGATTTTATTGAATTCTTGATTAATTCTAGTCTTTGGCAAGAGGCGTCCGAGAGATTGGCTTCTGTGTTGAATGATGATCAGTTTTATTCGATTAAGGGGAAGACTAAGCATAGGTTGTGGTTGGAGTTGTGCGATTTGCTTACTAAGCACGCCACCGAGGTTTCGGGGCTGAATGTGGACGCGATAATTAGGGGCGGGATTAGGAAGTTTACCGACGAGGTGGGACGGTTGTGGACCTCGCTCGCGGAGTATTATATTAGGAGGAATTTGCACGAGAAGGCCAGGGATATATTCGAGGAGGGCATGACTACTGTGGTTACGGTTAGAGATTTTAGTGTGGTTTTCGATTCGTATTCGCAGTTCGAAGAGAGTATGCTGGCCCATAAGATGGAGGATATGGATATGAGTGACGATGAAGAAGAGGAAGGAGAAGGTGTGGAAGAGAATGGGGGTGAGGAGGAGGATGGGGATGGGGATGTTCGTTTGGATTTAAGTTTGTCCGTGGCTGAATTTGAGAAGAAGATACTTAATGGGTTTTGGTTACATGATGACAAAGATGTGGATTTGAGGTTAGCTCGATTAGACCACCTGATGGATAGAAGACCGGAGTTAGCTAATAGTGTACTTTTGCGGCAGAATCCGCATAATGTGGAGCAGTGGCACCGAAGGGTGAAGCTATTTGAGGGTAATCCCACGAGGCAGATTCTTACTTACACTGAGGCGGTGAGGACTGTTGATCCGATGAAAGCAGTGGGGAAGCCTCACACGTTGTGGGTTGCTTTTGCTAAGCTTTATGAGAACCACAAAGATATTGCAAATGCAAGAGTGATTTTTGACAAAGCAACGCAGGTGAACTACAAGGCGGTGGATAATCTGGCTAGCGTTTGGTGTGAGTGGGCTGAAATGGAATTGAGGCATAAGAATTTTAAAGGAACATTGGAGTTGATGAGACGTGCTACAGCAGAGCCATCAGTTGAGGTCAAACGAAGAGGTAATGTATTGATATTACTTTCTCTATATTACTTGTTAATTTTTCTGCTTTTCTTGGGGTTTCGTCTGATAATAGGATTCTCTGAAATAACTTCTCTTCATTTTACTCTCTTCTAATTGAAGGGGTCAATTGTTTTATTTCATTTTACTCGCATTCTATCTAGAACTTTTGTAACCGTGAAATTGGTTCTAATTTTTTAATATCGTATTGAACCTGATAATTTCACAGTTCACACTGACTGTTCTTCAATTAATTCTTGACGCAACTTGCAATTGTATTCATTTCAAAGCTAGGCAGTAAGCTGCAAGTATTTCTCTTGACGTTTATGCTGGAGAGAAACCATTTCAGCTAAAAATTTTGACCAGTCATACTATCATATTAGCTCTGTAAATTTAGTTAACCGTCATGCATTTATACTTTTGCTTTACTGTAAACTTGATCTTTTTTAGTGTTCAATTTCCTTGATCTTTTTTTTTTTTTTTTTTTCCTTCCGTTGTTCCATCTCATTCCTGATTAAAGCAGCTAGTCTTCTTTGTTAAACATTGAGTTTTGAGTGGGTTACACGGTATTCCTCGTGTGAAGAGAAAAGAAGTCGGTTGTGTGTAGTGTCTCTCGTTCAGTGAAAAATTCATTCAAAATCTAAAAGTTGAATGAGCACCAGGTCTTAGAGTAAGCTTTTATACTTAAAATCAAAATCTATTCACACGTAGCAACTAAGAACTATGAAGTATTTTCTGTGCAAAAAGAATCTGGAATGGGACTATGAAGTATTTCCTGCATAATCCCGGAATTTGGTATGTGGTTGTTTTAGCACATGTTAAGTGGCAGAAACACCATATTCGGCCTGTCCAACCCTAATCTCACCACTCTAACTCCGAATATCAGTTTAGCCTTTCTGTATTTTTTGAGCAAATTTTTACCCTTTACTTTATTCTCTTGCAGTGGCTGCTGATGGAAGTGAACCAGTTCAGATGAAGCTGCATAAATCTTTGAGACTGTGGGCTTTTTACGTGGATTTGGAGGAGAGCCTTGGTACTTTGGAGTCCACTCGAGCAGTTTATGAGAGGATATTGGATTTAAGAATAGCCACGCCACAAATTATAATCAATTATGCATTGCTTCTGGAAGTATGGGCATTCTTTTTGTTTCTCCGCCTACCTTTTTTGCTATTTTTTTTAAAATTATTTCTTTCTAAGTTATTGACCAAATTACAATTTTCTTGTTTCAGGAACATAAATACTTTGAAGATGCATTCAAGGTGTATGAGAGAGGTGTAAAGATATTTAAGTACCCACATGTTAAAGATATATGGGTGACTTATCTCTCTAAATTTGTGAAGAGATATGGCAAAACAAAACTAGAACGTTCAAGAGAGCTATTTGAGCATGCTGTTGAAATGGTATGCACAGTACTACTCCTTTTAGATTACTTTCCAGTGATAAAATTTCTTTCGTGTCATTTTTTTTTTCTCATGTATATTGAGGGGACAAATAGACATGCAGCATCATTTCTTTTTCTCTGTTTGCAACTTTTCTTCTTAAATTTGCTATTCAGATTTCTTCAACTATTATATATAATCATTAAAAGGTACCTTATGTTGATACTCAAGGTGCTTTTTGAGGATATTTATAATGCCGTTATAATGAATTAAAGGTGGAAAGTATCGTTACTTTCTATGAATGGTCAATTTTCCTAGGGGTTTTAATGAGGTTAATATAAGACAGAAGGTTAAGTCGTTTTTGCGTAACAATGGTTCAAGTAGTAGGAAGAGGTTGAAAACTTGAAATCAACATATGGGGAGAAATAGCATAAACTTTTATTGAGCTGAATTATTCGAGTTGTTCTGTCCGTTCTTGAAATTTAAATTTAATTGTACGTCTATATGTACTATGTTACGGTAGTTCTCATTATAATTCTAAGTTCAAAAACCTGAGGCCCTATCTTTGTTGTTTGGATATTTTAGGGTGGACTGCATTCTACTGGATTTTAGGTTGAACTTTCATGTAGAACATAGCGGTTTTTGGGTTAAACTTTTAAATAATTAAAGACAAGAAGTGTTTGTTTTAAGAGTTTCCTTCTGTTTTGTTAATTATCTGTCTCTTTATGACTGTCCATATCTTGTTTTTCTAGGTGTAAATGTACATGTGCATTGATATTTGTCTACGTCTTTGGCCCTTTATAACTTGTAATTATGCTGATCCTAATACTGTTACACATTTACTTTTGTCTATCAGGCCCCTGCTGATGCAGTGAAACCGTTGTATCTCCAGTATGCCAAGCTGGAGGAGGACTATGGCCTGGCAAAGCGGGCTATGAAGGTTTATGACCAAGCAACGAAAGCTGTACCGAACAATGAGAAATTGGGCATGTATGAAATCTATATTGCTCGTGCAGCTGAGATATTTGGTGTCCCAAAAACAAGGGAGATATATGAGCAAGCAATAGAATCTGGTCTTCCAGACAAAGATGTGAAGACAATGTGTTTGAAGTATGCTGAGCTTGAGAAGAGCTTGGGAGAAATTGACCGTGCTCGTGGTATATTTGTATTTGCATCGCAGTTTTCAGATCCTCGATCCGATGTGGATTTCTGGAATAAATGGCATGAGTTTGAAGTACAACATGGAAATGAAGATACCTTCAGAGAAATGCTTCGTATTAAACGTAGTGTTTCTGCAAGCTATAGCCAGGTAAGCTCAATGATTCTGATTTCGCATTCACCCAAGAAAAGCTCAATAAGCCTTGCCAAGTCATTTTTATTTGCTTGTACAACTTCAAGAATTCTTAGAGTAGAAGAAAACAATTTATTGCTGATTACTTACCTCATTTTTATTGTTTTTCCAGACGCATTTTATCCTGCCGGAGTATCTGATGCAGAAGGATCAGACGGTGAGCCTCGATGACGCAAAAGACAAACTGAAGCAGGCTGGGGTCACCGATGATGAAATGGCTGCTCTGGAGAGACAGTTGGCTCCTGCAGCCAACGATACCACTGCTAGAGATAGCAACAGAAAAGTAGGATTTGTGAGTGCCGGAATAGAATCGCAGCCCAATGGAGGCCTGAAAGCTACTGCAAATGTCGAAGACATTGACCTACCGGAAGAAAGCGACTCGGAGGAAGATGATGAGAAAGTTGAAATCAAGCAGAAAGATGTTCCGGATGCTGTTTTTGGAGACTTGGCGCAAAAGAGAAAAGAAGCTGAAGAAAGAGATGCTATTAAAGATGACGAAAGTCGCCTTGGTGCTCTGGAGAGAATAAAGAGGCTAAAACGAGCTTGATTGGATGCTGAACTTAAAGGAATCACTGTTTGATGAAATCAGTGGTATGAAATTTTGATGCTTAACTTCAAATCAGTGATAGCTTGATTTTTTTTTCTCCCTTCCTTTCGGGTACCATAGTTTGTGGAATTGCTGTATCAACTTCTAAAGCATGATATCTAATCGGCATTCTGAGTTTTATCCCTCCCCCCCGAACCCCCCCCCCCCCCCCCCCTTTTTTTTTTTTTTTTAATGTAAATAATGAAAAAAGTTGCAGAACACTAGGCTTGTGTTTAGTTTGGTAGAGTGAAAAGGAGAGGGGAAAGAAATTGGAGGGATTTTGGGCAAGAAAAGGGAGTCTTGTGTTTGGTAGGGAAGAAATTGGGAAGGAAAAGAGTTGTATATCTATTGGACCTAATATTGTTGATTTCTTACAACTTTGGAAAGAAGAAGAGTGAGAGAACATATTTGACAATACAAATAGTAGGTCAAAAAATTACTTGTTAACTGTAAGCCTCCATTTGATAAGTTAGTCGGAGATAAAATTTTTTAGTTGGAGTTGGTTGATTTTTTAAAAACTAGTTATAAATTTTGTTGACTCTTAAGAAAAAGATAAAAATTGAGATGAAAAATACAATTTAGTTGGAGTTGAGTCTTAATGTCAAACAAAACCTAAATACAACTCATCTTTGGATGTTATTGTAACATAAACTAGATTATATATTTTCTGTACACTTTTCTTTCTCGTTCATTTTCTGTCCACTTTTCTTTCTTTTTCTTTGTCCTAATATGCTCCGCCTCTGGCCTGCCATAAAATTTCACTAAAACAACAATCTGCCGTATAACTCGATTGAATGCTTCACTAAATTTTGCTTCCTGGTAGTTTGTTTTGTACGAGTGCTACAACTAGCCGTTGACGTTAGCCGTTGACGTCGGTGATGGCATGTATGCCTATTGATAAGATACAGTTGGAACTGTTTGGTTCAAAACTATACCTATCGGTTTTAATTTTTTTAATTTTTTTTAACCACTATAAAATTCTCCTCTTAAAAAGGCTATAGTTGTGATTTGTAACATTATGTAAGGAGAAATTAGAAAGGATAGTCGGTTTTGATCATTTTCTTACAAAGATGGTAGATTTTTTTTTTTTTAAAGGAAAATGAACAGTGACTGTTATTAATGCGATGAACATCATTAAAAAAAAAAAACCACTTTCATTATTTAATAATTTGGAACATTTTATTAAAGCGATGTTTTAAAAGAAACATTTTATCACAACCATTTTTAAAAACTAAACATCATAGTACTAATTCTTTTTTCTTTTTGAAGGTAACACTAATTCTTGAGAAAAAGAAAACACAGATTATGCTACATACAATATCCAGAAGAAATTGCACCTAGAAACCACATACAAAACAAAAATAAAAGTAGAATTAATTAATTTAATAATGTGGTTCATACAAATATTACATGAGCTAAAAAAACCCTTCATTAACCATCTTTCTATACACAAGTTTTTGGGTATAGTTGTAAAATAAACATCCTTGACCAAAAATATATATATATATATATATTCAAAAGATAATTGTCATGTTCATATTTTTCTTTTTTCTGATGAAACATAATAATTTCATCAAATTACCATTTGCAAATATTTACCTATTCACCAAATTAAAAAAGAAAAAAAAGAAAAGAAAAGAAAAAAAAAAACCCAACAATTAACGTATATTTCAAAAAACACATGATCAGTGGCTTCCACGGTTGATCATCTCCATATACTGATTCAACGACTCCTGCCTCTGCAGCCTCATCTGTTCATTAAACTTGTTTATGAACGCTTCGACTCGCTTGTTCAACTCGTCCTGACTCAGCGACGGCTCTTTCCACAGCGCCTTACTATTGCTACTCAAGACAGCTGGAGGCTGCTGATTGGTCCGGTCCTTGAACGTCTCGGATTTCTTCATCATCATCATCATCGGCGACGGCGTCTGATCAAGTTGATCAAGATCGCCAAAGTCGATGATCTGACGGCCCTGATTCTCCAGATCAGAGTAGTCCCAGCTGCTACTCTTCAGGTTGTTCCTGCTCAACGACATCGAACGCCCCTCCATTATCGCCTTCCACGTGTCCTCCATCGTTTCGTGTCGTTTTGGCGTCGACTTGACCTTCAACGCCTTTTCACCTGAAAAAAAAAAAATTTTAAAATTGGTAATAAAATTCTTTGTCGTTTTTTTTTTTGACGAGTTGACTTTTGGAATTTTTAAACTTTTGTAGAAAAGAAGAAAGGGCAGAGAATTGACTGTGGGAGTACGTGAGTCCGATGACATGTTTGAACTCTGGTTTGGTTTCGGAGAAAGAAAAAAAAAAAAAAAAAAAGGCAATTTTCCCAACGACACAATATCATTTCGAAAATTCGAGAAACAAAACATAAATGGTCCACGTTGTACTGAATTAGCTTTTAAAAAGAAATCATGATTACTGTCGGACGATCTATCTTTCAGTAAAAACATGTAAAAAAGTTACTTTTTCAAAAAAAAAAAAAAGAAAAAAAAAACACACACACACACACCTAGGATAGAGTTTATTCTGCAAAAAAGAAAAAAAAATTGTAAAAAGTTATACCAATATCATGTAGACAGTGATCAAAAGTTCAAAACTTATAAACAAATGTTCAAATCTATAAGCTGTATTAGATTTTTTAAGGTAAAATAAATAAATAAACTACACCTAAATATATACCAACTATATTCTAACAACTCATTTAAAATAAACAAAAAAAATTACGTTCTTACCAAACGGATTATCAACTAACTCGTCGTTTAACTTTAGTGAACAATTATTTATTTATTTATTTAGAATCCATAAAAACCAGAAATAATATTCATTTGAATAGTTTAAAAAGTTCAAAAACTCAGAAACTTATACTACATGAATAAAAACAGAATGGCATCACAAGGACAAAGAATAATATATGTGTGTGTGTGTGTGTGTGTGTGTATGTATATGTGTGTGTACCTTCAGGACTTGGTTTAACCGGTTTCCGGTCACCGAACCTGGCAGAGACTAGAGGCTTCTCCGTCGATAACAAAACCTTCTTCTCCTCCGCCTCTATTATCCTCTCCGGAGGACTACTCTCAGCTCCCGTGGACCTCAACACCATCACAAGCTCTTCTTGATGATGATCATGATCATCTTTAACTTCCGCAGATCGATGATCGTTCACCGATAAAATCGTTTTCACCTGATAATCATCATCAGCAGCAGCAGCCGAGCTGAACTCCTCCTCTGATCTCCGCTGATACACGACCACCGTCTGATCCACCATCCGGAACTCCGGCGAAGTGACCTTGACCTCCTGATAATCATCATCACCATAATTGAGATGATCATGATGATGGTGATGGTGATGATCATCTGAGACGCTCGTCGTAGCGGATAATTTCTCGTGATCATGGCGGTGGTGGAACCGAGAAGAGGCGGCGATGAAGATGATGATGCCGTTGATGACGACGTAGAGGTAGGGAGGCCTCAGCCACAAGACGACGGAGCTCCACAAGAGCGGCACGTGCGAGGCCATGAACTCCAATGGAACAGAGATTCTCATGGCCAACGCCGTTAACACGACACAACTCGAAAACAACACTGCTTTCATCGTAAAAGTCCATGCCATTTTTTCTCTCCCTGTTTTATAATTATAAATTTGAATAATTTGGTTTCTATTATCGAATGGTAATTTTAGATTGAGAGTGAGAGAGTAGGAAGTTTGAGAGGGGTGTTGTGGGGTGGATACGGAAGTGACTTGGTTCAATGGCCATTTTATAGAGCATGGAAATTATTAAAAAAAAAAAAACAGTGGTTACTAGATACGCGGTTTGTGGTGGAATGATCAGGGCCGTTGGATGTGGAGGAAGTTGAATGGATGGCTGAGATTTGAGGGGGTATCGAGGAAAGTGTCTGTTTGGTTTGGGGTGGCATTCAGATTTGAAGTATATCCCTCCAGTGGGTGGCCCCAGGTGTATAAAATAATGACTAATTTATTTTTTTTATTTTTTTAAATTTATGAAGAAATGTCAATTAATTAGAGATAAAGTGATATAAAAAAAGTATGTTTATTAAAGGATAAGCGAGGAGCCTGTCAAGTCTCTGCTTTTGAACTTTTCCTATCCGTGGCAAGTGACTAGAGAGAAAAGTAGAATAGTGCAATTTCTGTATTTCTAATTCTACGTACCAAGTTTTTGTCTCCTTCCAACTTTGCTTTTGGTATGAGTTTGCTACTTGCCGGGCATATTTCAGAGAGAATATACCCATGTAGCCAGAGGCGGAGGGAGAGGGTGGTGTGAGTTGGGGATCCAATTTTTTATTCTTTTAATTTTATCTAAATTTTTTTTTTAATTTTTATAATTTATCTTCATTGAAAATAAAATATTCTCATATAATTTTTATTTTATCTTTATTAAAAATAAAAAATTTTCACATAATCTTCACTAATATTATTCTGCTAAATTTTTTTTTTTTATATATTTTTACTACTTTGTCCGTACTAAAATTAAAAATCATTACATAAACTTACTAAAATAAAAAAAATTTGCACATAATTCCCATTTAAATTTGTTTTATCTTAAAAAAAAAAATTAGTGTATGCTCTCGCTGAAAAAAATTCCTGGCTCCGCCCCTGCATGTAGCCAAATAAGTTAAAGCTTTCGTTCGGCTCTTAGGTCCAAGCCTAAACTTGCGTTAATGCACCAGTTGCATTCAAATGCAATCTTTTTTTTTAACTACAGTTTCAATTATCACAGGTTACTATTACAACTCTATATTGATATTTTTTTTCTCAACACATTTTAAGCTTTTATACTTTTTAGTTCTATTCATTCAAACTTGTGCACCAAATGCATAACAATTCAACTCAAAATCCAACCTAAAAAACTTAATTCAAACACATGCACTAAACGCATGCTAAGTTTTTTTTTATCTCAGTTTGTCTTTTTCTGAAAAGTAAATAGAAATTATAACTAGTATTTGAAAAATCAATCAACTTCAATTTAAAAATTCAATTCCAAATTGGTATTTCAAATGGAAGCTAAATATTTTATCAACTTTAAGCATCTTTTTTTTAGTATTATTTAAATTCTATGGGTTTGAAAATCTTGTCAACTTTCCCTCTTCATTATACAAATACTATACTTAACCCTTAACTGACATTATCACTTTATTTGAAAATTTTGAATATTTTCTTATTCTGAAATATCAATTCAATTGACAAATGACAGCGAGTGCACATATAGACGAATTTGAAATGCAAGCTCATGGAAAATGCATTAGCAGTTACATAACAACAAAGTCATCTAGCTTGACCTAGACTCTCTCATTTTTTTTCTACTACTTTTTTTTTTTTAATCTCAAAGTATGATCAGTGGGATTATTTTCTTTTGTCTTTTTATCTATTTTGTAATTTTAATCCTTATATTAAAGATATGTATCTATTTAGATCTCGATCTACAACGATGAAAAGATTTATCCACTCATATCTCAATTTAGTTACGTGTTTTTTATCAAACATGTAGCTAAACCATATTGGAAGCTTTTAGACCAGAACATCTTTCTGAAGAGGGATTTTTAGTCAAACCAACAGTTAATTAGTTGTTATATTTACTATAAATAGTGTTTTGCTATATCGATCTTAATATTTCTATTAAATGTACAAGTAATTGAATATTTATTTTGTTTAAATAGAAATACCAGCATAATTAACAGAAAACAAAGAAAGAAATTGCAATCGATAATGTAGATTCTCATGACAAAAATAGCTATTACGTTCATAGGTAGGACTCTTATAAATTTTTTTTTTTGAGTTATATTACAAATTCGTATAGATGACTACAATAGCCTAGTCTTTTTATTGAAATGGGTTCACAAACATTTTAAGAAAATGTAAAAGAGGGTCAAGGATGTTATTCTCTTTCTGGCAATGTTTTATTATAGGAGCATGTGATAAATTTTCATATTCAAGATTCTCACTCGAACCTTTGATCATTGATTTATCACGATAGTCCATTATTATTAGGTCATTATAGTCGGTGGTAACATAGAAAAGTCTTTGAATATTGATAAACTTGACACTATCATCCAACGGTTAGATACGTGACCGTTACTCTCGGGATTGTACCATGATTCTGAAGCGCTGGGCCAATGGGTCCGGGAAGGCTCAGCCCCGGCACGTTCCCTTTACTGTGACGCCGACCAAGGATCTGTCTTTGCTTTAGGCATTTGTGATTGTTCTTTTTAATTATTATTTTGTTGTTTTACTTTGATAAAAAAGAAAAAAAGAAAAGAAAAAGAAAAAGAAAAGCACTCATGATAAAAAAAAAAAAAAAAAAATTTCTTCAGAGGAAAACAAAAGCAGGAATAAGTAATGTAATGGGGTGGCCAATACTATACCCCATAGTAAGAGTGACGCCTTGGGTATATTTTTTTAATTTATTTTATTGTAAATATTGATATTTTTTTCTTTCTAAATAGTGTCTACTTTTTGACCTGTTTCTATACTACAAGTCATATTTTCCACCGAATTTTTTTCCTTCATTTTAATTGTAATTTACTTTATTTTTCTTAAGAGTATGAAACTAAAAAAGAAGTAAATCAGCAATGTAATTCCTTTCTATCCAAGTTTGCTACACTACACACTTTCCATTCCATTTTAAATATTCCCTATGTCAAGCATAAATAGAAGTTAAGTGGTGCCCCCAAGGAAAAAAAAAAAAAAAAAACAAACAAACAAACGAGGCCTAGTGAAATATATGTTTGTTGTTCTACTTTTTTTTCCCTCCTCCTTATTTTTTATCTGCCAGTTGAATATTCTTTATTGTCCCTCTCCTAAAATTGTTCAATAAAAGTGATTGCAAGCATATTCTACGTTTGATTTTAGCATAAAATATAAAGTTTGAATCCCTTCCCAACGTTTAAAAAAGTAATTATAATAACAACAATCATATAAAACGTCCATAATAAAGAAATTATACTAATATTAATATTAGTGAATATGAGCCAACAATGTTATATGGCGACCTTCATAAAGGGCAAGACCATTATGACGAATCATCAATATAACGGCTATTATTACTATAATTTGATTCCAAAATCTATTCTTTTTCTCTAACATAACTAATTAATAAAGTTGGGTATTTTGTCTTCCTTTGGTGTTCTACATACTCAAACAGAGAAAAAGGGGAAACTTTTATTTATACTAGCAATTGATTAATTAGAAGTATGAATTGCTATATATGTATTTATATTTTTCAAATCTCAAAAAAAAAAAAAAAAGTCTATTGTCTACTTGGTGATATTTTCAAGCGTAATTTATGTTCCATGGAAGAGAACACGTTGGTGCAATCTTTAATTATGTAGATAGAATATTGAAGATAATTTGCAAGTTGTTAACATTAATTATTTTTCCATTCAAAAAGCATTTATTTATTATAGTATTAATGCAACGGCTAATAACGGGAACTTAATTAAACCAGAATAACTAATAAACCACGTAATTACATAATCTATCACGATATTATTTTATTGAATTAGTAAGATCCAATTGGCAATAAAAGATTGTTGCTTTGGTTAACCAAAACGTTGACTGTTCAATAAACTTAACAAGTAAATTACGTTAATTAGCCTAGAAATTTCAAGTGAAATTTATGGTCTTTTATTATTGTTATTTTTTATTGTTAAAGAAACCATATTCAAGTCAACCGAGAATAATATTTGATTGACATATATAGAAAATATTCCATGTGTCTACACGTCCTGTTGTTTCTTGTACAAGAAAACGATAGGTAACCATCTCAATCACTCAGCAGCTGAGATAATATTATCAAAAAAAAAAAAATCTTAACTAATCAGAAATTAATACATCCATGCACAAAAAAAAAAAAAAAAAAAAAGTTAATTCCAAAATTCAGCTAAAAAGATTGTGAAGTTGCAGTGTACGTGTCCTAAATATGTGTCACGTATTAATCATTACTAATTGCCTACAAGTCTTTGAGACTTGACGTTGTTAACCTACTGCATGTGGCACCAATTAATTCCAATTTTTTTTTTGAAAAGAATTAATTCCAAACTTTTAATTAGTCGGAGTTTTGAAATTTTCTTATATTGTAATTTAATTAGCTTCTTGTGGATAAAAGCCATACATATGTATAATTCTTATTTAAGCCACAAATGGATAAATGGTGCAACTTTAAGAGGGGTTATAGATATATATGTGTGTGTGTTTATTCTATATATAAGCTTTATTTGAAATATTAATTTTTAAATTAAAAATCTTGACAATTAACCCTTTAAATTCAAAATCCATTGTAATTATCTCTAATTGAGAATTGGGTTATTTTTTAATGGTGTTCTTACATGTGACTCGTATTTGACATTTTATTTAGGGCGATCAATGTCTTTTTGGCTCAAATAAAAACAAAACTCCCTTCATCTTTTGAAAAATTAAAAAATAAACCAGCCCAGCAAGATTATTCATATGAGCCGATTCAGGCAAAAAGAAAAAAAAAAGGCCTAGGATTTCTTCAATTGTAGGTCATGTATGAATCATATGTCAGAAAGACCGTTTAAAATTTAATATTGTTTTCGATTGGAGTTACTTGTAACAAATTTTGAAGTTTGAAAAGTTAATTTAAAAAAAAATTAAACTAAAAACTAATTTATCAAAGCGAGAAGTTAAAAAAAATATATAAATATGAAAAGTGTATCTGATGAGCATATACATCCGACAGTTATAACTTTCTATCTAAAAACTTATAATAATTTATTGATTTACATATAACTTATTATTTAAAATTTTGTTACATGTCACTATTTAAATATTAGTGCAAACGACAAATAACAATAAAAAATACTATGATAAAATCATCTGATTGTTATATTATCTTAAATAAAATTTACTAGTCTCTGATAGTAATCCACTCCAATATATATATATATATATATATATATAAATATAGACACACACACTTTAAATTGTAGAGAATTGGGAGAAATTGTCGGTCCACTAAGCAAAAGAAACGACCAAGACTTTCATTAAGGCGACGAAAGTTCATAGGCAATTGTATGAAACCGATACTATGAAACCGCACAACAATTTCTCAACCTAAAAAAATTGCGTGTGTAACATAAAACGTACAAACAGGAAAACAATTGCATTTTAACTGTCTCTCAAAGAAAATAACAGGAGAGAAAGAGACAAAAAAACAGAGAGTCGGTGCTTAATGTCTAATCAAAGAAGCTGATAGATGTTAGTAAACTCAAACCAATAACTTGGAAAGATCCGTGCAAATACTTGGCGCCTAAGCAAAAGAGACAGCAGATTGGAAAAAAAGGCTAGTGTGAAATGGAATAAAATATTGACCATATTACAACTAATCTAGATAACAATATTGTTACTATAGAATAAATATATAATTGGGAAAGAAAATGAGGTCCAATTTGCTTCCGTTTTAATACTCTAATTAACCAATTTCTCACCTAAAGCTGATCCAACTACCATAAATTATATCTAAAGTTGGGTGGCAAAAAGATAATAAATTTGGATAAGGTATGTATACAAGACCCCACAAAGTGGGTTGACGGTTAATGTTCATGTTGTGTCCTTGTAACGTATTAAACACCATATATGTAGCTATATAAATATATACATATATATATAAGTACATATATATTTTTAATATTTATTGGAATGAACCACCAGTCATATAAATATATATATATTGACTGGTCGAGGTTTGGTTTTTGTAAGGAAAATGCGCTGAGATTTTTGTGATCAAAGTATTTAGACAGACTAATTAAAAGGATAAGTTCATTAATTTTGGCTGTTTCTAAATTCAAATCCAAACCCCATTTTTAGTCGACCATTCACGAATCTGGACTGTGATCGATCCCCAACTGCGAATTGCTTTTTCTAAATTCTGGTATTTGTTTACCAACTCTTATTATTAATTATAATGCCCATAATTAATTAATAACATAATGTATCTTAATATTCTTCTAGTGCTAAGATCACTAGATCTTGTAAACTCAAACATGAGAATTATATAAGAATAAGAATAATCTTGGATTACTTTTTGAAAAAATAGAAATATATTTATTTGGAATAATAAAACTATTCCAATTATAATAGTCGTGAAGAAAAAACTATAATAAATGCAAAGAAGAGGCATCTTGTAAGACTCCAAGAGGTTTTGCAATGGAAAAAGTAAGAATAAGGAAGTGAAACGTGATGATCCCGATTTATTATGATTATACAAGAATTTCAATATTTGACTCGAGATTTCACAGATACTTTAAGACTTATATGATCTTATCAATTGGTAAAAAAAAATTTTCCGAATAAATCAGCAATTTGTCTAGGATGCTGTTATCATGACCGTTCATTTTCAAAAATAAGATTACCACACACACACATGTGTGTGTGTGTGAAATGTTTTCAAGACCGACAGCCTATGTCCTGTATTTGTAACATTATTTATTTAGAATCTTATTATCAATTGCGGATTTACATTTAATTTTCTATATATACTCGTGTATGTCCCATTCTGAACTAAATGTAAATGACAAGTATTATTAAAAAATAATATTAAATCAACCGATTGTTACAATAACATATTAAAAGAACTACATCGTTTTATAAAGATATATGATACGAGACAATGTGCATATATATATATATAATGAGAGGATTCTATGACAAGATAATTAAGATTTTGTTTTTAATTGTTGGATTATGTGTGTGTATATATATTTCGTATTATGTTATTTTAATTAAATCTAACGTTTTGAATATACCCTATCCCATCTTAAAAAGCTCCAAGATATGAATATTCGTCACTCTCCACAATGGTAGTAGCTTGTATTGTGTCACTCTTGATTCCTTAAATGATTCCTTAAATCATGGAAGTGGTAAAGAGAAACTCATTAAAAAGTTCCAGCTACCAAAAAGAGAAAACATATTAAAAGGAATTAGTGTTGTGATTCGGTGGCTTAAGCAAAAAGTAGTGATATAGGAAATTGGAATAGTGACGATTGTGTATATACATACATACATATATATATATATATATATGTTAATATAAATGGGTCAAGAACAAGTAAATACACAGTGACGTCTAAATACAAGAAAAATGAGGATAAGGAAAACGGTTAGGTACTTTTTCTTCAAGTCATTATGTGGTTGTAGTCAAATCCGTTATTGGAGCACCGTCCATTGCTCGTGCGGTCGCCATATGCTAACCTCTACATTGGAGAATATTCTTCCAAAGTTCGTTTTTTTTTGTTTGGATTCATGGAGTACTGGATCTTCCTAAACAATTCCGGTATGATCAAAATGTTTCTTCACTCTCCATTTTCTTAACCCTTTGGCAAGGTGGATTGATATTGTTTGACTGCTTTATGATAAATTCCATTTTTTTTCACGACTTTTAACATTTTTTAAAACTGGTTTCCGATATCACAAATTAATTGATTTATTTATCTTATTATGACAATTTTGACGGGAAGAGACATGTGAAGACCATATTTAGTTAGGTTTAGTAAGGCAAATTTAATTGTCTTGCATGTTAGTGCACAACCTTTAAGAAGAAAGTTATGTCAAGTTATCACAAATTAATCGACTTATTTATCTGATTCTGAAAATTTTGACGAAAAGAGACATGTGAAGGCCATATTTAGTTGGGTTTAGTAAGGAAAATTTTATTGTCTTGCATGTTAGTGCACAACCTTTAAGAAGAAGGTTTTGTCTTTTTTTTCGTAAAAGTTTTTAATAATAAAGAATTAACCTATAATTCGAAAACTAAAAATAATGATTAACCACTTTGATTTGGGAACTTTTGATGAATGTCACAAAATCATACATTGAATTGATTTTTACTACACATAAAAAAACTCTTATAAGAAATATCATCGATGACATCATAAATATTTATTTATTGAATTATTGTAAAATCCCAACTATTATTATTAATTGGTGTCCTTATGTAACCACCTAGTTATTAATTGGTAACCACTTGGTTATAAGTTTGTTACTACCTGGTTACCAGTTGGTTACCGACTGCTGACGGGTTTCTGATCGGTAACCATCATTACCGGCAAGTAACCGATTGGTCACCAAATGGTAACCGGCTGGTTACCAACCGTCAGTGAGTTTCTGATCGGTAATCACTACCTCCAACTACTTACTAAATAGTTACCGATTAGTTACCAAATAGTCATTGATCGGTGACCAAGCGATTACCGACTAGAAACTTAATAACCAACTAAATACTAATTGATAACCAGTTGGTACCGATCACCACGATGATGAGTTTCCGATCAGTTGGTTACCAACCGTCGGTGGTGTTTCCAATAGGTAACCACCACCAACGATTGGTTACCAAGTTACCAATTGACAGCCAATGGTTTCTGACTAATAATGACTGCCTCTTGCAGCTAATCAATTGGTTACCAAATGATTACCAATTGATTATCAAACTGTTTCCAGATGATTACAAGTTGGTTATCAAACAGAAACTTGATAACCAATATGCCAAAAACTTCTGATTTCACCAGATTTTCGAGTTTCGTTAACGGAGTATTTAAACAAACACCAGATTTTTACCAAAGATCACCATAATTCCATAAAAATCTTAGACCAGTCTATCACAAAACTGAAATTAAACAAAAAATTTTAAAATTTCACATAGTCAGTCAGATAAATATATATATATATTTTTTTTTTGCTTAATTGAGCTGGAAATCAGGCTACAGAGGTCTTGTCCGGCTCGCATGGAGGAGAACCGCCATCGCCTTCACCGTGCTGGAGATCGGCGGCATGTAAGGTGATCGGAGTGACGACGATCAGAGAGAAAAAGGGCGCCGGAGATTCGAAGTGAGGAGAGAGTGAGGAAAGAGAGAGAAAGGGAAGAGAGAGAGAGAGAGAGAGAGAGAAGGTGGAGGAAGAGAGAGAAAGAGATAGAGAGAGTGTTGAAATGGAGAGAGAGAGAGAGAGAGAATGTGGAGCAAAAAAAAAAAAAAAAAATAAATTAGTTTTTTGAATTTTAAAATTTTAATTAGAATAATAATGAGATCATCGCTATGATAATTTCTACCAAGTGATTTTATTACTGGCACAAAAATCAATCCACTGCTTTTGTTTGTGACATGCCTCTTAATTATCCCCTTTGATTTTCATGTTTCGTGTGATGAAGCCGGAGGAAGACCGAATAGGTGTAGTGGGCCCGGTGGAGATCCAGCATCTGTACAGTTCAAACAATGGGCTGCAAACGGCCCACTATTGATTGTCATACGGAAGTCTTGTTCATGTATAAATAGGTTTTGGGGGTGATTCATACAATTGCCTCTCGAAGAGCAAATCTTAAAATTATTGTCCCGGTTGAAATAACTTTTAATTTTTTTGACCTTCAATTGGACAAGTATAGAGGGTCAAAAATCCAAATACTTATTAAAAAAAGAAAAAGAAAAAAAGGGATAAAACTATTTGTTTAAGGGTGGTTGTTTTGATAATTTTCTAGTGTAATATCATTTTTTGCAACATATTCTATCCTTATATTGAGAAACAATTGAAAACTTTTTATTACAGTGTTTTCTCTTATAAAAATTTAAATTTTTGCTTTAAATTTAAAGAGATGGGTTTTTCTCATTATAAAACCACAATGCACATATTTTAGCCTGTTAATTGCAATTAATTCGATTTCAACATTTGTTAAATAAACCGCCCAATTGTTTTAATTTTGTTGGTGTTCAGCATCTATTTCCTAACAACAATAATAAAAAGGAAGAATAAGCTAAATAGAATTTTTCAAAATACTTTAAAAATAAATAAATAGAAGGTTTCAAAATATTTGAAATAAATAATATATATATATATTTACTAGCAAACAATAATATACTATTTACTTCAACAACTTTAAAAATCCACTATTAATTACTTCCAAAACGTTTTTTTTCTTTTTAAATAAAAGAAGTCTATATGTCATGATTGCAATAACAAAACAAGACGCACATCTTACACTGGACAAATGGAATGTAAACAACTACGGGGGAGTTTGGTGAATGAGTTTGTGTTGAAATTTTTAAGTTTAAATAGTATTTTTTTTTTTGAAATTTTAGAAAAGATAAAAAAAATTTATAGAAAAGATAAAAAATTTTTTCAAAAAAGACAAAAATTAAATTAAAAAATTTAAATTTAAACTAAAATGTCAAACTCCCTACGTAGTATTTTTTTTTTAGCCCAATCGAACTGGTCAGCATTTTCCATGCAACCAAACCGACCATAAAACACAATAAATTATGTCACATCGTCGGAAAAAACAAGATTTTATGTACAAGTGACATGATTCCCACCAAAACCACTGCTTTCACGTGGCATGTCTTTTTAGTTCTTACCAGGAACTTATCAGAAAAATCCTTCAATTTGTACACTATTTTGCTACACCTGCAAAGGTCTTCTTGTCAGTGACTTATTACAACGCTACGGTTCGTCAGCTTGACAGTTTGGGTGTTTAATTAATTAATTAATTAATTTTTTTTGGGGGTGTTTTAATTTACCGGGAGAAAACTTTCCGACACCAATACGCCGCAGGATGTAACTGTGAACTTGACCGTCTAAATTATAATTGAACGACATACATACTCGCAAACTGTTGATGAAAATTGCAAAGGCGCGGTATCGTTAATAAATAATAAAATGATAAATAAAATATAGTTCATATGAGAATTATTTTTATTAATTATCAAAATTATATTAAACCCAATTTTATTTGAATAATAAAAAAAAAATTTAAATAAAAATAATAAAATAAAATAAAAGATAAAAGACTCAAAATATAAAAAATTCAAGGTTTTTAATTTTATTGGATTAATTATATTCAAATAATCTAATCTAATTAATCAATGTTTATTTCATATGTTACTAGCGAATCTCTCTAATATATTCATTAATCTTTCTCAAGTATTTATAATTTATTATAATAAGCTTTATCGGTCTCAAATAATTTATCATAATTCATTAAAAACCAGAATTTCATGATACTGCACAAATTTCATAACTATATCTAACTTATAATAATCTTATGGTAGATTAAACAATAGTTTATTCAATTATCATTTCTCAATCTCAAATCAAATATCAAATCATACTAAAATTGGTCAGAAATTCACAAGTATTAAGCACATATTAAAATACTCGACATAGAACTAAAATAGAATATCAATCAATTAAAAATATTAAAACTTAAATAATCATAATCCAGATAGATCGTATTCCTAAAAAAAAAATTTACTTCATAAATAAAAATAGAAATCTACAAAATAAAGATTTAATCATTCTCAAATTATAAAAATCAAAAGATAAGAAAATAAAGTAAGAAAACCTAATTATGGAGGTATCACAAGTCTCCAAAGCTTTCTCCTAAATTTTATTTTCCCTTTTCTCTTGATGAGTCAAGATAATCTCTCCTTAATTTTGTTGAAAACTAAACATAAAAGCTTAAAATATTTTTTTTTTCTTCTTTTTTTTCTTCAGTTTTCGGCTCCAAACAGCCAAGAGCCTTTGCACGGAGCCCTAAGAATCCTTATAAAGCCTCCAAGAGCCAGCCAGCCACCACAAGCCTTTTCCCCTTTCTTTTATTTTTTATTTTTTCTTTTCTTTTCTCTACCACAAAGGCTGATGCTAGTCAGCCCTAGGGGGGCCCACAAAGACAAGTGGCGCATGATGGTTAGATATGGGCTGAAGCTAGAACATGTGGCATGCTGGAGTTCGCTAGAGAATGTAACACACGCGGGAGTGCTGGAACGCGTCACACTGGATCCGGCAGCTTCTGATTGGTGATGACACGTGCACTCTGGACGGGCCTGGCTGGGCAAGTTTCGTGTACTCGCGATCCTGGGCTGCTGATGAGGCGATCCAATGGCCAGGAGCATGCATGGCGCGCGTGAGTTGATCCGCAAGTGGGAAAATCGTCTCCGAATGTTTTCTTCATTTTTATTTGAATTTTTGATATCATTTAACCTCCAAATTATTAATTTTAACCCTCTAGAATAATTAACCTACACATTTGGAAAAATATAATTAATTTGGGAGAAAATTAAGATAAAATACTAAAATTGTAGAAAAAAAATATAAACTTAAAGAAAAATAAAATAACTCTATTTTATAGAGTTATCACAAACTTTGGAGGTTTTGGTTTTACTATCCTTAATTGGGTTAAAAAAATAATATATTTGCGAATTTTGAAAGTAGAAAATGCAAAAATGAAGTGGTATGGTGCCGTGAATTAGACGCAACATGAACAAACCACCCTTTTTGAATATGGAACCGATGTCGATTACAGTTTTCTACTACGAAAACGCTACATATAAACACTTCATGTAAAATCGAAATCTAGTGAACAGTCAGATAATTGCATAAAGTTTTTTGCATTTTTCTCTCTTGGAAAAAGCAATGGCCAGTCACCTATTTAGTTTTTGCATATTTTCTTCTGATACGGTCCTCAAGGCATTACAATTTATAAACTAGTTAGTTCCTCATCTAGATATACAGCAACAGTCACCTATTGCTTGCAAAACAAGTCATCTTTTACTAACCATAAGTTTTGTGTTATCAACCATGTCCAAATCCTCTATAAGCTTCACACTTCTATTCTCCAAAAATACTTGACCATCAAAAACAAGTCATGGTTCGCATTTAAGTGATACTTCAATCAATTCAAATAACCTGCCTTCGGAAAGGTTTCTTCTGGTTGCCATATTCCCGGACTATCCTCAGAGTCTCGGTACGACCAGGGCCAGGCAACATTTGCACTCTGCGGTTCAAGGAGAGATCATTACTAGTTCTTCTACCGTGACCTGAATGGGGATAGCCGGATTCAAATGAAGGTAACCTCTGCACTGACAGGCCAGAGTTTTGAGCCATTTGAGATCCAGCAAAGTCCAAGGAACCAGACAGATTTTGTACTTGTGATTTTTCAGATCTTCCTCTACGCATTGATCTCAAACATGAAGTTTTTCTTCCACGCTTCTTGTTGAACTTCGAAGAGAATCGGAATTTAAATGTGCTTGACTCACCTAAGGGGAAAGTTTCATCACATCTGCGACCATCTCCTCTTTTTTGCTTATAACCTGGGTAATCTTTGATCTTGAACTCCACACGCTCGATCAGCACCAAAGAATTTAAGGAAGCCATCTCCTCTAGGTTCCAGTTAGAAAACGGAGCTGTGGTTTTGTGATTTACATGAATCTCACCGTCAGCCCGAAGCATGCTCCGTGCATTCCAAAAGAAGTCATCGATAAGTTTCTTATGCCGGCTGCAAGGCAGGTTGGCGGCAATGGTGAAACAATTCTCAAATACAGATGTCAACGCACAAGCAATTAGCTAAAATTCATTGAAAGAAGCTTGCCTTGATACAAGCCTAGTGAGGACTCTACTCTTCATTTAGTGTTACTTAATCCTTTCTATAATGAGGTCAAATCCTCTAATAATCATGGCTTAAATAGCAAAGCTTAACAAAAGGAATCAGCAGAATAATTTGCAAGGATCATTTAAGTTGCTACATTGAAATTCAAGAGATATTTTTCAATTGTATTCCGTTCCTGAGAACCATATCATAAACTACTCGTTGTTTCGTGATCATATGAAACAGATATAGTGGATTTCAATCGACTCTAACAAGATTATCTAACACGGAAGAAAAATGGTATACTTCCCAACTTGGGTGAGTCGTGGTGCACACCTCGCTCTCACATCCTGACTCACCAGAGTTGGGATGTGTAGTAGGGGTGCCGAACACAGAAGCGTAGAGTCTGAAATAGAGATCAATTTTATTTCGACAAAGAAAGCCAAGCCAAGCCAAGCCATGGTTTTTGCCTTTCTCCCTCTTAATGATAATTGAAGCTATTTGATTTTGCAAGCACAATTTCACCAAAACAATGAAAATTTCATTTGGTTAAGATGCTAACAAAGTCTTGCTAGATATCACAACCAAACAACTTACCGAATTACAAGGACATTGTCTTCCCGTCCTCGAAAACCTGCATGAGGAAAGTTAAAGATGATTCGGTCGAATTTCCGTATTCTCAAATCAGGATGAGTCTTCATCACAGTCGCATCAACATCTTGCAAAAGAGATGCTCCTAGCCTTTCCAAACTTTCCCAATTCGATTTTCCTTCCTTGTACTTTCTGATCACAACATCTACTTGGAAAATTCAAGATAAAAGGGTGTTTAAAAACAAAGAAAGATAACAGCAAGAACCCAAGCAACGTAATAAAGTCCAAAGCAAAATAACACATTCAGTTCTATTGATACGCTAACTTGAAGTTGGAGAAAAATGTATAAATACTGATTACTTTTTTTTTTTTTTCACCGTCCAGTTATTCTCAAAACTTACTACAATGAATGAACAAGGACTCTTTTCCGGGGGGAAAAAAAGGGCAAAGAGACAAAAAATTTAAAATCTTAGTATAACCTTTATCCCTGGATTTCCAAACAAACAAACAAAGACTAAAAAGTTCTTGAACCATAAGTATCACATCATTCTTTTCCATGCCACCAATAGATTAAAAAGAAGGGAAAAAAAAAAAAAGATGAAAAACTTAAATTGGTTTGAAAAAAATGATGAGAAATTTGTAGACATCTTGATAATAATGGGTACAAATTTTCTTCACTTTCTCAGACATTACCCTGCATTCCTTTTATTTACTTGCCAGCCAAGTTTCCGAGAATAGAAGCAATCCAAAACCGGAAAACTCGCATTCTAAATCAAAATCATACAAAAAACGCTAAAAAAAAAAAAAAAAAAAAAAACCCCCCATTTTTTCCCCAAAAGAAAAAGCCTTTGTTTGCACACATATTTACCTTGCAGAATGTTTTTAGAGGCAAGAACACAACCAAAAACAAACAGAAAAAGCTCAACACTCAACATACCCACATGCACAAAAGTAATCAAACAAGAGAGAGAGACAAAGTCGTAATGTATATTACCATATGGGTCCAGAGAAGTGGCAACGACGTTAGAAGCAGAGCCAAAAGAGCGAGCCAAGCTAAGAGAGAAAGAGAAATCTCCATCACCCACCAACAGTATTTGATGATTTGAGGAATAGTGATTCGCCCATTTTTCTACCTTATCATCACATTCATGAATATGATCGTCTTCTTGATCGTCATCGTCCATGGCTCCTTCTTCACCATAAACATTATTATTATTATTATTATTATTATTATAACCCTTCTCCTCCATCGCCATTGATGTTTTGTTTCCCACAAAAGACAACGCTTGGTTTCACTTTCCCCCGTGCAGGAGCTTTACTGTTGGTGTAGTTGTAGAGTACACTAGAGATCTCACTTTCCCCCGTGCAGGAGCTTTACTGTTGGTGTAGTTGTAGAGTACACTAGAGATCAGTACATTTGAAAAAAGTGATTCTATAAACGGTGGTGATGATAATCATGCCTCTTATTTGTGGGCTCACGTTTTTAAATAAGCTAATGTTTGACATCTTTTAAACATATATTTTTTTAACTTTTTTTACGTTATTTTTTATTAATTTTATTGCTTTAATTATGGGTCTCAATTCCAAAGGAGTTCAAAACTAGAAAATTTATAGTTATTAGTACGGAACAAAGTGGAGATTTTAAGGAATTTTTATGAAAGAAACTAATATTTTAGATTATTGGTGAATGATTTGAGCCATGATGCTTACATTAAAAAGTTTATAACGAGAATTGCTTTAAATTATAAATCAGATAATTGAAAAGCTAATTGAAAAGTTAATTCAATCATTAAAACAATAATTTTTACAGATGGTACAAAATAAAAGTTCCTATTATAAAAATTCCCTTATTTGGAGATTATCACAATTGACACTACTTTTTTTTTTTTTTTTTTCGTTTTCCTAATGTGAGTTTTTGTGCCATATTTCATAATGAACATTGCATGTGAAAAGGTTGTACATGCTATTTGATTTTGATACCACTTTAATATCATCAAGGATTCACAGACAACTTTCTTTCTTTCGTTTTTTTGGGCAACTCGTGTTAGCAATTTGTTCAGTACAGTATTACTTTGATAACCTCTTAACATTAAAAAAAAAAAAAAAAAAAAAAAAAAAAAAAAGAACATTTTGGGTGTTCTTGTCTGCCGTCTGGGCAATCACGAGTTTAATAACTAGGTCCCGTAACTATTTGACATCTAGTCATCCGCTAATGTCCCCTCTAGGCTTTCCAGTGGAGATCGGCTGTTCCCTTTTCCTTCTCCACTCCTAGGCTTCACATCCCTTCCTCCTACATATATACACACACCACTTCCAAAAATAAGCCATGGCATGAACCTACAACACAATCAATTCTTCCAGAAGGTGTCTTCTTGGTAGCCAAATTGTCTTACTAAGCTCAGCGCCTTCGTACGACCAAGTTCCGGGTTCGAGTTTCTTTGAGGATGCACGCTCACCATGTCTCCATTGTAACCAAATCTTGGTTCATTGACGGAATAACCCCCACCAAACCAGTCACTTTCATTGCATTGAGGCAAAACATGCACGTCTTGGTTCAAGGTTCTCCCAGAATTCATGATCATCATGTCTCCGTTGAAACCGCCATATTGGTATTCATTGACATGAAAGCCTACATTATAACAAGTTCTTCGGCTGAATTCAGGCAACATATGCATGCCATTGCCATGATTCAAGGGCATGTCTGTATCGAAACCAAATCTCAATTCACGGACTGGAAGAGAAGCCACATATGTCCGCCATTGCTCTCGTCTTCTAGGCATCTTGTTGGTTGTGGGGCATAACCAAAATTTGAAGGTGCTGCATTGACGTAAAGGGAAAGGCTCGTCACATCTGGAACCATCCCCTCTTTTGTGCTTATATCCCGGATAGTCCTCTACCTTGAATTCAACGAGTTCAATCAGTTCCAAGGAATTCCATGACGCCAGTGTCTCTATGTTCCAGTTACAAAATGGAGCTGTGGTCTTGTGATTTATGTGAATTTCTCCATCGGGTCGGAGCATAGACCTCGCATTCCAAAAGAAGCCATGGACAAGACTCCTATGATGGCTGTCAAGGCAGGCAAATAATACAGTAAGTAAATTTCACAACGAAATCCTCATTGAAGTCGATTAATGTTTTTAGATCAAATAAATTGAACTAATACTTTCTCTAGTGAATTCTTTTTCTCTGATAATCATATCATTGAAACAGGATTGCTTTGTTTTGAAATTTATCAGCAGCATAATCCTTGTATATTGTAAGGATCCTTGAATTTGCTACAACAAAATCCACATGTTGTTAATCAATTTTTGTTTCATGAAACACGTCAGACAGATATATTGATACGGAGTGCGGACTCTAATCACCTTCTCAAAGATTTATATAATATAATGCAGAACCATAGAGAATTAAAGATCAATTTTAGATCAAGAATCAAGTTTGGTCAAAAGTCTACTTCTGGTTTAGTAGTTCCATAAGAACACAAACATAATTAATAACATATAAGCTTGTCCTCAACTGTAGATTAAAGATTAAAGAACAAATGGCTTAGAGGACTAACAAAGAAGCCAAGGTTTTTCCCAGTTTAGCAGAAACTATTGCAAGCATACTGTTACTAAAAAAAAAGAAGGAAAATCTCATATGGACAAGAGTAAGTGATACAAGAAATCACAGTATTCAAAGAACTTACTCAATTACACGGTTATTATCTTCCTTTCCTCGAAAACCTGCATGAGGAAAATTAAAAATGATCCGGTCGAATTTCCGCATCCTCAATTCAGTATGGCACTTCATCACGGTTGCATCAACACCATGAAAAAGGGATGCTTCAAGCTTTTCTAAACTTTCCAAATTCGATTTGGCTTCCTTGTACTTCTTGATCACAACATCTAGTCAGAGAAGAAATGAACAAGAAATAGTGATGTTCAAACAGTGACAACAAAGTTTCAAGACCAGAAAACAGGGGAGGATAAAATGAAAAACACAAGAAGAAAGTATCTCAACATCTATTCCCAGCAAAACAATAACCAATCTTTCAAAAGTCGGAATACGTTGAGGATATATATATATATATATATATATATTTTGTTACATTGAAAAGGTAAGAGGTCAACTTAGAGCAAAGCAAGCTGACAACCGACGGGAAACTAAAATTGCCTGAAGCCCAGGTTGTTGTTCTGACTAGAACACACTCAGATCCCAATCCAATTCTCATTGACTCTGCTAATTACCTTTATAATTTCTGTTTTCGCTATGTCGATTCAAAGGATTAATATGCCCCCTCGGCTTTATTATGAACCAAATCAAACTTCAGCATTCAATTTTTTTAGTTTTTATTTTCTCTGAGTAATTTTTTACTACTCCAACGTGAAAACACTAAAACGAGAACGAAAAAAGTAGACAAATAAATACTTCAAATTTGGGACTTCCATTTCAACCTTTGCAAACATTTTATAAGACACCTCTCAAAAATTACGAATCTCAAAAAAACTGAAGAAAAGTTGCATTCTTGATCAAATTTCAAACAACGACACAAAAAGCTTACAAATGTGATGCAAATTTAAAACCCCTTTTTACTTTTCTGTAAATAAATAGATAGATACATATACATTTATATGTGTATACCTGAATCACAATCTTAAAAAACCAAGAACATCAAAGAAACAAATATCATTTACAGGCAATAGTCAATCATTAAGCTAGTACACATGATCACCAAGACATGAAAAACTCATTCTTCTCTTTCTAGCAGCAAAAAACCCTACATGCACAAAAGTAGCTATATATAGGCACATATATACATATATATATATATATATATATGTATAGGTTATTACCATATGGGTCTAGTGAGGTGGCGACGATATTAGAAGCAGAGCCAAAAGAGCGAGCCAAGCTGAGAGAGAAGGAAAAATCTCCGTCGCCCACCAACAGTATTTGATGATTCGAGGAATAGTGCTTTGCCCATTTCTCTCCAACATCATCATCATATTCTTCATCACCCATTTTCATTCATCGGTCAATTTTCCTCCACCGCCATTTTCTTTTCTTTTCTTTTCTTTTCTATTGGGAATTTGGGAGGCCAAAAGCAACGCTTGGGTTTCTGAGTGCACTGAATTTGAAGAAGATAAATGCTCAGGGCACTGGTTTTTCTTTTCTTTTCTTGTAACTGAGGGCTCGGGGCACTACTTTTTCTTTTCTTTTCATTTCTTTTTTCTTTTCTTTGGCTCTTTTCTTTTCTTTTCTTTTTTGGCTGAGAGCTCAGGGCACTACTGTTCTGTACTAGTGGAAATTTGGAGTAAAAAAGTGTAAAAGTGAACTGGGTGAGTTTCAATTTTAATAGAATGACGGGTTTAGGCTGATTATTGAGTTTTATCACAATTTTGCCACTTTGTCCATGTGTCAAATTGGTAAAGAATCCTTCTGATATTTTGGTCAATTTCCTTTTCCTCAAATTTTCAAAAATTTCCTCCTGAAAAATAATATCAGTTGATGGATTTGAATTTAATTTGATGATTTAATTTTAAATTTGAGCCTAATTATTCTCCTTGGTCTAATTTAGTCAATGGCATTTTAGACTTTTCACTCGTGTATTTGTAGTTGTTCCAATTATAATTCGCTTGGTTTGGCTCACCGTCTTTGAACATTATGCTTTGAAAAAAAAATTTATAATTAGGGAGTCTATTGTCATCCTTCTTATCATTTTTTTCACACCCCAATTTAATGAGTTTATGTTATTCCTTAATTATCTAAAATTAAATTACTTTTAGGGATAAAAAGTAATCAAAGATATACTTTTTCACACATCTCATTTAAAAATTAAAAAATAAAACTAAAATATCATTTTTTAATATAATTGAAATAACACGTTTACTTATCAGGAATTCTAAATATGGAAAATTAATTTTATGAAAAAAGAAATTAAATTACACGTAATTAAATTTCAGAATTAGATTAAAAGTGTCTACTAATTTATCAATGAATTTATTTACTTGAGGAATTAAATTCCTTTTATGTTATTACTTTCTAAAAAATTAGAAGGATCGAGAATATAATTATTGTAGTTACGAAATTTTTATTAAAGGAAAAAAATAATTAATAAGAATAAGAATATATTTGGTATAAAGTTAATTACTTTCTATTTTTTAGGACAATAAATTTATCATTTAATTCTCAAATGTAAAAATAAACACTGAAATTTAAGATTAAGAATTTAATTCTTTTTTCCCAAATTGGATCAGTAAACACGCCCAAAATGCTCAACCCTTGTCAACAATGAATACAAGAAGAATGGTCTCCAATGAAAAGGAAACAGTAATTTTTTTTTTTCCAACTTTCGTTTAGCTTTTATTCTTTTACTATCTTGTTGATGGTAATTTGAATTTTTGTATGACAATCAACAATTGTTTACTTATATTGACTTTTTTTTTTATAACTATTTTTTGTTTATAATTGTCTACTGCACCTTAAAAAAAAAAAAAGATAAATAATGCAATCTTTTATTGTATTTAAAAATTGTAGGAACAACTCATGTAGGGGTGGATAAGTTGACATCTTAAGGATTTCATCAAATGGGAGATCGGAGATTCGAATCCTATGTCAACACAAAAAAGTTGTCTCTATCTGTGTGAAGTCTAAATTGTAGTAACAATACATATACATAGCATAGAAAGTTTTTTTCAAGAGACCAATATACAGAGAAAACCAAAAACAAAAACAAAAACAAAAAAACCAAATACTTTGAAACTAATATCTTGCTGTGTTTTCAGTCAAAAGGGGGGATTCTAATGCTTATTTGAAACCTAATTTATTTGAAAACTATGTATAACGTATATACGATCCAAAGAAAAAAAGGGTTAAAGAGCATGGAATAGAATAAAAGCGGTTAAAAGAGAAAAGTTGAGCTATTATTATTATTTTTTTTGGAAAATTTCATTAAACTCACTAAGAAAATACAAAAATATCAAACATAAGAAACCCCGTATTACATGAGACAAAACCCTTCAACAAAAATAGATACACCAGTAAAATCTGACAGTGCTCAAAGGGAAAGACAAAAATAGATACACCAGTAAACCCCGTATGCTTGAGACCCAATAACAGGAATATATCTCGGCACACTGAAATCGAGCACATATAAGGCTCCTTTTGACAAAACCCCAACAATCAATGAATTTTCCCGATCAATCTAGGGCCAAGACTCAGTAACACTAGGGTCACTACTAACTCCGCATAGAAGTAACTCTAGCAGGACCAAAACACCATCATAACTCAGATCTGACGGATAAACAACCACCTCAAAAGGTGAAGAACCCACCTCCGTTGTTATAAACAACAAAAAGAAATAAAACACCCAAAAAAAAGACAATGAAAGCATCGTCAGTATTAGATACAAACTTACACACCAAACAAAAAAAAAAACATTCACACAGAAAAAGTCATTGCCGATAAAACGAACCACATCATCGGAAGAAAATGGGTTGCCGAAGCTGAGCTGCTGCAAGACCTCCTCAGCGCATGACGACCACACACTACCATCAACTATCTCATTCATGTCTTGCTCCTTCCCACATCGTCCATTCTACTGTCACGAGCTCACCTCAACTAAGACCCTCATCATATAATTCTCACATTCATCTCTAGAGCTTGGAAACTAGAGACAAACCAAAGACCACCACTGGAATCAGCCCCAAGACAAACAAACGATGAATCCTCACACATTTGAGAGAGAAAAGAGAGAGAGAGGGAAAGTTCCTTCCTTTGTTTTTTTTATTCTTTATTTTTATTTTTATTTTTTATTTTTGGAACTGAGAGAGTGAGTGTTTTGATTTCTGAGTGGGTGAAATAAGGAGAAAAATGCACAATCCAATTTAAGGGCTTTTTTGTAATGTTAAGAGGTGTGTAGAAAGTAATAGGTAAATTTTCTAAATTTAATTAGCAGGTGGCTTAAGTAGATGTGTGGTAAAAGTATACAAAGGGATGTCAATAGACCCACCCTTCATAATATTTTCTCTAAACAAAAATTTGAATATAAAGTTGAAATTGTCAATTTAAAATCGATGCAAAGCAACCAATTCTAAACATTTAATTGGCTGTAGCAATGCAATTGACTTTACTTGAGTAATTTACAGTTTTTTTTTTTTCTTTTGAAATGAGAGGAGTACAGCTCTCTTTTTTATTTTTTTTTTTATTTTTATGAAAGAGAGGATTACAACTTTGTACCATCTATTTAATCGCTTGTAAGAGATGATTACTCACAAACTTCGTGTCCGTAAAAACATATTTCTCAATCTCAATGACAGGAAGAGGAACTTTCATACGAGTTTTTCCACAAAGGACACCACACATACACATATAAATACAACTCAATCGGTGATATCGCTAAATAACTTTATTGGTACAACCTAGCCGACTAAAATAGTTATAGCATTATGTAACATGCTCATTAAACAGATGATAAATGTTAATACTATACCATCTGATACAGTCCACACCATTCACTAGAGTTTGTCGTACACAAAATGAACAAAGTTCATCCTTGAAGAAAAGACCAATACTGTCCTGTATGATTCTCTCAATCTTATTATTCAGTCTATTCAGTTCATTCGTTCTTCTTATTTAGTTTCAGCTTCGATTCCGCTTCTCCACTGTAAGGAAAAACATGGTAAGCGTACTGCTGGATGACAGAGAAAACAACCATCTCCAGACATACCAAGACATTCTGAATAGCTTCCTGTCTGTGTTCGACATCTAACCAGAAATGGTTGGATCGGATGATGTTCATTTGGACTAGTACGTCGAGCACTATTCCCTGCAACCAAAGACGACAGCTTGTTACAACTAAAGATGCTACGACACCAAAGAGTACACGGTTAATTTTGACTCTTTTAGCCAAATGCCAAATTTGTTAGCTTTACAGGTTCTTCTGTACCATCATACGTGCATGGTATTGGTATAACTAACAGATTGAATTCGTGTTTTTTGAAGCTCTTTATTATGATCATTACTAGGTCCTTCACCGACAAGTTTATATATTTTACCTGCCAAAAGCAGAAGAAGACAATCCCCTTGATGCACATGAATTTTGCAAGTGGCCTGTGCGGTGCCAATTCCTTGGCAAAAACATGGTAAAATACCACCAGCGAGTACAAGGCCAGCGAAACTGAAATGTTGAGAATGATGGTGAATGTCCAGCTCAGCCAGCTAGGGTAAAACCCAAGTAATTGTAATGCTATCATCAAGATGGAACAAACTGGCCGGATGATGACAAATTGCCATGTCCATTGCTTCAAAAGCTTCAGAGTATGGTGATCAAGCCGGACAGTGTGAGGCTGCAGTTTACAAGAAAGCAACACAAATTACTACATATCAGAATCCTCGACCATTCTTTTGCATCCAGGTCCAATGTGGTCATGCTTCAACTAAGTGAATTGAATATCATATAAACAAAGACTTGGAATTAAATCAATCAAGTTTTCGTCAAGATACCAGAAAGAACTCATTTGAAATCCTAGTAGTTTGCCTATCGTTAAGAATTAGAGGTCTTAATTCTATATCACAGAATCACAAAAGATAATAAACAAACAGGAACACGTAACATTTATAGAGGTTCGCCTCAATGTGAAACTACATCCTCTTTCGGCTGTTGGAGTAATTAACTATGATGATCAAGAAGTTTACAAGTGAAACTCTCACACCCTCAAATTATCCGTGTTTTGTTCTCTAGCCTTTCTCATAATCAACCCTAATGACGGCGTCCTCTGTCTCTATGTCAGGGTATTAACACCTCCTAAGTTACAGAATTTTGATAATTCCCCTCAATCACACCATCTCACGAATTTTCTTATTAACTTGGAATATGATTTTAACACTGTAAAGCTAACTCCTTACCTGGAACAAAGTCACCGGAAATGAATGGTGAATTTCCCTCCCTTTAATGCCATCAGGCACAATATTTTTACTCATGGAGATATTCAGATAACTATACATCAAAGCTATGAACTTTGCCATCACCTGGAAATGAGAACCGCGAAGTTAGAAGTTGTTTATATAAAAACTAACATAGGCAAATGATAAAGTCAGCTGGTGATGGTACTGACCAGAGCCTCATAGCACTCCTTAACCGATTCCAAAAACGTGAAAAACGTCTTACTTCCCCGGATGTCCAGTAACCCGACAAAGGAGACGGTTGCATACAATGGAGCCATGAGAATGATAATCACAATCGCCTTCTGCTCTTTTGGATTCTTCCAGTAAAACAGATGCTGAGACAACAACTGGACCGTGAAATGCATCGACGCCATCGCGCAAAATGCCGATCCGAACAGGGTCACTTGACCACGACTCAATGAACTGAAGTCCATTGTTTTAGCTGCAAGAGGATAAGTACCAAACTCAAAAACCTGCAAAAAAGAAAATTCCAAGAATTTTCTTTAGAACCTAATGAATTTCCCTCAAACTCTAACTTGGTAAAACATTTTAGCCAAAACCCAAATCCCAAATGCTAGAAAATCAACTTCTAAACCTCATTCAGATTAGATATTAGAGCTAAAAATCAGTTGCTTACTAGCTTAAAGAAGATGAAAAAGATGAAAACTAAAAGTTCATGGTTTAAACCAGGTGAAGTAAAATCAATGTCTTCTAAAAACGATTTTGAGAGGAGAAATTTGCAGATTTGGAATGAAAATTCAGCTTCAAGTGTGAAAGAAGTTTGAGAAAAATGAAAACTGGAAGTCAGCCATTAGAGCGAGTAAAGAGCAAAACTCACCGAACCGGAATCAGAGTCGAGACGAGTTGGATCCAAAACCTCCGGGATTCAGACCTGAAAGGATTGAGGAAGAGCAGGATAAAAATCTTTGGTTTTTCGATTGCCGAATTGACTTTACTTTTGAACTGGGAACTTGATGGACGAACCAGATTCCGCCAAGTCATTGATTGGGACCCAATACAACCTTGTCGTCGGACGTATGGGTACAATTGTTGTTCTGCTTTTCTTTCTTTTTCTTTTTCCTATTTTTCCTCCTTTTTAAGTTAAACTAGCTGTATACGCGTGTCACGTACCTGTTTAATCAATTTATTAAATAAAAATTAATTAAGAGATATTATAAAAAAAATAACAGTTGAGAGAATATTAAAGAGGAAAATAAATGACTTCATTTTCAGAATAATTTTATATTAGAGAATAAATTTTTTAAAAAAATATTTAAGAAGTAATAAATTATGGAGAAGTTAGTAAATCAGATAAAAAGTTAACTATGCGGTGTTATAAAAAAATAATAATTGAGAATATCACAAAAAAAAGTTTGAATAAACATACATTTAAATAATAATAAAAGAAAGCAAACAAAAAAGATACTGACACGTCCGGTTTTGATCACCCTCAAATTGACCGGTTACGACTAGCGAGATCACTCCTAAATGATTAATTAAATAAGTGAACAACAATATCATTTGAAACGGCAAAAATAAAATTTTTAAAACAATATGAATAAAGACAATTAAAAAAGGCAGATTTAAAAAGAAAAAAAAGGGGAAAAAAAAAAGTAGAAGTCACGTATGACAACAAAAGATGAAGTAATGAATTTATTTATTTTTAGACAAATACCATGAAAGAAAAGTATTTGAGAATTGAGAGTCATAAAGTAAAAATTAACTATCATATATTTGAGATAATTTTTTGGATAGGGAATTTCTTGAATAGGATAAATAAAAAGAAAAAAATAGCAAAAAAAAAAAAAAGAGAGAATGAAAGGAAAATGGGAAATGAAAGAAAGCTAAGTAAAAAATAAAAATAAAAAAAAAGGAGGAAAAAGGGAAATAAAAAAAAAAAGGAGGGAGTGACACATGAGGGAAAGATGGAGTTATATATATATTAAGATAATTAATTAATGTACGGGGACAAGAAAATGTTGTTGATATTGCATTTTTTCTCATGAGAATTCACTTGATTACCATGTTTGAAAGTTAAATTTAAAAGATAAATTATTCGTTTGATCCCAAATTTATTTATAAAGTTGTGATTTGGTTTCTTATGGTTTTTTTATGATTAAAATATCTTAAAACTCTTTAAAATAGTGTAATTTAGTCATTTTTACTAGTAAACGTTAAAAATTGAATGAATAGATTATGTGTATGACTTATATAAGTTGAATTATATAAATGTTTTTCTTAATTACCTTAAATAGTAAATCATTTGTGATATATGGCAAACTATTCCATCTATTTTTTGACATTTGTTAGTTAAAATGACCAAATTGCACCATTTTAAAGAGCTCAAGGACTTTTAACAAAAAAAAAAAAGTAAGGATGAAATTGTAACTTAGGTTAGAGATAAAAAAAACAATTTACCTAAATTTAAATAGTAAATTTGAACTCTTATAACAGAAATAGTATAAAATTTTCAAAATAATTTAAAAAAAAAAAAAAAAGTCTTGGATCGGTGATCAAAGAAACTATTAATTCGTATAATTCTATCTTAAATCTTTATATTATGTCAATTTACATATAAATTTAAAGAGATGGTTTATTATTATTATTTTTATTATTTTGCTAGTAAGAAAAAAAGAAGAAGACAATTATCTATTTGGAGAAAACTTTTTTTTTTTTTTACTTAGGATAAGAGATATCAACTCTACATCGATAAAATCAGATGTGATATTACTGTTAAACTATATTTATAATTACAAACATTTTTTTTTTGTTGTGTTAAAATCTCTTTTTTGCTTTTAATATTATTATAATGTTGTCGTTGGATTTTATAATTGCAATGTTGATTCAACCGTCGAAGGTTTTTTTTTTTTTTTTTTTTTTTTTGGTAATAGAAATATTCATACCTTCTAATTATTAAACTTGGTTGTTTTGACGGTTGAGTCTCTTTGATAAATAAATAATTAAAAATCGGGCATTTAAAAACAAAGTAGAAAACCCTCCTTTGAATACCCCGCTAGAGATTTTATTTTATTTTTTATTTTGGTACTTAAGCGTGGATTTTTTCCTGCTTTTTTTTTTTTTTTTTTTTTTTTTTTTTTTGGTACTTGGCATATGTTTGTTTTTATGATTCAAACCTTAAAATTACTATCTAATTTTTATCTTTTTCTCTCAACTTTACTATTTTATACAGTTTTATAACTCAAATTTTAAAAATCCATAACTTTACATAGATAAATCCAAATGAGATTATTTTTATTTTTTATTTTTATAAAGTGCATAGAATTTCGAGACGAATAAAATAAGCTACATATTGATAATTTTTTTCCCGAATACATTTCAAGTTTTTATACTTTTTAACTCTAACAATTCAAACACCTCGATAAACGTATAATTAATTTAAACCAAAATTCTACAATCTAAACCATAACACCAAACGCATGTTTAATGATAGCTCTTTTATGAGTTAGTATTTGATGAATACAATATATCTAAAGAAATATAAAACTTGTATTGTAGTTTTTTAGTGGAAACAAATAAAAGACAATGAAAAACGTGTTGAGGCTACCTTAGTAGATGGAAATGAGGGTTTAGTGTGTTAGGTCGTAAATTTAACATTTATAACGTTTTTTTTTAATTAATAAAGTAGGTGCTTCTAGACCCATACAAAAAATAAAACAAATATACGAGGATACCCAAGCAAACCAGTCATTCTCAATTTTTCCTACCTGCATATTGTATTCAAATGGTTTGCGTGGCAGAAAACATTTTAGGTACTTTTTTCTTTTTTCCTTTGTTTCCAAATATGTCCTCACTTAAATTTTGTCGTCCTTTTATTGAAATATTGTTTAATCTAATATGATTTTTATAACTATTTGTTTCTCCTAATTGTCCTATTGATTTTTTTAAAAAAAACAAACGTGCCCTTATTTATACATCATTTTTCTTTCTCATATATACCTTAGTTAACCTTCTATGTAATAGTTTTATTTCATCACTATTCAAACATTTCATCCATTTATTTTGATTATTTTATGATTTTTTAAATACCCTTCTTGCTTTCACTTTTTCCATTTTAAAATAATTTCTTATCAAAATACATCCTCGCTTTTTATTCTATTTTTTCATTACGGTTTCTTTATTACCTTTTAATCATATATGTTCAGCTATATTTTATTGAAATACTTTTCTTTCTAATTTATTCATATTAAAATGATTTTTTTTTTCATAAATACATTCTTAAAAATTAACAAAAAATTTAATAAACTTAACACACACGTGCTTATAAAACTAGTATATATAGAAGGAAGAATGATCGCTTTGAGTTTTTGCACTTCAAGGACAAAAATTTTGTTCTTCAACTTTCTAAGTACACTTGTCCAAATTTTAGGTGTATTCAATTTTGTATCAACATTTTTTAGACTATATACATACATATATATATATATATATATATTAGATGACAAATATAATTGACAGAATTATAGTAGAATATTGACTTTAGAGATAAAAAGAGAGAAAACAAAAAACTTAGTAGTTTTTAACCAGAAAATCTTCTATTTGATGCAACAACTAGAAACTAAAGCAAAACTTTTTTTAAATTGGAATTCTTAGCAAAAATATCCCTACTTATGAACTTCACAATAAAAATAATAAAAAAAAGCAGATTTTGCTAAACAAAAATTAAATAGCGCAAGCAAATTATTAAATCAAGTTTAAGAATGTAATTGTAATTTAATTTTTGAGTTCTTAATATTGTTTTGAAATAGATAGATAATTGCATAGGTGGATTACATTTATTTAATTCTACCCGAATATTTAATAGAGAAGTATTATTAAAGTAAAATTTTATAAATATGTATGGAGAAGTATTTCACAAAAGATCAAAGACAAATCTTAAAAATTAGTTAATAGATTACTTTTCTATGCTTTCCAAGTACAAGCATTACAACAAAATATAATAAGAAAAAATTTCATATTTTATGTTGGTAGATGTAAATTCATAATTGTCAAAAATTGAAATCTAACTTTAAATTATATTAGCAAATATACTAGTTTGTATATCTTCATAATAAGAAATCAGAGATAGAATGTATATGTAAATTTTGTATTGACACATTCTTGAGATATATATATATATATATATATATATAATGTAAAATCCTTTTGTAATTAGGGGACTCCCAAATACTAGTAATATATAGATGTATAGATGAACGCCAAATTTCTAGCAAAAAAAAAAAAAAACACTAATCAACTTGAAATATTAGTTTACTTTTCTTTACAAAGAACAAAGAAAAAGAAAAAGAAAAAGAAAAAAAATCGGAATAGGACTCCATTTTGGCCATTCCAATTATAATGACTCTATTGAGACACCTAGTAGTCGTTTTGACCCATTCCCCCAGCAGTTTCCTCTTTCATACTACCAACGATTACCAACCACCACAAACACCTCTTCATTACCATTACAAGATCATTAGACAGGAAAAAAAAAAAAAAAACAAAAAAAAAAAAAAAAAAAAAACAAAAAAACAAAAACAAAAAGAAAAAAACAAAACAAAACAAAAATCCCTTAGCTGCGGTTTATCTCTCTCTCTCTCATAATTTATTAAGTTTTTATCCTGTTCTTTGCTTAGTAGCCCCACGTGGTTATTGAAAAACTCTCGAAGTCTTGACTTGAAACTGATATGGATATTTTAATGGGGTGCTGTAGTTGTCCTGCTAACTTATTCCATTAATTCCTTCTTAAATTCAGTAGATATGAGCACTTTTTAACACAGTTCCAACCCGAATTCGATTTGACATCCCATTTTAAGCACGTCCTCCTAAACAAACAAGTTGACAGGTAAAATTGTCATCTCTGCTTAGAAGAATTTACCAAGGAAAATAAAAGCTTCAAGCTTGTTGTAAGATTATTTGCTTTACACTTATATAATATAACACACATAAACGAAAAGTTGTTTCCAATGCCAATTGTCTTCCAACTTTTTCAAAAATCATCCGCTCCAAATTTCCAACGTCCTTCCCTATCAAGTCCCTGCGTTTCACAACTTGAAAATGTCCATACCCTTTGAGCATCAAACACATCCCATAAAGATGTATCATTTAGCATGATTTTCCATTCGAGCGATCGGTTTTTGAAACATGAATTTAAGTAGTAGATCTTTTAGCCCCTCATCGCGGTGGAGGAAAAATAGGACTATTCGGGGGGCGGGGGAGCTGAAGGAGGTAAAACTATTATTCATTGGCTATATCTGATCATGTTTAAGGATTTTAAGCAAGAAATTACATACAAAACGACAACTTAAAAGTTTTTTCAGTCTCGGATTAGAGTGTAAAGTAAGCATCTCCATAAGCATGCGCCAAGCCTTTTCTCTGGAGAACAGAGACGCAAATCATGAAACAAGTAGGATTTTTCCTATGTGGTTGCTACTTTCCATGAGCCGGTGAGCCTCTCCAGCTTCTGATAATGGGAAAGATTTGTAGACAACAGATTTCACCTTACCAGCCACAATAGCAGGCCAAACTTTCTCCTCCACTTCTCTAACAATTACTGCTTTGTTTTCTGGACTTCTACTTCGCAAACCGGCCGCTGTAAAATGAGAGACAATAACCATATGGTTATAAACAATGGTAATGCTAGAAAGACCATATTCGTTTGCTCCAAAATCATGTGGTTCACGTACTATGACATTTAATAAGGAAAAAGAGGAGAAAAACAAGGAAATCATTCTGGTGAGAGAACCGAAAATCAAACAAACTCCAAATATATGGTGCCAGATCTCAAATAAAATTGTAATACCTTGCACGGTTTGGCGCTTTCCAAGCAAAGAACGGAAATCTAGTTCTGCAACTGCTCCACCCATGGTGCCAATTACAAAAAGCCTTCCATCATAATTCAAGCTCTCGAGATTTTTTTTGAAATACGATGCTCCAATGCTATCCAGAATAACATCAACACCTACGAATATGACATATGTTAGTTTTTTTTTTCTTTTTTTGATAAATTAAGTAGAAAATAAACGTCACAGAAACTTTAGTCTTTCTAACAATTAGAAATACCTTTCCCTTCAGTTTCTTCCTTTACCCTGGCAACAAAGTCCTCCGTCTTGTAATTGATACAAACATCAGCGCCAAGATTCTTGCAGAAAGCTAATTTCTCCTCGCTACCTGGAGATCAAGATCCAAGAATACGTCAATATGAATACATCGAAACTAAGGGTCCGTTTGGTGAAACGGTTTGAGTTGAAAATTTTAAGTTTGAGGTGGTTGACTTTTTAAAAACTAGTTATAATTTTTGTTGACTTTTCAGAAAAAGATAAAAACTGAGATGAAAAAGTACAGTTTAGTTTGAAATGAGATAGTGAATCAAACGAAGCCTAAGTTTAAAAAAAAAAAAGCATGACGTTAAATCATAAAAGCTAAAAAAAGTTTATCTAGACCTGCTGTTACAAATACTCTTGCGCCCCAGTATTTAGCAATTTGAATCGCAAATGTACCAATGCCACTGGATCCCCCATGGACCTGAGTATTTGGTATAGTTGCTATGATCAGAAACCTCATGTCATATAGGTGAAGCAACACAAAGTCATGGAATTTATGTTTTAGGCTGTGTTTGGTAAGAGGGAAAGAAAAGCACAAAGAAGGAAACATCAAACATAACTTATGTAAGGAAAATCGAGAGAAAGGGGAGGATCTTTCTCTTCTTGTGTTTACTATGAATTTTCCTCTGATTCTTCCACTACTAAAAAATTCTAGATATTCTGGAAAGATCAAATATTGAAGTTCTGGCAGAAGATTTTGAAACCCGCACACAATCCATTCCCCAGTCCGATTCCTCCTACAAAAAATCTATAAATTTTGAAACCTCACCACTAACCCTCCCACCCCTATCTCTTATTTCACTTTTCCCTCCCACCAAACAAGGCCTTGTATTATATGTGGTAAGATCACATCCTATAACACCTAGCAATATCCAGCCCAGGCATTTTGTTATTAAAAAGAAGTCCCAAAATCATTATTACTTCCCCGTTTGGAGCTCCTACTCCAACCTCTGTTTTTGAGGTTGGTTTCCTAGAGCACCTACTCCAAGTACAATCCACGTCTCTCTTTCTTTCTCTTCCATTTCCATGAAACCCAAACTTCAAAAGTCCATAACTTTCTTATTTCAAGTCAAAAGGAGATGATTTTTTTCCTTCAAAACGCTCCCAACAACGAGGAGAACAAAACGAGATCCATATTGCTCATTAAAATCTGAACACATTTAAGGTTTTTACACTATTCAAATATCACAATTCATATTCAGTTCACATTTCAATCATACACGCATGGCTAAGCATTCACTCCAAAACTCCAACTCCGGTCATATGCAATAGTTCGATCACTACAACAATCAAGGCTGTTGCCAATAGTCACTAGTCATGAGAACTGAAGACAGAGTGAGGTGAAAATGTTACCAAAAGCGATTCGCCGGAAGCGAGGCGACTGGTCATGAAAATAGTGGACCAAACCGTGCAAGCAACCTCCGGGAGACCAGCGGCTTCAGTAAGAGAAACACCAGGTGGCACCGGAAGAACTTGCCCAGCAGGCACTGCCACCTTCTCTGCATACCCTCCTCCACTCAGAAGGGCACACACCTGTTCACCACAATCTCTCAATTTTCACAATTTTGCATCCGTTTTTCAGTTTCTACACTTACAAAAGAATCTTTCAAAGATCAAACTTGAGGGAAAGTTCAAACCTTTATATATATGTATATACAAAAATACACGCACACACACACCATCGTTTATAATATGTAACTTTAGAAGCTAACTACTATTAATATTACATAAAAGACTAGTTTGTTTGGTGTTTGGGTCGAGTTTGAGATAAGATGAAATTTTTAAGTTTGAATTAGTTGACTTTTTAAAAATTAGTTATAAATTTTGTTAATTTTTCAGAAAAAGATAAAAATTGAGATGAAAAAATACAATTTAGTTGGAGAGATGAAAAAATATAATTTAGTTGGATTTAAACCTAAAATGCGAATTGTGGGATAAAACGTAGCCATGTATTTATTTTACATTTTACACGATTCTTGTATAAGTATAACACAGATATCTTATTATCTTTAAACTTTTACATGCTCAACCTTTATATTATACGTATGAGTTGGACCGGTCCTTCAACAGACAGTAGAAAAAAGCTATTCACACACACACACACATGGATACACACCCATATACATACATACATATATATATATATATATATATAAATACACGCGCCTAATAAGCCTACATGTATTGTTTTCTCAGATAGAGCTAATCCAATTATTTGGTTCCTGAACTCGATCGAGAAAATACTGACCAAGATTCCAAATTGATGAATCGAGACCAAACAAGGCAATCGAATTTTCACTTTCCTTGAATTTCCCAGTATTCTCGGTCACAAATACAAGCACAGAAACCCAAAAAAAAAAAAAAAAAAAAACCTGATCGCCGACGTTCCAGCGGGAGACGTTTTTTCCGACGGATTCGACGGTTCCAGAACATTCGAGTCCTAGATAGGGGCTGGCGCCTGGGGGCGGAGGGTACAAGCCCCTTCTCTGAAGGGTGTCGGCTCGGTTGAGGGCAGTGGCGTGGACCTTGATGAGGACCTCGTCGTCCTTGAGCTGAGGGTCTTCTACTTCTTGAAGTTGTAGAACTTCTGGTCCGCCTGGGGATGTTATCACCACCGCCTTCATCGTTTTCTCTCCGATGATCTTCTTCTTCCAACTTCACCACGGCTCCTTTTCTTCTGCGCACGCTCGCCGATGAGAGACAGAGAGAGAGGAGAAAGTGATGATCTTTTTGTTTTTGTTTTTGTTTTGGGGTTGTTTTTGTCTCTGTTTTTTTTTTTTTGAATGCCTAAACGACACTAGATTTGTTTGTGTAAATGACACGTCGTTTTTGAGTCTAAACGACCAATTCGTTTCGTTTGAGAAACAACATGTCGTTTAGTATAGACAGACGGACGACATGTCTACCAAGAACTTCTCAGTCGTTTTCCAATGCAAACGGCTTCCAGCTTTGTTTTGTTCTCTCTCCCTCTCTGCCTCTCTCTGAGGGGGTAAATGTTTTGTTCTGTTTTATAAACACTATTAGCGGAGCGGATTTATTTATTTTTTTTTTAGGGATTTATAGTTAAATACTTTTTCTTAGGATCCGTCTGGTGCACAAGTTCAGTTTGAGTTGAGTTGAGATTTTTAAGTTTGTATAATAAATTTTGTTGACTTTTTTAGAAAAGACAAAAACTTTTGAAGAAAAGACAAAAAACATGATAAAAAAAGTATAATTTAGTTTAAACTGACAAACCAAAACGAGCACTTAGAAGTTTTTTTAACAAATGACTCAAGTTTAAGAAAACAAATTAAAATATATTTTTTAAATGATCAATTAATTTTATAAATAATTAATTATTGATTTATTATGATCAATAGTTGATTAATAATCATCAATCAATGATCCAAAATACCCTTAAAAAAAAAAAAAAAAACATTCTTCTCCCTCACGAACCAAAATACTCCTCAGCTTCTCCAACCCAGAAAATGGCGATAATCGCGACACCAAATGCCCAACACCTTACCCAACACCTTCCTTTTCCTCTTCCATAGACCCAAATGCCCCGTCGCCAACCATGATGAGATCATGAATTCGTATTCCTCTGGTTCCAATTCGGTCATCGCGGTGTCAGAGTCTTTCTCCGCCCAAACTCCTCGACCAAGTGCAGACAACGACGATCTCTCATCCATCGCCTTTGCCAACTCCACTGTCATCTCTGTCTACAACTGTGGCACCAAGTGGTATGCAATTGATTGATCAAGAAAAGGCCATTCGGCCATTTATCTAAAAAAAAAAATAGCTATCTATTAGATTGGGTGGTAAAAAATATCACCCAACCTTTTTTTTTTTTTTTTTCTTTTTAGATAAACAACAACAAAAGAAAATTTTATTTTTTAAGAAAGAAATAAATAGCACTTTTCAGTAACTAATTGAAATAAATTATAATTTTTACAAAATAATTAGAGTAAATAGTATTGAATATAAATTTTTTTCATGTAATAATCTATTTATTAGAATTAATTTTGCTATTTACTTAAATTTTTTTTTTTGAAATAACAAATCGTTTATTTATCAAGTTTAATTCGCTATATACTTGACAAATTATTTTTTTTTGAAAATAATAAATCATTTATTTATCTAGTAAATTTATTATTTACTTTAAACATTTAAAAATATTTATATTAACTTCAATTTGTTTTTTCATATAGATGCTATTCCTCATTATTTTCACCATTTGTTTTGAAATTTTGATCGGATTTTAAATTCTACATCTTTTGATAGAGTCGGTTGTGAAATTATCTTTAGATTATATGAAAGACGTGGAGTTGAAAAATTACCCTTAGAATATACCTCAATAAGAGATATTTTCATTTTTATGGTCTAAAAAAGATGCAAATTTAAAAGTTGGACTAACATGGCATTTAGTAAATTTCAAGTATAAATTATTATTGTTCTTTTAGAATATACCTCAATAAGAGAAATTTTCATTTTTATGATTAAAAAAAGATGCAAATTTAAAAGTTGGACTAACGTCCCATTTAGTAAATTTCAAGTCTAAATTATTATTGTTCTTTTTTTTTTCTTTTTTTTTTTGAGGTTTGGACTAACGTGGCATTTAGTAAATTTCAAGTCTAAATTATTATTGTTCTTTTAGAAAAAAAGGAAGTTTTAAGTATTACTATTACTATTATTTTGCTAAAGAAAGTTTAAATTATTTACCAAAAATTAAAGTTCGAACAACAGCAAACTTTTTTAAACCGAAAAAAAAAAAAAAAAAAAGGATACTCAAATACCTTTACTTAAAAAAAAAAAAAGAAAAAAAAAAGGAAAGGACTATTTCATTCCCATCCAATTAAAAGGAGGCACCTAATCTCTCTGAAATCAAAATTAGAAGTATAAATTTTCTCAAAAAAATAAAAAAGAAGTATAAAATATTATAATCCTCTATTTTCTTTCCCTCCAATTTTACCGAAAGAACCTTTCCCTCTCTGAACTCCAATGCTTTTTTGTGTTTCAGTGAAGAGAGAAGAAAACCCAATCCCAATTCCACTTTCAAATCAAAGTCTTTTTTGTGCTTTGAACTCCACAGAAACGAGTGAAAGCCTGCAAATCACCAGAATACTATCAATTCTCACCATCCAAACAACGAGTTAAGTTTGAGTCATCACTAAACTGAAATCCCAGAAGAGTTCCATCTTTACAGCTCAACTGTGTTAAATTAAAAAAAAAAAACTTTCGGTTGTTGTTGTGAGATATGAACAGATCTGGGCTATGGTTGACCTGGGCAGAACTTGTTTTTCTGGTATTGGTACCAGGAATTCTTGGGTGGGGAAAGGAGGGCCACTACACAGCGTGTAAGATAGCAGAGGTGAGTTTCTCTTAAACCTGTCGTTTCTGTTTTTGGTAGAATCTTTAAACAACATTTCAAGGGACTAATTTGATAAGAAAAGAAATGAATTTTGATGGACAAATTGGGTTTTATGCATATTATGGAGTAGAACTGTATTTTGATTATTTCATGTCATTGGAGATCATATAATGGGTTATGGGAAGTGCTTCACCTTGCACTTTGAAGAAAGGTGTATTGAATTTGTGGGTTTTGCAGTTAATTACTGATACAAATTGGGTTTTATGCATAATTTGGAGTAGAAATGTATTTTGATTATTTCATTTCATTGGAGATCATTTAATGGGTTTTGGGATGTGCTGCAACTTTATGTTGAAGACAGGTGTGTTGAGTTTTTTGGTCCGATCAATTTTCGTTAACAGATTGGGTTTTGTTTTTGTTCAGGGATATCTGACTGAAGAGGCTTTTGCTGCAGTTCAAAGATTGCTTCCTGATTCTGCCGAGGGTGATCTTGCTTCAGTTTGCTCTTGGGCCGATGAGAATCGGTTCCATTATTGGTGGAGCAGACCTTTACACTATGTTGATACACCGGATTTTAGGTGTAACTACGAATTCTTACGTAAGTAGCTAGCTTGATTTCTTCTGTTAAACAACAAACAACAACAAACTTCCCATTTTGATTGTGGTATTGCCTTCGCTTTCCTGTGCTTCCTGGGGAACAAATGTTCCTGGTGAACCTCTCATTGGCTCTGAGAAAAGTAGATCTCAGACCCAATTAAGAGGTGAGAAGGTTGATAGAATATTAAAATAAGCAAATATTAAATAAAACAAAAATACAAAAGAAACAAAAAACACCCACGAAATTTAAAGAACCTAGAGGAGCATGAGTCATATGTTCCGCAGAACACCGTCCTTACTAAGGCTGTATGTCAATTGAGATCAGGTCTAAGCTGCAAGCCTAGAAAGCTTGTTCGTAGAAACTAAGCAAGCCTCTCTCCTTCTGATGCAAACTACTTGGCAAAATGTCCCTAGATTGTCATCTTAAGATCTTTACTTGGCTTTATTGTCAAACAGAAAAGCTCACTTTCTTCCCCTTCGTAATAGGAGACTGCCATGATTCTTATGGACATGAAGGTAGGTGCGTAACAGCGGCAATTTTCAACTATACAAGGCAACTCTCAATGTATCAGAACTCCGTCTTAGAATCTTCATGTGAGGACCTCTGGATAATTGGATAACAGACATCGATACTAATAAACAATTTTCCAATCAAGCTGAATTATGTCCTTTGCTGATGACAGATAATTTAACAGAAGCACTAATGTTTCTGTCTCATTTTATTGGGGATGTCCATCAGGTTTGCTCTTCCTAACGAAATCTTCAAGGCTACCCAAAAATAATAATAATAAATAAATAATAGTAATAACGATGCAAACTATCTAGTGGCAGACTGTTTGAAACTCAAACTAACAGTTATGACTTTTTTTTTTTAATTTCCAATTTACTCTTCTTATAGACGTTTGTGGCTTACTACGGAATTATATATGTGGCTGGATTACTTGCACAGACTAGTTTTTTTCCATCCAACCATCCAAGTGTGGATTTTGTAGATAAAGTCGTCTAATCTGTGAAATACACAGTTGCATTTTCCGTAGTTCTATAACATCTTTTTCATGTTGGTTAGAAACAATCATCAGTGTTGAAGATTTTAGATCATAAAGTTGTGAAGGCTGTAACGTTTTTGTTCAAGAGGACACTGATAATTGAACTTTAACTTCTGTGGTTATGTTCGTTTCATGTGACACACTCTGTTTGTACCATCGTGGTTGTGTTTTTTCTCATGCTTATTGACGAATTCTGAGAAACATGGCTACACAACAGTCGCACCTTATCATAGCATTTTAGTGATATTTTCTTTCCTTTTCCTTTATCTTGTGTATGGAATCTTGATTGGAAAAGAAAGGGTCATATTTTCTTAACTTTGCATTGTATTCATCAGCCCCTACATGTCGGTTTTGTTGGAGACGGAGGTGGGAACTCCATAACACTACGATGGTATCGTAGAAAGACAAACCTCCACCATGTAAGGACTGATTATGAATGCACGCCTCCATGAGAGCAAGTGTGGTTTTTTATCATTAGTAGTCAATATGTTGTTAGATTCATTAAGATTTGGTTTTGTTCCAGGTATGGGATACCATGATAATTGAATCTGCTCTGAAGACATTCTATGATAAAGATCTCACAAACATGATACAGGCGCTTCAACAAAATCTTACAGTATGTTGTTCCATTTCTAAATACAGTCGATTTAAAAGTAATATAATCGCAACTTAGTGAGGTAAAGCTCATGATTGTTGGTGCTGTTTATAGAATGCTTGGTTAAATGATGCGTCATCGTGGGCAAATTGCGCAAAGAATGAAACAGTTTGTCCAAATGCGTATGTTCATGTTCTTTTCTGGTTTATTTGTGCTTTATACTATTCAGTTTCTCAACTTCCTGTAATAGCCATTGATTTTTCAGGTTTGCCTCTGAAAGCATTACTTTAGCATGCAAGTTTTCTTACAGAAATGCCACACCAGGAAGCACTTTGGGAGGTAATTTTGCCATCTCAAAATTAAAGCGAAGAAACTAAGTTTTGCCCTCAATATTCTTTCACTAGAAAAATCGCATCATTCGAACTTTATATTACCATTTTCTTATTGATTATGTAGAATGTTTACATCATGGTTGATCTTGCACACGGCCAATTCAACCCTGCTTAGCATTTTAGGCAAGATACCGTAATTGAAGCCAAGTCATGCAAACGTGTCATAGTAGTACTAATGTGGCACATAATCTCCTTTAGATAATCATCTGTATAAACTTTAATTCGTAAGAAATATTTTTGTTCCATATCACCTTTTAAAATATTCTCTCTCTTTGTAGATGAATACTTCCTTTCCCGGCTTCCGGTTGTGGAGAAGAGGCTGGCTCAAGCTGGGGTCCGCTTGGCCGCTACCCTTAACCGAGTCTTCGCTTCTCAAGCGAAAATTGCCAAAGCATGAAGATAGGTGATAGGATAATATGATCGCATAAAACTTGGGGCTTAATAATTTGGTTATGTATGTAGCTTGAAGTTTCCCATACGCGAGGTCCCAATCAGTAGTTATCCTTCCCCATGTAGTCAACTCTTTTAAGACAAGGGAAAAGAGATTACTATATTGTTATAGTTCCTTATTGACTTCAATCTTGATATTAATAAATTGCTGATGCCTATTATGTCCCAGAATATGCTCCATCTTCAATCTTGCTTGTGGGTAAATTCAACTTCTGGTGACTTGAAATAGTGGGAAAACATTAAAACGTAAAATAGTTGGAAAACTAAACTTGCACTCAATGAAGACCTCTAATGAGTATATATACACACACACACACACATACATATATATGTAACTACTTGTTAGATATATCAACTGGAATGCTTATATCATATTGGTGAACAAAAAAAACCAGTAGGTTGACAAGAGCAGAGAGAAAAGAATTTTGAAGAGATGGACAGGTATAGTGGTTTTGCAGGATTAGTTACTTTTGGAGTGTTTTGGTTGCTGGGTTTTGCTTCCATTATGGTTCCAAGGGCTCAGGGATGGAGCAAAGAGGGTCATATTTTGACATGTCGTATTGCCCAGGTAAACTTTGATTCCATTTCCCTAGATAGTGGGAAGTTGCTAGGTGTCGTTTCTATAGCTTTTGTTCAAGTGGACCAACATATATTAATTTTATTTTTAGCTTGTAAAATTATTGAGGATGAACAAGTTAAATCGATATATCATGTGGAATTTATCTACTTTAAGATCATAACAATATATGTATTGCAGATTTGTCCACGGACAAATATTTCTCTGATATTTCTAAAATCTCCACCAAAATTTTGGAATTTTCTTGGGCCCAAAATATCTTTTGAATGTGATGTAATTTTAGTTTACCAAATTTGTGAGATACAGAAAAAATTTCAAAAATTAAAATATAAATATATATATATATATATAACTATTGGCAATCGATGTATTTTAATTTTTAATTTGATTGCATTTTAACACTGCTTTATTAGCTAAAATGATAGATTTTTACATTTTGTAGATTAACATATTATGGTTCTAATATTATTTGAATCACAGTAACTCCAAATCATGCTTGTGTTTTACAAGATGTTCTTTTTTGTACATTGAAATTTCTATCTAACATGTATAAAGTTTTATGTAAAACTTGTTTATTTATGTATTTTCAACGTATATATTTCCTAAACCATCAAAAAGAAATATCAAGTTTTAAAACTAATATCCATATTGTTCATAAAATTTTTCCAATATTTTCTCCGATATGATATTTTCTTCAATATTTCTTTAAATTTGGAGTATATTAAACAGTGTAAAGTTATGTGGAATTTCCGTTAATACCACAGGACTACAGGAAATTGATTACAAAAATCATGGTACCTACCTAGCAACAGATCAGATGTAAATCGAGCCATATTAGCCGCTTAAAAGCTGAATTTATTTTATTTATGTTTTTTTATTTTTTTATTTTTTTGTTCTAACCTAATTATGTAAGAAATCTAGAAGAAATATTATAGATAATTATCGACTTGTACGTGATCGCTCGACCAAAATCCAGTTCCATTAAGCGAAGGACTAAAAAACTTTGTTGATCATCTAATTGCCGCAATCTATAAACATTTGAGCAGGCACTGCTACAGCCAGAGGCAGCAGAAGCAGTTGAAAATCTATTACCTCACTACGTGAAAGGTGATTTGTCAGCGCTGTGCGTCTGGCCTGACCAAATCCGCCATTGGTACAGATACCGATGGACTAGCCCTCTTCACTTCATTGACACTCCGGACGACGCTTGCAGCTTCGATTATTCCAGTGAGCAACTTGTGTCGATAATTAAAATCAAAGTCATTATGCTAATTAGTGCTAATTTGGATATCATATCAAATTTTTAATATTTGTCTTGTGGTTTAGGGGACTGCCATGATCCACATGGATTGGAGAACATGTGTGTTGCTGGTGCAATCCAGAATTTCACCTCTCAGCTTTCACATTTCCGAGAGGGGACCTCCGATCGTCGATGTAAGGAATCGTGACAAGCCTAGTTATGTATTTTTAAAACAAATTATATGCATAAACAAACTTTGTGACTGTACTAATTTGTGTCAATTTCATTCTTTGACTTTCGCAGATAACATGACTGAGGCCTTGTTGTTCCTATCACACTTCATGGGAGATATCCACCAGGTATGAAAGGCGTCTGTTTCCTACAATTTTTCATTATAAAAATTATAACTTCTAATGCATGTTTTTTGAGATCTTTATAATTTTTTTTAAATAATGTTTTTCTCAGCCAATGCACGTCGGATTCACAACCGATGAAGGAGGAAACACCATCAATTTACGCTGGTTCAGGCACAAATCAAATCTGCACCATGTAGATCACCTCTCTCTCTCTACTCCTTTTAGCTCTTCTAACCTTGTGCTTCTCACTTTCATGCATGTTCATATAGTTTATGTTTCCTTTTTTTTTTTTTTTTTTTTTCGGTTTTGAAAATTCCCTTGAATTCATGACTGATCGCTTTCTATTTCAACGAAAAGGTATGGGATAGGGAGATTTTACTGACAGCTCTAGCGGATTATTACACCAAGGATTTGGACCTTCTCCAACAAGACATTGAAGGAAACTTCACAGATGTAAGACCAGTATTTTCTGTAGTAGCTCATCCTAAACACACACACACACACACACACACGTTCACTTATGTGTATATACATGTATATATACATAAAAGAAACTATATGAATTAAATTAAAGGCTGATTAAGGTTATTCAGTTCAATAATCTTTAAATTTCTTAAACTAATTGCGGATGCTGATTACTGCTTTTATAGGGGACCTGGTCAGACGACGTTTCGTCATGGAGGCATTGTGATGATCTTGCTTCTTGCATAAACAAGTCCGTATTCTCCAAACCTCTCTCTCTCCATTCTCCTTAGGCATTATAAAAAAACTATCACTTCTTACATTTGCCTATTTGAAATTTTTTTTTTTTTTTTTTGGGGCAGATATGGTGTTGAGAGCATTGACATAGCATGCAAATGGGGCTACAAAGGTGTTAAGCCTGGCGAAACTCTTTCAGGTATGTATGCAAAACTAGTGACGAAGCTAAAAGACTTACTTAGGGGGGCTTCAATTAAGTAAAATCCTATTTCGGGAACTTTCCTTTAAAAAAAAAAAAAAAGGGAAGTTTTTTACGTGGGCTAAAAGTAGAAAAATGGAGAGAACTTGAAATTTTTATTAAAAATATTCAATGGGCTACTGTGGGCTGTCGGTGTAAAACCATATAAAGAACTCAAAACCTTCCTTATTTGAGTAGCTGCGTGAACCGACACATGTGGACCATCCTACATGTAGTGCCCACTTTCTATTTATTGTGGTGTCCAGCTAACAATTAACACGACGATTATGGTTATGTTTTAGTTGTAAATCTTGAGATCTGATAATTTCTGAAGTACTGCTAAGTGCAAATGTTGTGTATATTTGTTTCACAGATGATTACTTTGATACGAGGATGCCAATTCTGATGAAACGTATAGCTCAGGGTGGAGTACGACTAGCCATGATTTTGAACAGGGTTTTCGGCGACTCTGAAGACGGATTTGCCACGCCAACTTAATCAAAACTAACATCAACACATATTAATAAGATATCATCATACTGATCATTTGGTTGGGATAAACCACTACTCAAAAGTCAGATCGAACTCTATACCTGGCCAGATTTTAATGTCTAGATTCGTTTAGTTATGTGTTGCTCACACTTGTAACCTGTTAAATTATGAATTTCAGTTAATTCTCAAGCATTTTGTAACATAAATGTATGTTTCTTTTACTTTAAATGACTTACAAGTCATACATATAACACGTAAAAGGGAAATTATGATTATTTTGAACTTGGTATTTGAATTTGGAATTACTGTTTAGTTATGTCTGAATCACAATCGGATTGTAAGTTAAATATGATTTTTTCATGGTATCAGTAACTTTCAATTAGAAAACAGTTCTATGACTTTACCAGCACGTGTTGGAGCAACGTAGGCAGCCCGGTTGGCGATGCCATATATACCAAAATTACAAAGTAGTCAAGATAGGAAGGAGAAAACAAAAATGAGAATAAAAGTATTGAGAGTCGTCTCCGAGATTGCGGGAGACCAAAAAAAAAAAAAAAGTCATATAGTCTAACGCGTGACAGAAAAAAGTACTATAATTAAAGAACACAGCAAGTAAGAAGGTCCAATTTGGGTTTTACTTTTCATAAACAACATACAAATCACATTATGCGTATTGGATGCTATTTCTTGAGAAATTTCAACTATACTTAAAAAGAAACAATGTAAACAATAGGATTTAGCAATTGGAGGAAAAAAATTAGAAGAGAAATTTTGGTTATTTGGTAAATTAGTAGAGAGAAAATTATAAAAGAAATAAGCCTGATAGTTATGAGTTTACCATTTCTTTTTTTTTTCTTTTTTTTTTACCATTTTTAAATCCTTCTGATATTAAAAAAAAAAAAAAAAAAGCTCAAAAATTCAAAGTGTACATTAGTATAGAGCACTTATTTTCCCCTTAATAACACCCCAACCCTCCTTTTATATTAGAATTTACACTAAAAACAAATTTACAGGAACAACTTATTTTTTCTCTCTTTTTTATTTATATCATATATATTTATGAATTTTTTTTTTCTTTTCATTTTCCTTACTAGGTTTTTACTTCCTTCTTTTTTATTTGGGGCATAAAGGTAGGATTCCATTTACTTGGTAAACGTAATTTACTCTCTCTCTCTCTCTCTATATATATATATATATATATTTTTTTTTAATTCGTCAAAACTTCGATTATGGTTTCCGAAGAAAATTTCAAAAAAACAAAAAACAAAAGGATGTTGAAGGAAAAAGACCGACGACTTAGACCCCTATTGGTTGGAGTTCAAGGCGGCCAATTTGTAGGCAATAGCTGGGTCCCGAATCAGGAGAGATTTGGAACTGGCTGCCAACCCATCTGGTCAAACTTCAAAGATATCAGACAAAGTCAAAAGTCAAATCTACCCTTCCACTTACTTGGAAAGGGAACGACAGTTATAAGGGCGAAATTGTCTTCTAAATTAGGAGAGCAGATCAGGAACTCTCCACCGTTTTCCTCATTGCCCATTATTTTTTTTCCTTTTTTTTTTTCTCAAGAAAAAACCCATATATATATATATATATTTTTTTTTTTCTTCTTTAGCAATTGCCAACCATGCAATAGAATATGCCCATAAAATGCTTTCCTTCCTGGAACTCTGTCTGTCTTTATAATAAGACTTTCCAAATACAATTCTCATTTTTTTTTTTTATCATTTTATCATTTATTTATTCAAATTGTTTCTTGTTTAACTATATTTTTCTTTTTTCTTGCAACAAACTTGCTTGCGTCCTAAGTCGACCCTTTTTTATTCCCATTATATACTCTCTCTTCCTAATAAATAATAAATAACAAAAACATTTAACACGCACGCACACGTATATGCACATACATATGTAAACGTATGTGGTTTATTGGTGAATCACAAGAAACTCCGCAATATATGGAGAGAGACGCTCACTGTCCCAAACTTGAAAGTTGAATAACCACACAGACAGACAAACTCTCTTTCTTCCGCAAAAGTAGCGTTCCCGAACTTTCTGCTTTGCAAAATCCTCATATTCTCTCTTTGAATCTACCGGTAGGGTATCAGATCTCTATTAAGTCTTTTGTCAAATTGTGTTATATTTATATATGTTTTTTTTTTTTAAAGTATGATATGATTTTTATGTGATTTGACGGTTCAAAACTGTGTCTCGTCTTTTACAAGAGTTTGAGCTTTGCTTGTGTTCTGAATCAAATATTTTGTTCTTTATTTGTTTCACTATTTCCAATAATTGGTTCAAATGCATACCATGGTTGAGATCTCGGGCTTCATATTGAATAGATCCTATACGTACAAGAGATTATTCATGTTCATGAATCAAATAGTTTATAGTCAGTGCTTTACATTTCCTAATCTCTTTGATGTGAGAGGAACCTGATTTTAATGTGTTTGATAACGCATGAATTGCTTTCTAATTTTAGTGTTTTTAAAGTTCCTTTCTCACCGAAATTTACAAAGCTCCTTCTCTTTGTATCTGCCATTAGTTGATGAGCAAAGCAAAGTCGGGTTTTCGTCTTCTTTTCGACTAGTCTTGAAACAATCGTTGTCATTCAACTCTCAAAAATAGTATTTCTCAAAAAAAAAAAAAAAAAGCAAGAAGGAAAAAACAAAGTTTTTGGAGTCCCCATTTCCTATACCTATATATAATTCCAACTCTTAATCTTCCTCTCTATAGTTGTACTAATTCGCGTTCTTCGCTTCTCTCAACAGCTTCAACGAGCTCAATTTGTAGCCGAAGTTCCGAACATAGGTCGTAGAGGGTACTAACTCTTCTTTTAAGAACCAGTACTCTTGACATGGCGTTAGCAAGAATAAGTAGAAGTTCTTTGAGAAGATCAGAAGGCACATTTAAGAGTACCTTCAACGAAGGGTCAACCAGACACAAATTTTCCACACCCTCCCTTGCAAATGTCACCGGAGATGGCAATTTTTCTTACCTTTCTAGCATTAGAAAGGCGACTCATACGAGTTTCTTTAGTAGGGGAATAAGCGTGGCCCCACATTACCAATCTCCTGCTGTTGAGAGGATTGTGGAGGATTCGGATGCGGAGCGTGAGGAGACTAGGTATCCAGGACTGGAAGCAACCAGGCCAAGTGAAAAGCCGAGGGTGGTTGTCCTTGGAACAGGCTGGGCGGCTTGCCGGTTCCTCAAGGGACTGGACACAAAGGTGTATGATGTGGTCTGCATATCGCCTAGGAATCACATGGTCTTCACTCCTCTGCTTGCCTCAACTTGTGTGGGGACCTTGGAGTTCCGGTCAGTGGCTGAACCCGTTAGTCGAATTCAGTCTGCACTCGCGTCAAATCCCAATTCGTATTTTTACTTGGCCACCTGTAGTGGCGTTGATACAGACAAACATGAGGTGAGTCTAAATTTCATGTAGATAGTATAGTCTAGCTGAAGATATGAAGGTATTGATGGAGAAAATTAAGCCGAGTTCTGTTTTATAGGTCTATTGTGAGACGGTTACCAATGATGGATCACCTCATAAGCCTTACCGATTCAAAGTTGCTTATGACAAGCTTGTCATTGCTGCCGGAGCTGAGCCCTTGACGTTTGGTATCAAGGGTGTGAAGGAACACGCCTTTTTCCTTCGCGAGGTTTATCATGCTCAAGAGATTAGGAAGAAGCTCCTCTTGAACCTGATGCTCTCTGAAAATCCGGGTGAGTTGATCATCTACAACAAAATTACTAAAATCTACAACAAGATTTAGATGTTTGTGGTGCTTTTCTGTTCTCCGAGACAATGAGTTGAGACAGAAATTTGCTAAAAACTGTTTTTTTAAAATCTAGTTGCTGGCATGTATATTTTGTACTTACAAAAGCTATAACTTTGCCATTGAATTTGTTATTGCAGGAATATCAGAGGAAGAAAAGAAACGCCTTCTGCATTGTGTCGTCATTGGTGGCGGTCCTACGGGAGTAGAGTTCAGTGGTGAATTGAGTGATTTTATCATGAGAGACGTTCGTGAAAGGTTTTCTCATGTCAAGGACGACATCAAAGTTACCCTTATTGAGGTATTTTTCTTTGAGTTCAGTTTCTTATATTTCATCGAGTACGTACTTATAAGAAGATGAATCATGAGATCCTCAACTATTTCGCATTGAACAGGCAAACGAAATTCTGTCTTCCTTTGATGTCGGGCTAAGGCAATATGCAACAAACCACTTAACAAAAGTAAGTTGGTATTCTTTTGTCTGATTTGTTATAGAACTTTCTTCACATTTCTCTGGATTTAGAATGACATTTCTTTGGAATCTTTCATCAGTCCGGTGTTCGCCTAATGCGCGGTGTTGTGAAAGAAGTGCATCCCAAGAAGATAGCTCTCAGCGACGGAACTGATGTTCCGTATGGTCTCTTGGTGTGGTCCACAGGTGTTGGACCATCAGAATTTGTGAATTTACTTCATCTTCCCAAGTCTGCTGGTGGAAGGTATATATAACGCACCAGCATAAACAACATTTCTCTTGTTGCATTACAATCTTCGATTTCGTTTTTCCCTTCATTTAGTCAATTATGGATATAGAAATTTTACTATTTGTTGAGTGATACAGGATTGGTGTGGATGAGTGGTTGCGGGTTCCTTCTGTGGAAGATGTATTTGCTCTAGGAGACTGCGCCGGTTTTCTTGAACAGACCGGAAGGCCAGTGCTTCCAGCTTTGGCTCAGGTTAGAGATTATTCATCTTTCTCTTCAAGTGATACATTGTTGTAATGTATGTTAAGAGATTCTCTAGTAGGTTAAAGAGAAAATAACTCTACTAGTGGGCACGATTCTCAACTGTTTTTCTGTTAAACTGTCATACTTTTTAATGATTTTGATACGATCTAGCAGTTTAGCACCGTGTCTTTCAGTTACGTTAACTGCTTAAGAGACAAACAAGAAGTATATTCCCCTACAGCAAATTTAGGGAATGTCGGTGTTACCACTTATTGGCAAAGGTCAAATGACTGACAGTTCAGTAAGAAACAAAAATGGAAATGTAAAGATTACAAACATAGGTAGAGAGGAAATTCACAGTTTCTTAACGAAAGCACCTCAGTAACTTTGCAAAACCAAAAAGACTTGAATAAGATGGACCCTTTTGTCGGTAACTACCGTTGCAATACCAATTTGTTATGTTGCGGAGCCTGATTAATGCCCTTTGCAGAATTAGGACGGCTAATTCTTAACACAACCTTGGAGACTTTTATATTACATACAATCCAACTTCCTGATCTAACCAGTTTTACTCCCATTTCTTTACCATCCAAATAGGTTGCGGAACGACAGGGAAAATATCTGGTGGAGCTGTTTAACAAGATTGGGAAGCAGAACGGAGGCAAGGCCTTGAGCGCTGAAGACATCCCTTTGGGAGATCCTTTTGTGTACAAACACCTAGGAAGTATGGCAACCGTTGGTCGGTACAAGGCTCTTGTTGATTTACGACAGTCAAAGGTAACCAATCTCATACACACGTTCTCATAAATACCGATAGTAAAAAAAGACAGTTCCTATTGTAAAAACTCCCGTCTAACGAGTATGTGTTGGCAGGACGCAAAGGGTATATCCCTTGCCGGGTTTCTTAGTTGGTTCATTTGGCGCTCCGCCTATCTGACTCGTGTTGTCAGCTGGAGGAACAGGCTTTACGTGGCGGTGAACTGGGCAACCACGCTTGTTTTTGGAAGAGATAACTCCAGAATTGGTTGAACTGGAACACCAGCATTGCACTTTCTGCTTGCCTCATGACAGATTGTTATATTGATTCCAAGGCTCTGCAGTTTTTTTGAAAATTTTATCTCTTGATTTGTTATTCTGTTCAAATATTGATCTAATGAGTCACACTTCTTATTACACTATTCCGGAAACCAAAGGCTCAATTGTATGGATATGGAAAATACAGGGATGAAAAGGAGAGAAACGATACTCAATTTGAAGTTAGTAAACAAAATTCCATACTCGATCTCGTAGATACATATAGAATTATATGAAAAACCATATTCGATTAGATACATATAGAATTATATGAAAAGCCATATTCAATAAAAGTCGTAAATACGGTTTGAAGTGGATCTCCTGTGGATTCCTGAACTTTCTATTTGGTCCTGAAATTTTTTCTTTCCTCATTTTTTTTTGGTTAGTTTCCATTTTTTGGATCTCCTGTCGATAAAAAATAGTGACCACTGAAATCTCAAATCATTGAACAAAAAACATGAAGTTGAAATGGAATAGCTCAACCCAATGAACAAAATCAGAATTATAATATCATTAGGAAACTAAAAAGAGACATACAGTGAAGAAGAATCTGGGAAATCTAAAAAAACGACAACAACCCAGAACAAAACACACCCTGAAAATCTCATAACTACCAACAAAAGAGATAAAGTTCTTGAGACGGGACAAAATTCCACTGATCTAAAAGCTACACAAATTTTACAAACCCTCAAAAAAAAAAAAAAAAAAAAAAAAAACCAACTTTTTTTTTTTTCCATGGACAGAAATATTATAATTCCTTTTTCCAACAAAATTGAATGCGTAAGAGCTCAACTTTCAAGTGAAGTGAGCAGCTCCAGAACAGAGGCGGCTATGGTGGGAGAAAAGGGAGGAAAATGAGTGAATCAGAACCGCCACAACCGTCATCGTCACCTGACCCCTCTTCGGGATCAGACGGCCAGAAAACTTGGGAGACGAATTCCCACCGTCCACCGGAGCCCTCTTTTCATCGGCCATTTCTCTCTCTCTCTCTCTCTCTCTCTACAGATATAAACGAAAATGAATAATGGAAGAAAATTGGAAGAGAAGGTTGAATAGAGTACAGGAGCGTGGAGGGTGCTTTATATAGGAAGAGAATAGGGGTTTTCTTAGAATATAAAATTAGTGCTCATTGTTTTTGACTCCATGTTTGAGGAGACGAGTTTGAATATAAAATGGATCCAACTGACTTCCTTGTGCTTAGGTTTATTTTATTTTATTTTATTTTTACCTAAAAGTGTCTTCAATCTTTTCTTGCATTCTTGGTCCAGTCATTTGTCGTTTGTCCGTAAATCTTTCTGCAAAAAGTGAAAATTGTTTGGGTAGTAACACCACAATTAATATTCAATGTGTGGTTTTATATATCTTTGACATAAAAAAAAAAGAAAAAAAAAGAGGTTTTTTAAATAATTAGATTAATGAAATTCTATATTAAAGAGTTTTCATTGTCTTGTTTTGATTTGATTAATAAGAAGACGTTCCTGTAATATTTTATTATTATTTTTTCAACGTTTCTTTTTCTATAGAATTAAAAAAAAAAATGCATTAAGTGGGATTCTTGCATTGATGTTATGTAATTGAAGTTTTCTAGAACTTTAGTTAGGTGTGTGGGAAGGCATTAGGAACCTTGGCTCTTGAGGTATGAGTTTAACGTAATTTGGTCAAAAGTTTGACATGATTTGATTTTTCAAATGAAGGATATTTATTTATTTTACGTAACCCAATAAAGGACAAAAAAAGCTCATATTTTTCAATGCTGATTGAACTAGAGTGAGTTTAAAGTTCTGATGATTAGACCAAATTTAAAGATAACCAAAAGATAATCGTTCATTTTTTAGCCAAGTCGCTAAAAAATCACGTGGCCATTCTATTCCCACTAGTCCAAAAGAAATGATTAGTTATTATTAGTGTTAATAATGACTGCATATTTTAATTATTCTCTTGCGAATAAAGGTTGATCAAGGAAGACCATTCAATGTATCCAGGAGTGGGAAGGAATACCTTGATTATTAGAATGTAATGTGAACGGATTAATTTAATCATGTGATCAGATTGTGTTTAAGAATAATTAGTCTCGGGTCTAATAATTTCACTTGCTACTGTCTTCAATTGTATAGACATGTTTAAAGTATACACCTGGTTCCTTTTTCTTCTTCTTTTTCTCTTTCTTTTTCACAAATTAAAGGTTATTCCCTAGACAAGTTATGTCTAACTGGCACGTTGGTTTTAATTATTTTTTTTTAATTTTTAATTAGTTCTACATAGATACTCCCGGATATGCTGTCTCTAACTTTTTTTTTATCTTTTTCTTCTTCTTTTTTTTTTTTTTTTCTTATTTATTGCTTTTCTTATCTTGCTAAGCACCTTGACACTAATTTTACAAAATTAGATGATTCTTTGTTGCCAAACTAGGTCTTCAACACATGGTTGCAAATCCAGGGCCATACTTATGAAATCTAGACTCTCTGCTTTTTGGACGTGAATGCAAAGATGCCTGTGGGAGGGCACATCCAAGTCCAACAAGGCAGTTGTATATATATATATATATATATATATATATATATATATACTCTTTGCTTTCTGGACATGAATGCAAAGATGCCCGTAGGAGGGCACATCCAAGTTCAACAAGACAGTTATATATATATATAGACACTTGTGTATATATTAGTTGAAATAACGTGCTTTCAACGTATAAAATGTATACATATGAAAATTATTAAATTATAAATATAAATGATGAAGTTTTTGATGATATAATATTTTTTTTTATGTTGGTTCAAAAAAAAAATTTGACACGTGTTAGCCTATCACAAAAAAAAAAAAAAAAAGAAAGTAAAAACATATTTAAAAATAAAATTTATAGGAACAAATTTGATTAAGAAAGTAAATTCATAAAAAGGATTTTGATAAAAATAAAAAATAAGAGAATAAAAAAAGACAAATTTAGAAAAAAGTTAAAAGTAAAAAAAAAAAAAAAGGAGAAATCAAGAAAAAGTGAACAGTAAAAAATCATCACAAAAAAATAAAATAATTTAACCAAATTTTTTGATAATATTTTAAGGAAATTTCACTTTTTTTAATATAGTTATATACACACACACTTGTATATGTATATTTTTTTTTTTCCCTGGAACAAAAATGCTCAAGGGGCCACTTTTTTTTTTAGCCTTACAATTAATAGGAAGTGAAACTCATATATGAAATCTAAACTGCGGGTACACTCTCATTAATGTGTCATGGTGAATCTTCCACCTTAAGAATCCACTTAAAAAAAAAAAAAAAAAAAAAAAAAAAACCAGTAGGCCAATTTCAATTGGAAGAGTACTGTAATTGAGAAGCGCAATCATGATATCTGCAAACCAATTTCATTTGGAAAAGTACTCTAGTATTTCATAGGCATTAGTTTGGTTAACTACATGAACAACAAACCACTCCAAAACTTTCCCATACACTCATACACTCCTTATAGATTAGTTACACCACTTTAACACACTCTTTTTCTCACTCACAAAGGTAACAAGTAACAAACCCATCCAAAATTGCTTCTAGGAAATTAGTACATCCCCACCAAGAAATTAAGAGAGAAAAAAAAAATAAAATAAAAGGGCTAAGAAAAGAAAGCACCAAAAAGGGCTCAACGAGAGACCAGAGTGAAAATAGAAGCAAAAGATTGAGCCAATCTGACCATAATCCCAAGTTTTACATGTCCTCTCTTTGGAATCAAACGCCCTGTATTCCTCTCAGATACCTCCCTCCTTGTACCTCCCATTCTTTTTTAGTCTCCTTTGAAAACCAAAAATGAGCAAATTAAAGAGAAATTTGTGCTCTTTTTTTCCTTTTTTTTTTTTTTTTTTTTAGCTAAGAGAAAAATTGTTTGAAAGTAGTGGTTTGTTGGAAGTGTGATGTGAATTAGGTACCTTGGTCTATGGCTTTTTATACACACACAGAGCTTGAGTTTCTAGAAAGAGAAAGCATTCACGTGTGAACACATTAAAGAAGTCGTTGGCTTCATATCTTTAAAATCTGTTTTTAACTAGTTAAAGTCTTGACGGTTGTCAAAGTTGACAACGCCAGCTGTCTCCCATGCTCTCGACAACAGACAGAACTTTGTTTGTTTTTTTATGATGAGTTTGATTCTTCGTCTCCATTCAATCTAATCTGTATTTTTTTATTATATTTTTTATTTTTTTTAAAAAAATTAACAAAAATTACTATTTAAATTTAAAAATCTCAACTCAACTCAAATTTAACTTATTCACTGAACACCTTCTTAATGTATACTAATGTAAAGATGGGACAAATTTTTAAAAAAAAATTATCTAAATTAAAAAAATATATTCATAAAAAGACTCAAGTAAAAGACACAGAAAAAAATAAAAAAGATTAAAAAAAATTAAAATAAAAAAATTATCAATCCAAAGAATGACTAAAATGAAAAAAAAAAAAAAAAAAAAGTTGGGCCCAAAAAAATGAAAAAAAAATTTCCGGGAGAAAACGAAGGACTAAAAAATAAATATAAAAGTAAAAGGAAGGACCAAAATGAAAAAAAAAATTGATCCAAAAAGAAAATAAAAAAATGGACAAACAAAAAAAATTGGTCCAAAAATAAAATAAAAAATAGGACTAAAATGAAAAAAAAATTGGTCCGGAAAAAAAAAAAAAAGGATCAAAAAGTAAATATAAAAATTTTTTGTGCAAAACGAACCGTTTAGGACGAAGGAGGCTATAATAGTGAGTATTCACTTCCAAAAGAAAATTTAAAAAATAGACTAAAAAAAAAAGGGTTCGAAAAGTGAGTATTCCACTTTTTATATATGTATAGATATATGGGTTTTAATTGCGATAAGAATCTTTTATAATTTGTTTTCTTTTCTAAATATAATTATATGTCTCTTCACATGATCTAGACTGAAAGCGACTATGATTTACATTATCTCTTCGTTTTTCTTAGAGTGGATATGTAAGATATCCATTGTCTCATATAAAAAAAATTATAAAATAAATAACGGATCTATGAACTCTTGGGTTCTCTCCCTTTATAAGTTCTTTTTATAAGGATGAGTTCTACCTAATGGATTCATAACAGTTGATATCAGAGTCAGTGCACCACATTGTGAGTTCAAGTCTAAGCGGTTGTGTTATAGGCTGGATTAAGATGCATTGGAGGAGTCTTCAATGCGTCGAATAGAATAACCAAATGAAGCCGCCGAAAGGAGGAAAGTGCTATGTAGACTATTGATTTGGACCCAAACGTGGTGGATTGTTACAAGCCATCTTGTTGAGTATGGGATCAAACGTAATATAAGCTATGGTTCTATGGTCGTCGTTATAGATGGGGCAACCTAGGGAGGGCTGCTATCCCGATAGAAGGTGGGATCCACGAAGTCACCTAACTGGGAAGATGGGTAGTGATTATAGAGCATGGTGGAATGTTATATATCAATTGTCTCATATAGAAAGATTATAAGATAAATAATGAGTTTATAAGCTTTGGAGTCCCCTCCACTCACAAGCCGGTTTTATAAGGATGTGCTTTAACTAATGGGTTCCTATCAGGATCTAGAGCTAGCTATTTTTCTTTTGGTTTATGATAATTGGCATGTGGTCCTACACTTCTAACCTAACACTGATATTAAGAGGACGTTTAGCTATCTAAGATTATTGTTGCTTCTTTTTAACACAGTGTCGAGATTAAAAGAGTGTTATATATAGAAAATTTTAGTTATCTCAGATTATTATTACATATATTTTTTTAAATCAGTGATATATTAAATAAATATTATATTACGTTGGAAATAAAGTCTTACATGTCATTGAGATGTCCGCCCCATGTATGTGGGCTGGACAATGATGGCCAAAAGCCCAATAGTTTTTGATTAAAAAAAGAAAAAAGAAAAGAAAAAGGAGGAATTAATGGCTTGTTGAACAAGCTGTGTGTGTGAGCGGCAGAAAAAACTAAACAAAGGGGCGGCTGCTGTGGGTGTGCGAAAAAGAAAAACAGAGAGCATGAGGAGAAAGCAGAGAGACAATGTAGAGTTTTTGGGTTTGTACCAGACCATTGAGCGGTGAAACGGTATATGTTGGTGTTCAAATTTGACGTGGTGAATCCTTATGACGAGCTCTTCTCATCTATCGATTCTGATTTTTGAATTGGTTCTCTAAGGTGCTTTTTCAAAATACCCACTTAAGACTTAAAACTGATTTCTTTTTATGCTATGTGTTGAAATCTATCTTGTTGATGATAAACCTTGTTGTTTAGCCAAGATTGTGTTTTATCTTGATGATTGTGAGCCTCTAGTTGTATCTAGAGAGAACTTTGTAATCCTATTATTGTTGATACAGTGGAAGTTGATATTGAATTACGGTCTCGTGATTTTTCCCTTCGTATTTGAGGGTTTTCCACGTAAAAATTGGTGTCTCTTGTGCAGTTAATTATTTTGATTTTTAATTGCTTTAGTTGTTTTGTTGGCTTTGTTAAAACTTACTTTTGAGAACACATTTTATCACATAAAGAGAAAAAAGTTTAATTGATGGTTTTTTCCGACACATATAAGTTCATAAACAAGTAAAATTACAGTTGTTGAGATGCAAATTGTTTGTCTAGTATTGAAATTATATGGCTGCATGTGTTTTAAGTAAAGACGTCCAGAATTCAATAATGTTGTGTTGACTATAAGTTGCAACAAAGCTTTTGTTGTTGTATTGTGTATCTATCTACTTTTACTACACATGCTCAATGTTATTGACCAATATATATATATATATATACTTGCAGTCATATTTAATGGGTATTTGTTGCATGCACTAGGTCTTGACAGGGTGATCCGAATTTAGGAGCAGAAAATAAAAATAAAAAAGTGGTTACTAAAAAAGCAAATATTATTGATTGGAGCTCCCAATTTACATTATTCTTTGGTTATCTACTTTTTCTTTGAAAGAGGGTCCACTTATAACTTATCTTTTATCCAAGATTTCTTCAGGTGCAACTATTAGCTCCTTGGTTATGAAGATTATGCAGTCTTCTTAAGCACTATATAGGATAAGGACCAAAAGTTGTTCTTGCCTGTTATATGAATTGATTAATTAAAGTCTTTAGTTGGAGACAGACAAATATTTTTTTTTTCTCTTGTGGGGCCTACCTCCCACTTATTATAAAGAAACAAAAATATTTTCAAATACAATGTTAATATTAATGTTCAAATTATTTTTTCTAGAGTACCTGAAAGGTGTTATTTCATAATAACGATAAATAAAATAGAATAAAGTTTAAATTTAGGCGATTAGTTTATTTGAAAGCTTATAATGATGATCTCATATAATATTTGCGTCCACTAAAGATTAGGGGGGTGTTTGGTGTGTAAGTTTGAGTTAAGATTTGTAAGTTTAAATAGTAAATTTTTTTGAATTTTTTTAAATTTTCAGAAAAGACAAACAACTTTTTAAGAAAAAAGATAAAAAACATGATGAAAAAAATACAGTTTAATTTAAACAGAATCATTCATCAAATAAGATCTAGGTTATTTGAAACGTACAATTATATTTTCACTTTATATCTGCAGTCATAATAATTAAAGAATAAAACTATACAATGAATCTTGTGACTGAAAGGACCTTGGTTCATGTACTCGACAAAATATTTAGGGACATAATTATGTCAGATTTTGTTTCGAAAGATATTAGATTTTTCTTTCTCTCTGTCTTTTGGTTAAAAAAAAAAAAAAAAAAAAAAAGAGAAGAAGACAGATTCTTGATTTAGGAAAAAAAAAATGATTTAGATATTTCAACGAATCTCTTGTACCTGTTGTGTGTACCTTAATTTCTGTTTTGTTTCCTAAACAAGCAAACAAACAAACAAAAAAAAGGTTTTGTGCATAAAATGCTTTAAGAGAAGAATATACGAATTATTTATCATAAATGTTGTTGCTCTGTTTTGTTGTTGTTTGCAATAGGAAAAGCAAATGTTAGACAAAATTGTAAAAATGAATAGACGCCTCACAAAAATACCTTATATTTTAGACAATATCACAAATATACCTTTAGATTTTAAATTTATACTCAATTCTTACCTTTTTCTCGACAACTGCCAATTTTAAGAAAAAGACCTATACACCTTTAAGGAAATTAAAAACAAAAAAACAAACAAAAATTCGAGGGATTTGTTTTTTTTTTTTTTTAATTAGAACCAACCAATGATTAAAAAATTTTAAAAAAAAGGATTTGACATGAATTTGAATGTGAAAATATATTCAAAGTTGAGCTTGTACACTTCCTTTTAGGTTCTGTAAATTTTTTGTTAATTTTTCTTGGTGTAGTTCTCCTCAAATTTCTTTATACTCAAAGGAAGAAGAAAAAAAAAAGGGCAATTACAATTTTTGGAGTTCTTTTTTCTTTTTCCTCCTCTCTTGTTGTAACTGAAAATTTTCCAGCCTTATTTCTTTTGTCAATTCTAAAAAGGCTGTAGTATTAGTATGTTTAAATTTGATTTCTTTTTTTTTTTTTTTTACAATATTTTAAATTTTATTTCTTTAACAAATTTTCACCAAAGGAGTCTAATTATATGCGCTATCTATTCGACAAAAGGTTATAAGGAAGAGACAGCAACTAATAGACATGAACCAAATAAATATTGTGAGTAGCAAAGAAAATTTCATTTATACAGCAAACTCTTCTCTGTACAGCCAGGATTCATACACATTTTAAGAGACAAAAAATAGAAAAAAATAAAAAAGAAAACAAGGATTTTGATTTAGTGAGAAAATTGATCAGCTGCAGCTAGAGCACCACTTCATCTACGGCTAGGAGAGAAAATGGAAGCAACAGAATGAGCTAATCCAACCACTATGCCCACCTTCACCTGGCCTCTCTTCGGGATCGGCCGGCTTGGAGACCTCAACGACAAATTACGACCGTTGATCATCGTTCTCCTTGTGCCCTCCATCTCTTCTTCTGGTTCTTTCTTGGATCTCTTGTGAGCTTCAAAAGTACTTCAACCACTGGGTTTTGTAGAAAGTCTCTTTGAACTTAAACTTTTGCTTGGTTTCTACTTTCTTGGTGTGATGTACATTTGGCAAAGGCTTCTTGTTATATAGGCTTGAGCTTTAGAAAAATGCCCTTCATTTTTAGAAATAACTAAAAGCTTGCCCTAAGGATGGGACTATAGTTTCTTGACCATTTTGCCCTTTTGTCGTATGTGCACAAAATATGGGACCATAGGTCACAAAATAATTTTTTGTAGAAATTAGGTAAGCCCAAAATAGTCATTTTAGGTGATCGGATATTCGAATACCAATAATGATATGCTAAAGAATGGGGTCTACATGATTGAAGTGCAAGATCATGATATTGAAATGTGAACGTTTTTCTAATGTCACGTTGAATTTCGATCACGTGGTGTTTTTTTACCTTTATAATGGTTAAATGAGTCAGGAATCCACGAAGAGCCATGAGAATGAGGGCCTCCAAAAGATATAAATATATATATATATATATATATATAATTTCAGTGACGGATACTAAAACTTTGTGTTATTTTATTTTTACCTCAAAAGTTTTATTATTTTATAATTTATTCTCACTAAAATTATAAAGTTCTTATATTGTCCTCATTTTGTCCCCACTAAAAATAAAAAATTCGCACTAAATTTAATTTTATTAGAAAAAAAAGTTTATATTTTTATCATTTTATCCCACTAAAATTAAAAATTCTCACATAAACCCTCTAAAATTTAAAATTCTCACATAGCCCCCTTTAAAATTTATTTTATCTTGAAAAAAAATAATTTGGTATACCCCCCACTAAAATAATTTTCTGGCTCCGCCTCTGTATATGTATATATATATATATATATATGTTATAATCTCTAATATGCAAATATGAAACTAATACTCTAGCTCTATTCCCTTCACAAGAAAATAAAACAAAACAAAACAAAACAAAAAATATAGAAAGAAGAATCATCTATTGGAGTACAGTCGAGGAGCCACATTAAACAACACTGATGATTAATAATAAGACCTATATGTAGAAAACAAATGTGTTAATCGCCTATTAGATTTACAGTACATGGTTCACTTCTTATAATAGCATGGCCAATATTATATATATCAAAAAAGCAAATAAGTGAACATTCTGATGTCGTGTTCATGTGGCAAATGTGTTTTACAATCCTCTTTTTTTGTTAATAAAAAAAGGGAGATCAATGTATCGGTTAATGTGACAAATGTGTTTCATAACATCCTTTTTTATGTGTATAAAAAATGGATCAGCAACATCCTCACACATAAAAAGGAAAGACGTGATCAATTATCTTTATAGATTCATCCATGTCCATTACATAATCTTATTATTTTAGAGAACTAAATGCGAACATAAAAATTAAGACCTCCTTTGGTATTGTTTTCAAAACGTTTTAGAAAGTAATCTCACGGTTTTGTAATAAAATTGTTTTGGAAATGATTCTGAAATAACGTTTGTTTTATACAAAATTAGAAAAGAGAAACGAAAACAAATAATCGATTTCATTTTCTGTTAAGGAATTTTAAAATGAACTAAAATTGTTTTCCCATTTTCGTTTTCATTTTCTAAAGCTCACACGTTCAATAAATATTTTCAAAAATATAGCCAAACACAATTTTATGTTTTCTTGTACTCAAATCAATTTATCTAGAAACACAATCAAACACAATTTCAAAAATATCTTAAAGATAATTTTAAAACATTCTCATTTTTATTTCATACCCAAAACAAAATCATTCTCAAAATACTCCTAAACAGACCCTAAACCTCTAAAAAATAGAAAAGAGAACCATAAAGTAATTAATTCTTTAATTAATTACCTATTTACTCGTATAAGATTCACAAAAATTTGGTAGCTCTCGTTGTTGGAGTAACGAGCAGCCTCAAGAAAAGAGAATATTGGTCACCGATATAATTGTGAGTCCACTTTGGAATAGCTATGCTCAACAGTAAACGTTCATAATCCATACTTTTCAGTTCGTCCTAAGTCTAAAAGGGGTTGAGAATTCGAACTTAATGCTGAGATTGACAGAATATCTGAAAAAAAAACATTCATGATCGTTATATCACCATTATCGATTGTATATTTGCACTCCGTATTTATGTACTTAACACTTTTTTTTTTCCACACTTACAAGATTACAAGTTACAACCCGTCAAAAGAGTAAGAACCAAAAAAAGAAAAAGGCTAAAAAGGGGTAAACGAGAGACCGAAGTGAAAATAAAAACAAAAGAGTGAGCCAATCAAATTAATATATGTTGTTTTAGATTTTCTGTCTTATTGATTATTTCTTAATAATCTTATGACATATTATCTGATTTTAAAAAACTTAACCGCATATAAAAAATATTAAATAAATTAATAAATTATTAAAATATTATTAAAAAGACAGTTATTAAAATACAAAAATATAGACAACAGATATGAATTTGAGTCCATCTGACCATAATTCGAAGGGACCATTGTTGAGCTCGACTCTTGAACTTGACGAAGACTCGGAGAAGAATTCAGGTGTGAACACATTAAAAAAAAAAGTCGTTGGCCTTTATCCAAAAAAAAAAACAAAAAAAAAAAGTTCTTGGCTTTTATTGTAAAATTGACGGTTGATATTGACCCCGCCAGCTGCGCTGAACAACTGAGAGAAAAAGAAAGATAAATTCTCCTTTTCTTTTTCCGTGTTTGCTTTTGATTGGTTTTTATTGGGAAAAAGAATCTTTATTTGCTGGATCTATAATTGTATTATAAAAGTAAAGTTGCATTAAAATATTATTTAAAAATTTAATTAAATTATTTTATTTTTTAAGATGATATTTTTATTTTTTTTAGGTTTTTCTTTTTTTAATAATTTTTTAAATGTTTTTTTATTCTCTTAATTTTTATCATAAAATATCATTAAAATTTTTGATATTTATATTTATAAAATAAATATTTAATAATTTTAATATGTATATATTTTCACATGTGATTTTAACTAGATATAATATAAGAGTCTTTATCGCAACACATCACTACGAGAGAAATTCTTATGCTCCGTTTGCCTCACCATCTCAACTCAAACTAAACAACTCAAATCTCATCATGTTTTTGTCTTTTCTGAAAAAGTTTTTTGTCTTTTCTGAAAAAGTCAATAAAATTTACTATGCAAACTTAAAAATCTCAACTCAACTCAAACTGAACCTGTGATCCAAACGAACCCTTAGTATTTGACCTTGAAAGGCACACAACAGGTCGTTATTTTCTAGATCTTTTTTTTTTTTTTTTTTTTTTTTTTAAACCTTTCTTTTGCTAGAATTTCTATTTCTAGACCATGATCGATTCACATGTACCCGTTCATTTTTGTTAAAGGGCAGAATAATCTATTTCATTTTCTGTTAAGAAATTTTAAAAAAAAATGTTGTTTTCTTATTTTTATTTTCGTTTTCTAAAGCTCACCCGTTTAATAAATATTTTCAGAAATATAATCACACAATTTTATTTTTTCTTATATTCAAATTAATTTCTCTAGAAACACAATCAAGCACAATTTCAAAAAATATCACAAAGACAATTTTAAAACGTTTTCATTTTTATTTCATATCTAAAATAAAATCATTCTCAAAACACTCCTAAACTGATCCTAAACCTCTAATAGATAGAAAAGAGAACCATTAAAAGTAATTAATTCTTTAATTAATAACCTATCTACTCGTATAAGATTCACAAAAATTTGGTAGCTTTCGTTGTTGGAGTAACTAGCAGCCTCAAGAAAAGAGAATATAGGTCGCAGACATAATTGTGAGTCCACCTTGGAATAGCTATACTCAACAATCAACAATAATAATCCATACTTTTTAGTTCGTCCAAGTCTAAAATGAAAGCTTGAGAATCCGAACTTAATGCTGAGATTAACAGAAAATCTGAAAAAGACATTCATGACCGTTATATTACCATTATCAGTTGTACACTTGCACTCCCTAGTTACGTACTTAACATTTTTTTTTTTCTCACTTACAAGTTGCAACCCGTCAAAAGAGTAAGAACCAAAAAAAAAAAACAAAAAAAGGGCTAAAAAGGGGTAAACAAGAGACTGGAGTGAAAATAGAAGCAAAAAACGAGTGAGCCAATCAAATCAAGATTTACTGTCGTGAATTTTCTATCTTGTTAACTATCCCCCGATAGTCTTATAATATATTATCTGAATTTGAAAAGTTTAACTACATATAAAAAATTAATATTAAAAATTATTAAATAAATTAATAAAATTATCAAAATATTATTAAAAAACAATTATTAAAATAAAAAATGAGATCATGGGTTGAACTCGAGCCAATCTGACCATAATTACGTGGGACCATGGTTAGCTCGACTCTTGAGCTTGGACGAAGGCTCGGAGAAGAATTCCGGTGTGAACACGTAAAAAAAAAAGTCGTTGGCCTTTATCCAAAAAAAGAAAAAAAAAAAGTCCTCGGCTTCTATTGTAAAATTGACGGTTGATATTGACCCCGCCGGCTGCGCTGAACAACTGAGAGAAAAAGAAAAGAAAATTTCTCTTTTTCTTTTTCTGTGTTTGCTTGTTATTGGTTTTTATTGGGAAAAAGAATCTTTATTTGCTGGATCTATAATTACACTATAAAGTGAAAGTGAAGTTATATAAAAATATTATTAAAAAATTTAATTAAATTATTTTATCTTTTAAAGATTATATTTTTTTTATTATTTTATTTTTTTCTAGATTTTTTTTTAAATAACCTCTTGAAATATTTTTTTATTCTCTTATTTTTTATCACAAAAAATCATTGAAAATTTTGATATTTATATTTATAAAATAAATATTTAATAATTTTATTATATATATATATATTTTTGCACGTGATTTTTACTATTTATAATATAAGAGCCTCTATCGCAACACATCACCACCACCACGAGAGAAGTTCTTGGTATTTGACCTTGAAAGGTACACTACGGGTCGTTATTTTCTAGATCTTTTTTTTTTTTTTTTAAACCTTTCTTTTGCTAGAATTTCTATTTCTAGACCATGATCTTGACTGAAAACTACGATGATTCACATGTACCTGTTCATTTTGAGGTTTTGGTTTATAATATTAGGTTTTGAGGTGATTCTCTAGTGACTAGTTCCAACCTAACATTTAGAAGTAAGGAATGTAACATTGTATTTTGAGACTAATTTTAAAAAGACGCAATATCAATAAATTTTGCTTATCTTTTAAATTTATTTTTTCACATCTATGATTTTAACATGGGCTTAATTATCTCATACTTATGTTATACTTTTCTAAAAAAGGAAAAATGATCTTCCAAAATAAAAATTATATACAAGTCCTATCATTATAATAATTATAGTAGTACAAATACAAATTTATCTAGTATTGAAATTTCATGGTCACATAAGTTTTAAGTAAGACGTCTAGAATTCAATAATGTTCTGTTGACTACAAGTTGCAACAAAGCTTTTGGGATCACATACATTGGATACTTTTACTCTTACCTACTCAAAGTTATTGACCAATATGTATACTTGCAGATGTCATACTTTCATGGGCTCTTGACAAAGTGATCCGAATTTAGGAGCAGAATATTAAAATAAAAAGTGGCTCCTAAAACAAGCAGATATTAATATTGATTGGAGCTCCCAATTAACATTATTCTTTGGTTATCTTTTTTTTTTTTTTTTCTTTGAACGAGGGACCACTTAGAACTTTTATTTTATCCAAAATTTCTCCAGGTGCAACCCATAATAGCTACTTGGTTATGAAGATTTTCTTTCTTTTTTATTTTAATAAAGACTTGGTTATGAAGATTAAGCAATCCTCTTACGCACTATCGGATAAGAACAAAAAACTTTTGTCTATTATATGAATTAATTAAAGTCTTTGGAGACAGCCAAATAATTTTTTTTTAATCTTTTGTGGGGTCTGCCTCTCACTTATTATTAAAAAAAAAACAAAATTATTTTTAAATATGATGTTAGTATTGATCAACTACGATGCTTTTTTTTTTTTTTTGCCCCTAGAATCAAAAAGGTATCATTTCGTATAATGAAATAAAATAAAATAAAGTTTAAACATGGGCGATTAGTTTATTTGAAAGCTTACAATGATGGTCTCATATAATATTTGCATAAATATTAGTTTATTTGAAACGTTCAATTATGTTTTGATTTTATGTATTTGCATTGTCATAAATAATTAAAGAGTAAAATTAAATACAATGAATCTTGTGACTGAAAGGCCTTGGTTCATGTACTCGACAAAATATTTAGGCATGTCAGATTTTGTTTAAAAATATAATAGCTTTTGTTTTTTTGTTTTTTTGTTTTTTTTTTTTGGGCTAGAAAAGACGGTAGATTCTTGATTTAAAAAAAAAAAAAAGATTTAGATATTCCAATAAATCACTTGTACCTATTGTACGTACCATAATTCCTGTTATGTTTCCTAAAAAAAAAAAAATTATGTTTTGTGCATAAAATGCTTTGAAAGAAGAATAAACAAATCATTTTGTTGTCGCTCTGTTTTGTGGTTGTTTGCTATAGGAAAAGCAAATATTAGACAAAAGCATAAAAAATAAATGGACGCCTGCAACATCGCATTGCACATGAGATTAGTGTTTAATCTATATCATATCTAAACGTTTTTTTTTTTTACATGTATAATACTTTGAGGTTATTAAAAACAACATACCTTATATTTTACATTACATTGTAACTATAATATTTCCAAAGCGGATGCTTCCCACCTCACAAATTCAAAATCCAGCCTTGAGTCACTTTTTAAGATCTTCTCATTCAATCTTCACCCCCCGCGCCCCACCCCCCCCCCCCCCCCCCACGTTAAAGGAAGGCTTTCCGTCGATGCAATGCTTTGAATCCACACATATTTTGAATTTATGCCTAATTAACACATTTTCTCGACAAAAATCAATTTTAACTAGAAGAAAAAGACTTAAATGGCAAACAGTTTCAAACAAAGAAATAGAAAATACAAAAAAAAAAATAAAAAATTGAGGGATATATAAAGTATTTTTCAAAATCAGAATCAAACAAAAGACCAAAAAACGTTAAGGATTTAACATGAATTTGAATGTGAAAGTATATATCATACCAAAATATAAGGTATAGCTTTCGATAACCTTAAAATATAGAATAAAAAGATGATAAAAAACATATATATGAAAAGATGAGCTTGTCACATCCTTTTAGATTCTGTAAATTTGTTGTCAATTGCATATTCCTTGGTGTAGTTCTCAAATTTCTTTATACTCAAGGAGGGCAATTACAATTTTTGCTCCTTTTTTCCCCCTCTTGTAGTTACTGAATATCTTCCAGTATTTCTTACATTTTGGTTATAGTATTTCCATCTCTAAAAAGACTTATCTTTCCCAAGTTTTCTAAGTAGTATGTCCAAATTTGATTTCTTTAGCCATTTTTTCACCAAAGTTGTCTTGTGTGGAATGTATTGGACAAAAGATTAACCAAAAATGATCAGCAGCAAAGAAAATTTTCATTTATATTGCAAACTCTTCTCTGTACAACCAGGATTCGCATACATTTAAAGAGAGAGAATAGAAGACAAAAAATAATAATAATAATAAATAAATAAATAAGATTTTGGTTTAGTGAGGAAGTTGATCAGCTGTAGCTAGCACCACTTTATCTTCGGCTAGGAGAGAAAATGGAAGCAACAGAGTGAGCCAATCCGACCACTATGCCAACCTTCACCTGGCCTCTCTTCGGAATCGGCCGGCTTGGGGACCTCGACGACAAATTATGACCGTTGATCATCGTTCTCCTTGTGCCCTCCATCTCTTCTTCTGGTTCTTTCTTGGATCTCTTGTGAGCTTCAAAAGTACTTCAACCACTAGGCTTTGTGAAAAAGTCTCTTTGAACTTGAACTTGTGCTTGGTTTCTACTTTCTTGGTGTGATGTACATTTGGCAAAGGCTTCTTCTTATATAGGCTTGAGCGTTAGTAAAATGCCCTTCATTTTTAGAAATAATTAAAAGCTTGCCCTAAGGATGGGACTATAGTTTCTTGACCATTTTGCCCTTTTGTCGTATGTGCACAAAATATGGGACCGTAGGTCACAAGTTTATTTATTTATTTTTTTGTAGGAGTTAGGTAGGCACAAAATGGTCATTTTAGCTTAAGAGATATTCCAATAAAAGATAATAGATACCAATAATGATGTTGAAGTATGGGGGGGTCTACATAATTCAAGTGCAAGATCATGATTTTGAAAAGTTGGCATTTTTCTAATGTCATGTTGCATATGGTTCACGTGGTATTTTTAACCTTTAGATTGGTCAAATGAGTCAGGAATCCACAAAAGAGCCAGAGGGCATTGTCTGGGTGTCTATTGTATTTAAATGTATTTAAGTATATTATAATATCTAATATGCTCTCTAATCTCTATTAATAAATAAAATAAAGTCAAATAAAATATGGAAAGAAGAATATTATTATGGCGGTACAGTTGAGAAGCCAAACTAAATAACACTGATCATTAGTATGACCTATGTAGAAAACAAATGTGTTAATTGCCTATTGAATGTACCGTAAATGATTCTCTTCTTATAATAGCGTGGCAATTACAATTATAATTTTTATAAATTAAAACAAATAAGTGAACATTCTGATGTCATGTTAATGTGACAAATGTGTTTCATTACCTCTTCTTTTTCTTGCTAATAAAAAAGGATCTATGTGTTTGTTAACGTAACAATGTGTATAGTAACCCCTATATTCCAAATAAAAATTGGACAAAAAGTTTCTCAAAAGAAAAATTGATAGACTGATAAATTCACATTAATTTTATAGATTCATACACATCAATCACATAATCTCATTATTTTAAAAAATTAAATGTGGATGCAAAGGATCGAATCTCTCACAAATTTAAAAAAAAAAACAAAATAATTATTTCTTTTACTGTTATGTCATCACCATCCATAAGATTCACAAATTTTGGTAATTCTCATTGTTGGACTAACCAGCAACTTCAAGAAAGGAGAACAACGTCACAAAAGTAATTGCGTGTTCACTTTGGAATTGCCAAACTCAAGAATGAAGAAATGGAGTCCATACTTGTCAGATCAACAAACTCTGGATTTTACTGTTTCTTCCACTCCAAACTGGCCTAGTGGTCGAGGTTTCAAAATTTTCAAAGTTGGTCCCGAGTCCGAAGTCGTTTTTGACGGTTCGCTTTACTTTAAATATCATAAAATCTAACAATCCGTTTGGTAATTCTACTCAAACTTAAATTTTTCATCTCAGTTTTATCTTTTTTTGAAAAGTTAATAAAAAATTATAACTAGTTTTTAAAAAGTCAACTAACTCCAATTTAAAAATTTCAACTCTAACCGTAACACCAAATGGAGACTAGGAGCTCATATGATTCGTCGATTTGAATAGAGAATTTGAACAAAAATTTAAACTTTCTTGAGAAAAAATATTGTAGTATTATACTAACTAAAAAAAAAAAAAAAAAAAAAAAAAAAACTAACTACTAACAGAACGAGGACATGTCACATTGTCTAAATTATCATAATGAATTAATTGATTATATCAAGATCCGTTTCAGATTTGACAACTTTTAAATTTTAAAAAACACGTTTTTACAATTGATATTGGGAGGTGCATTGAATGGAGACCTTTTATGTAGCTAATGTGTAGTGATGAGATTGCACTTTAGTTGTGACTTAGGATTTGAATTATTGAAGATAATTGCAAAAGAAGTTGTAGTAGTAGTGTCCTTTCCTTGGCCAAAAATACAAACATTTTCTCCACTAGATCATTGTGAAGCATTATTGCTTAGTTGAAAACTTTTGGGTGAGTTTGGATGGATCTCAAGCACTACTAAGTTCTAAGCCTTCACTTTTTTTATGAAAAGAATTCCAACCAAAAATTCTAAAACGTGTGAAAGGAATTGAAAGCAACATCGACCCACTAAGCATATTTCAGATATGCTTTTTTGTTAATGATGATATTGGATAAGCCTTTTTTTTGGGGAGATTCCAATGTCATAAAATGGTTGAGCAAAAACCAACAAATTCCACAAATAGATTGATGAACCGTTATAGATTGGTTAAAAAGAAACAAGTTGATAATTATACTGAACTTGGTGGGAAAAAAAAAAAACCATTAATATTTAAAATGCATGTGAAATAGGCTTAAAAATACAGAAAAAATAGATACAAAACATTCAAAATGCATGTATATTTTGTCCACCATAATGGGACTTGCACGAACCTAGAAGTCCTATTAAGAAAAACAAACAACGTTACTACGTCATTTATGACCGCGGTACTCAAGATCAGGGATGGTCTTGAAATAGATGGATAGATCCACAAAACCACAATATTATTTACGAAAATTGTAAATACTACAAATATTTTAAAACTTGCTATTTGAAAAAGTTTTTCTTAAAAAATAAAATATTAAAAAAAGTTATTTGCTCTTTCTCCCTATTGACCTTAGAGAGTTGTGTTTGTTAGTTCCTTTTGGGTTCAGTTGATGCCCAGACTCCAAACACTTGTGGTATGTTTACTTTTCAGGAATAAGGAATGGGAGTGGAGAATGGGAGTCAATCACTTGTTTACTTGCTCATTTTTTTTTTTCCTGAAATGGGAGTGAGAATGATGGGTCCCATACTAATTTGGGATTGAGGAATGAGATTGACAATCCTATGCCCCCCTCCGGATTGTGACTCTCATTCCCACTATTAACATTAAATTACCATTTTATCCTTAGTTTATTTGCAAAAAATTGTATTAAAAAATAATAACAACATATATTAATTATTTTTATTAACCAAATATAATATATTTTTATTAACTTAATATTATATAACTATCCTAATTACTATTAACGTTATTAGAGTAAATAAAGACATTTTTTTTATCACAATATATTATTATGTTTCTATTTTTTAATTTTTTATACTTTACTTATTTTAATTCTTTTTTTTTTTTTTTTACTCTTTTTAATTTTTTTAAACAAAAAATTACACAATTTAATTTTATTGCCTTAATATCATAATGATTATTTTACTTTTGATTAATAGTATGATAATAAATAAATAAAAAATTAATCATTTTTTTAATTTTTGAAAACACGATAAATAAAGGGGTATACAAGTAAATTTACAGCAATTGACTTCGATTCATGTTCTAAGTAAACGCATGAATGAGATTGACAGTGATTCTGACTCCGATTCCTGAAACCCAAATAAACAATATATTCTGATTCTGAATCCTACTCACTCCGATCAATGATAACTCCGATTACGGATAAGTAACCATGCCATTGGTTTCTGCCTATCTAGCCATATGGGCTTAGATATGGGCTCATTTTGAATGGACACAAAAGCCCGTTTTTCTTTCCAGCCCAACCAAACTCGAACATTAGAACTCTTGGCTTCGCTACCGCAAATACCATGTGGTGAAGTGTGAGTTGATTGTAATGAACTAACACATCTTGACCAAAAGAAAGAAAAGAAGAAGAAGAACAACAACAACAACAAAGACAGCCCCAAATTCAAATTTTTATAAGACAAAACGCTATATTAAAAATTAAAGAAAAAATAAATGTTGGAATTGTAGGTTCAAACCTATAAATAAAGAAACTTGCTATGTCGTGTGGTGAAAGTTGAAGTAAGTGTCGTATTATGATTTCCTCACGGGCAATAGCTAAATAAGTTCAACAAATTCTCATTTCCTTCCCTTGAAAAGTGCTTAAGCTTAGACGCCTTACTTTAATTCAAGGGCCGAATAAATCCAAACACAGCAAAAAGCGTGCGACAATAATATTATATATCTATATATATATATATATCTATATCTATACAACATATAAGAAGTGTGAATATCACTTCTGTAGACTTGGATTTCATTCAAAACGTTTCGTTTTGGACGAAAATCTTTTTTTTTGATCCTTTTGTTTTCTTTTTCATTTTATTTTGGCTCTTTTTTCATTTTAATCCTTTTTTTTTGTATTGATATACTTTTAATTTTTTAGTCTTTATATCTTTTTGATTTTTTTATACCTCTTTTTTTTATTTTTAATTTTTAGGTACTTTGTTGATATTTTTGGTGAAAAACTTTTTTTTTTAAAATTGTTTTTTGATCCCTTAGTTTTCCTTTTTTTTTTTTTTTATTTTGTCTCATTTTTTTTTTTCATTTTAGTCTTTTTTTTTGTATTGGTATATTTTTAGCATTTTAATCCTTTTATCTTTTTGGTGTTTTTTCATACATTTTATTTTATTTTTTCATTGTAGTTTTTTATTGATATAATTTTAACATTTTAGTCCTATTATCTCTTTGGTCATTTTTCATGCCTCCCTTTTTTTTAAGGTACTCTGTTGATTTTTAAATTTTTTTTTTCATTTTAGTCCCTTTTTTATTGGTATATTTTTAACATTTTAGTCATTTTTATCTTTTTGGTGTTTTTTTCAAGCCTTTTTAAAAAAAAAAAATTTCAAGTATTTTGTTGTTTTTTTTTTCTAATGTTACTTATATATTTTTTTTCCTTATCTAGATAAAATTTCTCAAATATATCTAATCATGTGCATTACACATGCTTTAAACTAGCATATATATATATATATATATATATATATATATATATTTGGTGATGGAATCTTGCCATCAGTCATATTGTAGCATCTAATTCCTTCGAGCTTTTAACTCAAAAACAGGCTTTCTTTATAGGCCAATATTGCAAGTGGGAATCACGTTTTGATTTATCCTTTTTTTTTTTTTTTTTTTTTTTTTTTTTTTTTTTAACTCCCTATCATGTGCTAACGTTTGAGTTTATCAATTAAACAAAACAACTATTTTTGTTTTAATTTTATTTAACTATACAAGGAGATGAGAAGCTCGTCTTTGTCAAATGTTTCTTCCCGCGATCAACCGAGTCATCATGGAGATTTCAAGAGGAGGAAGATAGAACTTGAATCAATGTAATGAAATTACTTTGAGATTATTTCAAACTAGCTACTCATCAATATTGTTCATTAAGACTTGATAAGGCCAAGATTAATGCATTAGTTTCTTAACATTTATGGTCATATTTCTCAATATGTGAAGAGTCTTTTGGTCATGCTCTACTTACTTGTTACATGATCGTCATATCGTCACATGGTGATCACATCATCGCCACGTAGATTTTTTTAAATGTTTTTTCTTTGTTATCTATTATGCATGTGTGAAGCCATACAACTATCTTTAGAAAGGGAGGGGGAAAAAAGAAAAAAAGAATGATGAGCGTAAGTAATTGAGTGTGGGGGTGAAAAATATAGTCCATAGAACACGTTTTGTGTCTACTCAAAGCACAAGTTTTCACGTTTCATCTATAGTATGACGTGAATGGAATTCATGAAACACATTATTACGGCTCCTTCTAATCTTGCAATTATGTCATACTCAAATATTAAAATATATAATGCAGATACACTTGAAGATATTGGACCCCAATAACTACCAGTGCGAGTGAATTATTTGTCCTTGTTTTCATGCTGGCCAAGCCTAAGCCAAACCCTTAAACTTTATGCTTTGTTAGGCCTAGTGATCTGCAAACGTCTTGATTCGCTCATGGTGACTTAATCAAGAACATATACATTCACACGTTTTACATTAGGAAAACTTCATAATAAGTACTGATGTTTTAGTTGTTATATTAACTTTTCAATGATATGATTTATGATTGGAAGTAATCTTGATTTATGACTGTTTTAGTAATTAAACTATTGAGAAAATGGACGAAATGATTAAAACAATGATATCTACAAAGTAAAAATACAATTCCTATTATAAATTTTTTTAATAGAAAAATACTAAAAATAAATTAGAAAAATAGAAAGTGTCTTAATAAAGTTTTCAAAGAACTAAATGGTGTAACGATTAGAGATTTGTCATTAGATTTATTCTTCCTAAATTTTTACTGAATAAGCAAGCCGTTCCTCCTAATTTTTTTAATTGTCGTGAATTGTCCCTTAATTTTATAGCATCTCAAATCGATAGTATTAAAATTCAGAAAGAATTCATGCTTTAATCTCCATCCAAAGTTGGTCTCTTATGTCAAAACCAACTAATATGACACGTTGAGGGAGTTTTTATTTAAATTTTAAATATAGGAGTAAGCTATGATACTTTTCGCATTTTAAAGGGTAACTTCTTTTTGCTGAAAATTTCAAGCGTGACTTGTTATATGTAAAAAGGATATATTGCATATTTGCCCTTGAGATTTTCAGGATTTGGCAACTAACATATTAAACTTCTAATATTGATAAATTATTCTCTACCTTGTTAAACCATTACAACATGATTCATTTTGTTGATGGTTGTGTTAAATTAGTGACAGAAAATGAGAAAAGCACATCCAACCAAAAAAAATCCAAAATCCCAATTTAAAGCCTCGCACAAATCTCTCAAAACCTCAAATCCGATCAAAATTCAGTAGAAAAATTAAAAAAATGGGCCACAATACAACAAGTTACTAGAAAGCTAAAGGTTGAATCCATAAAATTGAAAATTTTAATAAGCAAGTTGCCAAAATTAAAAAAGTTAGAGGATAAAAATGTTAAAAACCCAATAAAAAAGGCTGAGGAGGCCAAGCACATGTTGCCAAATACCCTGAAGAAAAGAAAAGAAATGGGCATCGTACGGTAGAGGAATAGAATCGTTGAGCAGAAAACACTGACAGTAGAGTAGTGAACTGTACTCTTATTCCTGAAATTAAAAAATAATAATAATAAATAAATAAAAAGCAAAAATTTTGCTTGATGGTCACAAAAACTCTCAGCTAAATTCAACCCACAAAAATCTTTCAAAAATTCCCATCAAATTCCTCATTTTCTTCCTTCCTCTCTCTTCACATCAATTTTTTTTCAATTTCAAGATCACCCCAAAACCCTTTTTTTTCTTCAACCAAGACCCTTTAAGCTTCTCTGTCATTTTCCGCCAATTCTCTCCACAGTCTCCCCTTCAACGTCACCAACCCAGAAAATCCAAATCCTTGTGGAAGAAAATAAAAATCCCAGAAAAAAAGAAGAAGATATTTTCCCTTTCATTTTCCCATTAATGATATGCCTTTAAATTGTTCAAGCGTGTCTATAAAAGTCCCACAAGGACATGGGTTTGGTCTGTGGAGACGAAATCACAACAACTACAGCAGAGAGTTCACACGACCAAACCATGTAAGAGCTTTCTTCGTGTTCGAGAGAAGAACCAAGAGATTCTCGCAGCCCTTTATCGGTTGCGTGTCTTCGAAGTTGAACCAGAGCTTTTGTTCTTCGACAATGGCGGAGCAGAGTGATTTGGGCCAGGAATCTTCGTTAGGAACAGAGCTTTTTTGGCATGATAAAGAACTGGAGGTTGGTGTCAGAGCTGTTCAAATGGCTTGTGCCCTTTGCCAGAGAGTTCAAGAAGGTTTGATTTCCAAGACTTCCGGTAATGGAGTTCAGGCCAAAGATGACAATTCCCCTGTCACCATTGCAGGTTGATTATCATTTCCCTTCTCACTTTTTTTGTCTGTTTTTTAAAAAAATATATTTTTTTGGTGTTTTTATTAGTTTTCTGAATTGGGTATTTGTTACTTTTGCGTTTGGTGGTTTTGAGATGGGTGATGAATATTTATTCTGGCTTTTGGTAGTGGGTTTGCTTTTTGCTGTTTTTTTCTCTCGACTCTGCAAAAAAATTTGCTTGTGGATTAGGTACTTGTGGCGTGCGAATGTGCTGAGCAAAAGCATGGTCAATTTGTTTTATCTTTTTGGTTTTTTATCCCCTTTTTTAAAGGCGGTTTTTTCAATGCTCTCTTACGAAATTTGGTCAAACTCTTTTGACAATATGCGCTTTGTACAACTTATGGACTGGTTAAGTATGATTTTTGATCCTGTGGATGTAGAACAGTAGACGTAATGCATTTTTTAGTTTAATTAATAGGGTTGCTAGATTTTTCAGTTATAGTTATATATATTAAAAAATAAATAGATAAATAAAACTGTGTTCTTTTACTTTCTGTTGTTCGGCTTGCTTCCAGATTCAAAAGGCTCATATACCAATCTGGTCTTCATGTTTACGAATCATGAATAGTTAGTACTTCAAAATCGCCGGAAAGATATGTTTTGTTTTCAAGTTTTCTGAGCTTGATAAATACTAATTTTATTAGTTTAGACCTCATTTCATGGCCCTTTTGTGTCCTTATGGTCCTTGGCAAACACTATCGGAGTCTTTAAACTACAATCTACAACCATAACATTCTGCGTTTTGTAATTGCCGTATTCTCGAAATATAAGCCTCGGCTTGTGTCATGGAAAACTTCTTACAAGACAAGTAGTTGAACCCTCTAATTAATATCGTTTGAGTTGTTTCCTCTCTTTTGTGGTCTCTAAACTGTCACTCTCAACTGTTGAAGCATCTAGTGGCCAGTGTTCAATGAAAGTTGTGAACAAGATTTCTTATTCTCTTTGTTGCATCTTGTTAACAGATTGGAGCGTCCAAGCAACGGTCAGCTGGGTACTGTCTGAGGCCTTCGGAAGCAGAAATGTGTCCATTGTTGCTGAAGAAGATGTTCAAACTCTGTCCAAGGCTAGTGCTGCTGGGCTATTAGAAGGTGTAGTGAAAACTGTGAACAAGTCTCTAGCTGATGCACCGCGTTTTGGACTTGAAGCACCAAACATGCCCCTTGGGAGTTCCGAGGTTCTTGAAGCAATCAGCCGATGCAACTCAATTGGTGGCCCTACAGGAAGATTTTGGGCTCTTGACCCTGTTGATGGGACACTGGGATTCGTTCGTGGCGATCAATATGCCATTGCTCTAGCACTCATTGAGGATGGAGAAGTTGTGCTCGGAGTGCTTGGATGTCCCAATTACCCAATGAGAAAGGAATGGCTTAGCTATCATCACCGGTACCATAGAATTGTGTCGAAGTTGACCCCATCAACGTCTGAATCGTGGGACAAAGGTTGTGTAATATATGCTAGGAGAGGTAGTGGCAAGGCCTGGATGCAACCCCTGCTTCATGTAGATAAGAAGTTCGCGTGGCCAAACTCGGCAAGGCCTGTTCAAGTTTCTTCCATTGACAACCCATCATTGGCGACCTTTTGCGAACCAGTTGAGAAGGCGAATTCGAGCCATTCGTTCACAGCCGGACTGGCTCATAGCATGGGTCTTAGGTTTATATCTTCTCCTTATATCTGCTTCACCATGTCTCTGGATTTTACTTTGCAGAGTCCACATATTACATAATATAATAAAAAGCACAGAAAATGAGCAAGTGAAAATTGTAAAAGATAGAAAAAGTTAAATCTCATCACGTGTTTTTAACAGCAGGAAGCAGCCGTTACGTGTATATAGCATGGTGAAATACGCGGCCATAGCTCGTGGAGACGCTGAGATATTCATGAAGTTTGCAAGAGCCAGCTACAAGGAGAAGATATGGGATCATGCTGCCGGCGTCACAATCATACAAGAAGCTGGTGGCGTGGTAACAGATGCCGGAGGGCGACCGCTGGACTTCTCAAAGGGCATATACCTAGAAGGTCTTGATCGTGGTATAATCGCGAGTTCTGGACCCAGTCTACATGACAAGATCATCAAGGCTGTTGATGCTAGTTGGGACTCCTCTAGTCTATGAGGTTCTCCCGTTCAACATCGACGAGTACCAACCCGAAAGGATAATAAAGGTTAGACAGAGTAAGGAAATTGTAAATGAGCATCATCCTACTTTCCCAAATTCTTGATTAGCGGATACCGAATAAATCAACCTTCTTTGAAGCAAACTGGGGATGTATGTAATAATAGTTAGAGGAGAGGAAAGAAAAGATTTGATGTTTCTTCTGAACTAATGACGTTGTTCTGCTTGAAGTTTTAGCAAGTGGGCATTCCAAATCCATATGAATTATGGAACTGGTTAGTTTTGCTATGTAACAGCAGATGAAGTTTTAGCAAATTTCTTAAGAGCCTCACTGTGTTTTAGGACTTGTTATCTGCAACAATGGCTGGCTAAAGAGTAGCACGTGTAATTCTATAAATAATGAAATATTACAATTATGTGGGTTCCAACCTCAAACGCGCAACCCCCTTCCCGACACTCGCTCCCCATGTCATTTGACCGAAGGGTCTTGTGTAATTTTGTCCAAAAGTGGTCATTGGCATTTCTGCGATGGAAAATTTGTTTCGCTGGGCTAGCTCAGCCACTGAGAGCTAAGAAATTTAAACAAAAGCTTTCAAGTTCAAAATCGGGCTGCGAGAGCGGTACCAAATCGAGGCAAACTCTAAATACTAGATATGACCTCAAAATAATAGGGGTCAAGGTTGGCAAGTGAGATGATGGGGGATAAGCTTTATCATCGAGAGGGAAACAGCCTGGATCCAACTAAAAAGATAAAATGATTTTTCAATTGAAGCAATGAGCTTGCCAATATTGAATATTGGGAGGCTCATTGCTTCAACTGGATGTAGTATGTCCCTAAGGGTTGGGTTGTTCGTCCATTAAAACGGTATGTGAGCTGGGTTCAGAATGTATTGAGACATATCAGTCTATATCCGATATCGGCGTTAGAGCATTGAGAGGTAGGTCCTAAATCGTAAAAAAATAAAAATAATAAAAGGTTAGCTAAAATACAGCACAAGAAAAGTGCACATAAAAGGTAACACTTCCCTAGAGAGTTCAAGTCCATAAGCCAAGGGCCAACTCCCAACAGGCGTTGTATTTGACTGTTTGTCTCTTTTCCTAACACGTACGATTTCAGATCATTTGTAATCGCAATCGCTTAATTTCTTTTTTAATACACTACCGATTTAATAAATGATACGTGACATCCCTATTTAATTTTTACATGTCATTGTATATGATCAGTACTCTGTGAAGGACCGAATCGTACACGCGCCAATTAAATGAAGGTCATTTCTTTTTCACACTTCTTTGAGAACTTATTTAGCTGTTTTTTTGTTTTTTTGTTTTTTTTGACAAATAAATTGAATAAATAATTTATTTATCAAAAAAAAAAAAAAAATCTTTGAAACAGGGTGGTAGTGTTGACAGACATTACTCCTTGTGTATATATATACATATATATTATATATGTATTCATTACTTGTACGGGTATGGGGTAGGAAGGGCTCTTCTGACTTATACAAAAGGGGATCTAGTTGAGGGGCTGCTTCATGACATACAGACTAAGCAAGGTCTTATCAATGCCCATCAATTAGATTTTTTTTCTTCTTCCTTCTCTTTTCCAAAATAAAGAAAAAAAAATTTCAGAAAAAAGTGGTTGACAAGAGTTGGGGACATCGTTAGGGGATTCGTATTTGTAAGGAGAGTCGACTTCTTTTTCCTCTTGTTTTTGAACTTGAAAATATGCATATATTTATATGCAATGTCTTTATTCATTTGATAATTATATTGATCCGACGATATAACATTAAAATAATAAATGTTTGACACAAAGATTATTAAAGTTTATCAGTTTTGTTGATACATGTGATTTGTATTTTTAATTCCAAATCATAACATATCACATATTAATGTTCCGTTTATCTCACCATCTCAACTCAAACTAAACAACTCAAATCTCATCATGTTTTTTGTCTTTTCTGAAAAAGTCAACAAAATTTACTATGTAAACTTAAAAATCTCAACTCAACTCAAACTGAACCTGCGATCCAAACGAACCCTAAGTTACATAAAATTATATATAGATTAATTAATAATTATATATATCTGAATTAAAATAATAAAGAAGTTACATTTATTTGTCGGACGAGTATACTAGAGACTATTCCTACATTTACATTTATAGAATATAATATAACATATATGTGTGTCAAAATGTCAACCAGGAGAAGTGGTCTGTCCTCCAATTTCAAACCCTTATCAGCTGCTCAAGTCTGACAACTTGCTTGGTGTTGGTGTGGTGGTGTAATTAAATAACACCACTAATTTTTGGGAAAAAAAAAAAAATCAAGGTTCAAAAAGTCCTTAGATATACAATTCGTTTCTAGAAATCTGAAAGCAACCCTTTTTTTTTTTTTTTTTTTTTTTAACATAAAAGTAAAACATAGCTATATTAATCTATTATTTATGGTGAACGCTTTTCCTAAAGTCAGATGGTAAACTAAACACAAAAACAAAATTTTTAGACTCTCCCCTACATCAAGAAGAATGTTTTAACGATGGACCACATCCAAGTAACCAGATACATATAATATATATGTATATATATATATATATATATATGAAATGGGAAAAATAGATATCCACACAAGTGCTCATGTTCCGTTTGGCAGAAGGGCATTTTTAAATTTCAGGTTCTCTTTCTATATACACTCTAAGCTCTATAGTGTGTTACAAATATATGTATACATATAAATATATATATATATATATATATATATAGGAGGACCATGTAGATGATAATGGTGTTGCTATCCTACGAGGAAAGTGCCTCAAGAAAATGAAATGGCCTCTCTAAATGAGGTGTGGCCTGGAAAAATTACGTCATCTGCAGGAAGAGAATCATGTGCCGTGTCACAGTGTGTGTGTGGTACTAGATTAAAAGCGAGTAGTTGTGTTTATTGTTGACTTTAAGAACCCTCTTGTTTTGTTTTGCTTTACATGGGACTGTAGTGATTGAAGAACCAAGAATGTGCGCTAGAATATATCCACATCATTGCTCTGAAGACCCCAGAAATTATAATGAGCATATTTATTCCGCAGCAAAGCAAAGGAAAGCAAGGCCAATTAGTTCTGTTTCTTATATATATGATTCGATTCTGGATTTTATTTCTTCCTCTCAATCATGTCATGTTATCTGAATTTAATAATTTAACTACATAAAAATATTAAATATTAAAAAATTTTAAATAAATTAATGAGTTGTCAAAAATTTATTAAAATAATAGTCTTTGAGACATAAAAATGAGACAGTTCTCTAGGAAATTATCTAAATCCCAACCCCATTTTGAGAAGAGAATGATCCTTAATTTACGGACAACTGTTTTGATTTGTACAATACAAAGGTTATGAGTAAAAGGCTTTGGAAAGTAGATATGTAGTGGTGGGAGATACTCATAGAGATCCATATTTCCAGCGAATTTATAATAGGATATTTAAAAAAAAAAAAAAAAAAACTCTACCAGTATGTCTTTTTTTTAAAATGTCGTATTTATACTTAGTTTTATAAATTTTGTATATTTATTTATATATTATGATATAATTTTGAATAGATTTAACGTTTAAAAACAAATAATGTTAGTAAGGTATCTTGATTATAGAAAGTTAAAAAAAAAAAACCAACTGAAAAAGCACTTTAGTGATTATATAGTCACTATTTATTTACTTATTTATTTAATTTAGAGATAAAGGGATTCATACTCTTGCATATTTCAGGCCTTGATTCGTACGCGCATTCTTTTTTTATTTTATTTTATCTGGTGTCCCTCTAACTCACATGTGAGGAATATATTTTTGCATATTTGTGATGACCTGAAAAGAGTAGTGGAAGATCAGAAAACCGCGTGTAATACATGATCTCAATCTTAAATGAATTTCAGGTAGGAAGTTATCCACATTAAATTATGATGGTGCTTTGCATTAATTAGTTTTTTTTTTTTTTTTTTTTTTTTTTTTTTTTTTTGGCATGGTCAATCAATGAAACGCACCGTCATTGTCTCCTTCTTAACCTCTCCCTCCCTCTTACACAAATTGTCAACTTAAAGATCAATCGTCAAACCCACACAAACTCCATTGTCCATATGGTTTATCATGACATGTCATCCAAATTATATTATACTAAAATAGAAATTTTTACTGTTTTTTCTACAGTAACTTTTACTTTTTTTTCACTATTTTTTCTACAGTAATATACAGTAACTTTTACTTTTTTTTTCCTATAGTTTAATGATTTTTTTTACCCTTCATCACTAATTATTTTTTATTTGCTATAGTGTTATACCGGTTTTACCCTTTCTTGTTTTTGGTCAATTGACAATTTTACCCTTGGGTTTTAGTTACTTTTACTGTTTGATACAGTATTGGGATAACGTTGTCCTTCTAAAATTATTAATGGACGATTTTGACATTCCTTTGTAGTTGCTTTTTTCCTTTGTTACAGTGTTATTCCGGTTTTACCCTTTCTTTTTTTTGTCAATTGGCAATTTTGCCTTTGGACTTTAGTTACTTTTACAGCTTACTACAGTGTTGGGATAACTTTGTCCTTCTAAAATTATTTAAGAATGATTTTACCCTTCCTTTGTAGTTGTTTTTTCTGATAGCTACAATAACTAGACATTGTTACCCCTTTAGTGTGTATTTTTTATTTTGTCCATTGAAGATGTGTTAAAGTGCAATGTTTGTATGTATATAATCTAATTGAAATTTATTTATCTTCTTTTTTCTTTTTTCTTTTTTTGTAAAAAACAATAAACAAAAAAATTATAGAATATGTTTTTAATTTTGTTGTTTTTCTTTAATCTTTTTTCCCCCTTTTTAGTTTTTTTCCTTTTGTTTTTTTTTTTTTTTCTGCGTTCTAAGATTTAAATTTTAAAGTTTAGTTTTTTATTCATCTTTTCAATGTATTTTTGTATTTTATAACTTTTAATGATTTTTGTTTCCACATTTCTAATTTTCAAATTTTTTTTATTCTCTTTTTTCGATTTGTGCTTGGTTTTTTTGGCTTTTTCATTTTTTAGGTTTTGTTTTTTTAGATGTTATAGTTAATTTTTGTGTTTTGCATGTATATAATCTAACTGAGTTTTATTTTTTATTTTTTGTAAAAAACAGTAAATAAAAAAATAAGAGAATTTGTTTTTGATTTTGTTGTTTTTCTCTAATCTTTTTTCCCCTGTTGAGTTTTTTTCTCCTTTTGTTTTTTTTTTTTTCTATTTTTATTTTTAATTATCGTGATCATTTTTATTTCTCTATCTTTATCTCTGCATCACCGGATAAAAGTTTTTTTTATATTATTATTATTATTATTATTATTATTATTATTATTAGTTTACATTTTTATGATTGAGAGAGATCCTAAAAAAAAATTAAAGACAAAAAAGATGGAGCAAAATATAGGTATGGTCTGCTTTTTTTTGTTTTATTTTTTATTTTTATAAGTTATTTCTAGCTTCTTTTTTTCCCCTAGATTTATATATTTTGTTTTTCACTTTTTGATTTATGTTAATTTGTTTTTCTAGCTTACGGTGATGATGATTTGGAATAGGAATGCAAAGAGAACTATTGAAGACCTTTTTTTTTTTGTTTATATTTTTGTAAACTTACTATTATTATATTATTTATCACAACCAAATGTCATTATTAAATATTATTTAATTTTCTTATTTATTTATCTATTTATTTGCCTCTCCTGTTCAACGCACGTGCATTAAACTAGTTATATTCTAAAAGATACCGATAGGATTTAACATGGAAAGCAAGTTTTATGAGATGAGTTCTGTAAATAAGATCCATTTTTAATCAAGATGAAAAGTTATATATATATATATATATTACGAAATTAGGATAAAAAATAGACAATAAGAAAACCAAAAAATAAGAAGATCAAGATTTACGTAGAAAACCCTAAATGGAAAAAAAATCACAAACAAAGAAGAAGAAAATCCACTAAATCAGATATCAGTACAAGAGCAGCGACTATAACAAAAGAGTATGATAATGAAACCTTAAAATTATATCATATTTATACTCAAAACCCTAAACCAAACCGGGTCGGGTCTGTACTCCTGCGGGAGCTATCAACCCGATCCCGTAGCCCACCTCTAAAGACCAAAAAAAATCTCATAATTAAAACTTCATCATAAATGTTACACCGTGAATTTTTTGGATTGGAACAAAGAAAATTTAAATCACCAAACTCTAATATTTTGATAAAATCAGGTATAAAATTATAGAATCAACTATACTTACAATAGCTGTTCGCACCACTTTCAACATCTCATTTCTCATATAAGTCATATGTATTACACGTAGTCCTATAATTAAATTTTGTAGAAATAAAAATCTACGAACTTGGGACCCACAAAACAGTCCAAATCTCCACTGAAGTATTATTTCCACATATATATACATATATGTGGTAGTCCCACCCCATGTCTGTATATTAAGGAACGTAATAATTGCACCAAACCTACCCCTTCATTCATGGAGGCCCTCTTCTCAACTGTCCGCCAACAATTTTCCCATAAATGCCCTTTTTGATCCTATCTCTCTCTCTCTCCTCCCCTCTCTCTCTCTCTATATCTCTCTATATATATGTCATTATCCTAACTTGTACATAAAATTTATCCCTTGCTTCCCCAAAACACTCATCAAATTCACTCACTTTCCCAAAACTTAAAAAAAAAAAAAAAATGAGTCCCATAACAAGCTTTATACTGACCCTTTTGGTCATCAGTTCTATCTCATCACTTTCTCTCTCAGCTCGGCCTGGATCCGACGGACCCTACTCGGCCGAGCTCAAGAGCTCGAAGGGATCGTCCCCGGGCGGTTCCAACAACAACGACGGGGGTTTCGGCGGGTTCTTCGGACCAGGGTCCGGGTTCAACATACCCGGGTTCGGGGGCGGGACAATCGGTGGCGGGTACGGATCCGGGTACGGGGGTCCGAGTGGGGGCCACTCCAAGAATGGGATAGTGAGGCCCACCGTGGTGTGCAGCGACAAAGGACCGTGTTACAAGAAGAAGCTGACGTGTCCGGCCAAGTGCTTCACCTCCTACAGCCGCTCCGGCAAGGGCTACGGCGGCGGCGGCGGCGGCGGTGGCTGCACCATGGATTGCAAGAAGAAGTGCGTCGCTTATTGCTAGAGGAAACTAACTTAATAATATAAGATTACAGGCTTTCTCTGATCTGCTTGTGCAGCCGGTAGCCGGTAATATATATATATATATATATGTAGTTTTCTATATCTATCTATTTATAAAAATATATATGTGAGTTATGACTAGTAGCACTACTAGTTAAAGTTAGTATATAGTATGTCATGTGGTTTTTTAGTAGATATGGTAATATATACATATATATATATATATGATATTAGATGTTAAGATCATATGGTGTTATTTATGATATGATCAGTGTGGATGTTGTGTGTGAGAGTTTCTCTGATGAGTTGCCAGTTTTATCTTCTCTCCCTGAATTTGCGCAGTATTTTTAATAATGTGATTTGTTACGTTGGTTTATTTTTGTAGTTGTAATTGATTTTGAAGGGTTATTTGCCTTAAGAGGGAAAACCAAAAAATATTTTTCTTTTTCCTAACTAATTAACTGCAGAGGCAGAATTTGATTTGACAGGGGAGTTAAGTTTGCCAACTTCAGAGATTTAAGATTTTTTTTTTCTCGTTTTTTAACACTGATTTTTTTTTTTGAACACTGAATTTTTTAATACTGATTTGATATGTCATGTTAGTCCACGACAGTATAATATGGGTGTCTTCTTATTTTCCCGGGAAATAATACAAACAAACAAACATTTGATCTATATGCCTGTGTTTTAAACAGTCAGATGTGTGTCAGATTTTGATAATTTTAAGGGGATGTTTGGCAAAAAAAAGTTTAAACTAAACTATATTTTTTTCATCATGTTTTTTGATTTTTTTCTCAAAAAATTGTTTATCTTTTCTGAAAATTCAAAAAAATTTACTATTTAAACTTACAAATCTTAACTCAAACTTACACACCAAACACCCCCTAAATTTTATCTCTAACCGAGCAACTAAATGCAAACTTAATATTTAGAAATTAACATACACTATGGTAATATATAACTTACGTGACAGCATTGAACAAATGTTTAACATTATATTTTGGAGATTCTTTTACGGAGTAGAAAGAAGAATTCTGGTACTGTTTTGAGACACGATAATTTATGTACTTTACACTAAAACATGTAAATTTAGAATATTTGGAGTTGTATAAATCCCCAGTGATTTTTAAAATTTTTAAGGGATTACCATAACTTACATATTTGAACGATGAAATTGTGAAATTCAAATGCTAAATTGTCAACTTCAAATACTGAAGTTGTGAATGTTGCAATAAATATTGTTATACGGTGCCATGAAGGCGGCACCATAAAAGGACCCATATTTTGGTGCAGGCATATATATATATATATATATATATAGCCATGCATTTACAAGCCAAATCTCTATCATTACATGGCAAACTAATGCATTGTCCATTCCACGTAATTTATAACTTGAAACCATGGGCGGATGTAGGTGAGGACTACAGTCTCCACTGAATTTTTTTTATTTATTTTTATTCTAAAAATTTTATAATTTTTCTATTTTGTCTTCATTAAGTATTAAAAATCACCATAAATAATCTCCATTGAAAATTAAAACATTTATATTAAAACTTTACCCCTTCGCTTTTATATATTGATATTATTTATTTTACATTCTAACTATTTTTTTTTTTCAGGCTGATCTGCCTTGAAACCACTCAATTTTTTATAATTTTCATAATGATCTTATGTCATAATTCAAAAGTTGATGTGATATATTTATAAAACTAGTTGAACATATAAAAATGAGACGCCAATATTTTACAAACAAGCTAACTGAGTTTAAATCAGTAGTAAACAAGATTTATTTTTAATCGCTGTAATTTTGAACCATTAATTAGTCTAATATTTTATCCATATATACCTCTACTGTAAACCGTTAGATTTGTCAAATTTTTGACAATTTAATATACTTTTTATTTTTTTACATAACTCTGATCAGATTTAATATTCAAAAATCAACATGCATTACTTATAAAATATAATCTTACGTGACAACATTTAATAATTGTATGCAACTAAAAACTTGAAACACTCAGTTTTATGATCTTATTATAATCAATATCTAAACGTTTAGTGGTCAAAATTGGCCATTGATCAACAAAAGGTAAGAACTGGTAAACACAAGAAAAGAATCACATGCAAAACCATTAAAAAAATAAAACAAAAGGTAAGAACTGAATATACATTCTAAATCTAAAATGTATAAAACGTGATACAATTCAAAATACAAGATATATATATATATATATTTTTTTTGCAACTTCAAAATATAAGGTACGAAAGTGAATAAATCCTTTTTTTCGACTATTTAAATATCATTTTTCTAGACTAATTTATTGAGATTTTGGTCAGGAGAAATCTACACTACTCTTTAAAAGAGTGAATCACTCTTTCAGTCATGCCGTGGTTATCATATCACTGTCATGTGGATTTTTATTTTTATTTTATTTATTTTGATTCTAATTTTATTATTTTGTTTTGTTTATCTATTTCGCATGCACGAAGTGTGTGTCATGTAACTAGTTGAAAAGAAAAGAATTAATTACCTGCATCGCCAAGATGCTGAGCAGCAGAAGAGCCCAAATCCACTGAAGTAGAATCTATATAATAATTAAGCAAAAGAAAATAATGCAGTTTTTTTTTTTTTTAATTGAATTTCATGTAGGTAGGGCAAAGGTAGCCAAGCAGTATGCTTTGATTAGTAATTAAAAAGTTAGATGAAATATTAATATTAATATAAGCACAACCAAATAATGGTCCCCCAACAGCGTCAATTTTAGGCAGAACGCCACATAGCAAACAATAATTAGCGGTCAATTGCCAAAATCCATAAAATAAACATCTTATTCACATAAAATACGTAACATAATCATAGATGGTCATAATCACATCTCTAATATTTTAATTGTGGATGTGTACTCACCCATTAACAAGGTTTAGCAAATTTTACCAAGTATGCATGGTATGTGAAAATACAATTAAAAGGTAATTGCATACCTAATCTAACGGCAATTACGCACTCGATTTCGTCACAAGATTTAGAGTTCGTATCTCCACCCAGAGTAAAAAAATTGAAAGAGTAGGATGAATATTATAGTGCATAACTATAGGTAACATATTTATAATGATCATTGGCTTTGCATTTTGCTATAACCCTTACTTACGTGAGAGATTTTCCTCTGAAAATAATTGGAGGAGAAACTGCAGTAGCGATGCAGAAACTAGTGTGAACCTGTATGAAAAAAATAAAAAATAAAAAAAAATAACTCATCCTTCATTTCTTAAAGCAACTATTAGACGAACAAAAGTTTTACAAAATATATGATCTTAGAGACGTGAATTGTTATTAATTAGTACCTGATAATTAAAGGACAAAACATCCATTCCTCGAAGTACTTTCAGCCCAGCATTACAACAACCAAAAAAAATAATTTAATACAATTAAAAACTCTAATTATATCACATGTAAAACTAACATATATGGTAGAAATTAGAGTCTTGTACTTTTCTATCAGCTTAAGAAGTGCTCTAAGTTATAAGTTATTTTTATTATCCCATTATAGAAGAGCCATATTAGAAGTACTATTAGTGTCTAGCATCACACCTTAATAAAATGTAATCTAATATATAGTTCACTTTTTATTAGTTACAAAATTATGGTGCTCAACATCAGTAATGTTCCCTCACACACGTTTTAAAATTATAGTTTTACTTGTACCCCTAATTCTTTGTTATTGTTATTATTATTATTATTATTATTATTATTTATTTTTTATTTTTGTAAATTTTTAATTGTGCCTCAACTTTTTAAGAAAGTTAGAACTGTGGGCCCCACTTTATAATAGGAATATATAATTATTTTCTTATTTAGTAAAAAAAAAATATGTCTAATTTTTTAGAAGTGCCCATTTTTTAAAAGTGCTTCAAGCATTTTTCTTCATGTAAAGGAACATGTTTCTTAACTTTCCAAAATCACAGAATCATAGGAAAGTAAATACCTGAAAGCACGTGGGAAGTAGGGACCCCTACAAAGAAGTAGATTACAGTAAGTAATAATATCCCAGCCCCTACAATCAAGAAGAAGAAATTATTATATTTGGCAACATTAAAATCGAAAATGTGAAAAAGACCCGGCACATAAGCATGTGAGGAATTTAAATATGCAAGTACAAAACAGGTTTTTGATTCACCTTCCCCTTCAATTCATGCTTGCAATGACAGCTGTGATATACCAGAAAAGGCAAAAAGATAATTACTGCATTTATTACCGGTATTAAATTTGAGTCATTCCAAATGGGTCTGTAAAGTTATAAATATATGTACAGTTTAACAACAATTATACATTTTATTTCATTATAAAATGTAGAATTTAAATCATTCACCTTTAAATTAAAAAAAAAATTTGTGAAGTTATGTCATGACTGAAAAAATTTTGTTCCTTAATTTGTGGAACTTAAAGAATTCCAACAAGAATTTGAGGAAAAAAATAAAATGGTTATCTCTTATATTTACGTGGAAAACTCTAGGCTTAAAGAGAATTAGGCAAGAATGAACTATATATGATTAGAAAACTTACATGACATTTAGATAGCATCATCTTCTTGCCTTATATAAAATATATAAGAGAGTATGGCCACTTTTTTTTTTTTTTTTTTTTTTTTTTTTGTGTGGAGAAAAAAAAAAAGTTGAGATAAAGAAAACCATGCTATTAAAGCGAAGAGCAAGTGCCCTTAATTTACTTTATCATGTCACATAAAAGTTGCTCGTGGTGGTTACAAACATAATTAGACGTCCTAATTCTTTCTTAGTACTTAGAGTAATAAAATCAGAATAAAATAACAAACAAAAACTTGTAGTATTTCATCCTCAATAAAGAAGGTTTTACTAGAAAAATGGCACACCTCTCAAAACTCCTTGGATATTTCTCTAACTTCTCTCTCTCATCAATTAAAACGGCCCCTCCATATAACAAGAAAAATTAGGACAATCAACTTTATAGGTATAAAATTTTCAAGGTCGGTGTATTAGTATATCTGCGAGACAAATTTGATATTAAAGTCGACATGTTTATCCATGCTCACTAAGCGGGATTTAAGTGTCGGCTGTAGCCCCTACTGATTTATTTATTTATTTTTTTTAATTTTATCCTAAAAATTTTATGATTTTTCTACTTTGTCTCATTAAAAATTAAAAATCTCCGTATAGCCCTCTCAAAACTTAATCCTTTAGTTTTTATATTGATATTATTTTTAAAAGAAATTTGTATATGTTCTTGTTAAAACTTATATGTGACTCCGTCAGTATCGTACGTCTGGTCATTGTTGTCATTGTGCTTAATCGATTAATGGCGCCGATCACATCCCCAACAAACTTAAAGATAAAGACCATAAACCGATAGAGAATCGAGTAAAGTACGTACGTATCCGTCAAGTATGCAAAGAAGTGCAATTTCCTCAAAGGAAGTGGTACATCGTCTCTGGCCTGCTCAACATTACGAAAAAGAAGCAAACTGTGTCATGTTAAAGAAACATATATTATATATACAACACCACATACAATTTTCAAAAACAACACAAATTTTTTAATTCCCCATTTGACTTTGGTTATGCGGGTGATCAAGTGAAAAAGGTAAAGAAACTTATTAAGAATGACTTGGGTGATCCTTAGGCTAAATTTTACGATAGGATTTTTTTGTTCGTTACTATCCTTAGAACTGTTTTTTATTATTTGATTAGTCTTTTAACAATCTAATCTATACGTATTCACATTAAAAATTTGCAGCGCGATATAAAGAATTACTCCAGTTATATACCAAATTAAAAATTTAATCTAACAATTAAAATAACAGTTTATCAATAACTTAAAGAAGAGGTTATATCTATAACTGAATTATAGGAGTGAAGTTGTCCAAAAATACTATTCAAAAATTTAGTTAAGTTATTTTTTCTTTATGTGATGATGTCTTTCCTTCTTTTTTTTTCTTTTTTTTTTTTACTTTTTCTTGATTTCTCTTGTTTTTTCTTTAATAACTTTTTTAAATGTCTTTTTTTTAAATTATTCTCTTATTTTTTTACTATAAAATATCATTGAAAACTTTTTTTTAAAATAAAAATATCATTGAAAATTTTGACATTTATATTTATAAAATAGATATTCAATAATTAAGCACGTGATTTTAACTAGTTAATGTAAAAAGTCTCATATATTTCGACAACAGAAGAAGAACATTTTGAAAGCAAAAGTACACTTGGTTTTGTATTTTAGACAAAGATAAGCTTGGACTCGGTCTTCGGCTACCTTATACCCGAAGATATAATTTTGTTTCATGAATGATGAGTGCAATGCATTAATTAGGAAAATGAAAGCGCTCTTCTAAAGAACGACATGTAGCTTAATTTAAGAAACAAACATCTTGCTATAATAAAAAACAAAAACAAAAACAAAAACAAAAACAAAAAAACAAAAAACAAAAACAAACATCTAGCTGTTTTGTTGTCATCTAAATAATGAAATAAAAAATGTTTTTTTTTTTGTTTTTGTTTTTGTTTTGCGAGCTGCCCTCTAAGACAACAAACCGCATTTCGTTTTACTACAAAATTAGTAAATTTATTCCTAGAAAAATATCATCCATTTTGGTATAAAGCTGTGGTACTGTGTTGCTTGCAATATTTTTAGCTCACGTAGTACTAGGATATCAAATCTAATCCTAACTTTTAAATATCAACATGAGTGAATTATCACATGTTATTAATAAATCTTTAAATAATTATCTTAAAACTAAAACATGAAAACTAGAGAACGAAGGGAAAAAAAAAAAAAAAGTAGACGAGAAAAGAGAAAAGGGACAATTATGTTCTGATCAAACATTTGACAATTATGCTCCAAGAATGACAAAATTCAAACTTCATAAAAATCAACCATTTGATACTGATGTAAGAATATCTTAGCAAGTTCCATTAGGAGACGCAAGATCAACTTGCCACCATCAAGAATGTTCCATGCAACCCTTTGAATGGCAAAAGTATAATGTCAAAATTTCGTGTCCTAGGGAAATTTCCTAATCGGTTCTGCACAAGCTAAACCGCATTCGCCTAATATTAATGCACATTTTTTGGAAATGGTACCTTCTTTTCACTTGAGGGGGGAAAAAAAAAATCAATAGTGTTCTCACATCCCTACATTAGAATACTTTGAGAATCTAATGCAACCACATGCAAAATAAATAGGGATACAAATTCATACACGTCAATTACACAATCTCATTATTTCAAAGAACTAACGCGGACACAAAAGAAAATCGAACATCTAACAAGTAGAATGGATAGTTAGGAAGATATCATCCTTTCATACTATGCCACCACCACCGGTGAAGGGAAAGCTACTTTTACTGGAGACTTTAATACCCAACCTTAAGTGTTCTCAGCCTGAAACCCTCCTAGTATAAAATAGATAAGGCTGTTTAAAAAACTATACATAAACAAAAGATAAATTGTATACGCTACAATCAAATTTTCACAATAAAAATTCAATAATGAGGACAAAAAACCACGCAAGTGGCATCAAATACCAAGTGTGGCAATTTGGTTCCAACGATTCTCCGTATTTTCGAAGGTTTTCTTATCATTCAACGATACACAATATTAAAGAAGTAACACTCAAACTAGTGTAAAAACAAGATGTAGCAAAAGAAATGGTCAAACAAATATTTCTACCAGAAAATTCCTGTGGCTAAGGGCATATACAACCTAAATCCATACACAACCGCCGTCTTTCCTTTTCCCCGCTAGCTTCATAGTGCTGCCCTCATGGCTTCTCTTGCAGCCTCGCGCTTCATTTCAGCAGCTTTGCCGCTGCCTCGGAAGTACATGTATACTTGCTGCACAGGAACAAGGAAATAACAAGCGAATGAGAATAATAAATAAATAACAAAGAAATAACATAGATCCAGCAGCTAAAGCAAGTATTCATGGCTCGTTGTCAAGATCTTGCCAGGAGAAATGAAAAGTTAAAATTCACCTGAATAACCCAGACGCTGACCAGCGACTCAAGACAGAATAGTCCAAATCCGATGAAGTAGAAGATCTACAGAGAGCAAAGTAACTATAGTTTAGTATGATCAAGCTTTGGAATACAAGCCGATTAGGTTGATTCCCTTGTGTCACTAGACATCATGTTCAAAAGGTCAATGATAGTATAATAGTAATCGAAACTTGTAAAGGGAAAATCTGGTGAAGCAATATGCTTTAGTAATTCGACAATGAAATATTCTTATAACATGCTTACCCCAACCAAAACCTGGTCCCCGATAAGGTCTATCGCAGGCAAAATGCCCCTGTCCAGAGAGAACAAACATTAGTAGTGAATGCACGAATTCAAAACCTTTTACATCTAAACAATATTACAGTGACATCCTTAATTTAGGCCTCGGAGCATTAACTAGCCATCTGAATTGTAATCCCATCTCATTTAGGAAATTTTAGACAGGTGCATTAGAAAGTAAAAAACATCAAATAGTGATGTAAGCAGAAACGAGAAACTCATAATAAGAGCGTTGATGGAATCATTAACAAAAAAGTCGACGACTTGAACACAATTCATGTAGAGGTAGTCAAATACATACGTGAGAGATTTTCCTTTGAAGACAACCGGAGGAGCAATGGCAGAAAAGATACAGAAAACAATGTGAAGCTGTAGGCAGATGAAATTAAAAGTTAGGATACGTGCAATAATGAGGCATTCTTCAATTCTTAAAACATATAGCATAATTACAAAACAAAACAAACGGGAGACAGCATAGATGCTTACTATGTAAAACATGAAAAACCATCCAAAATTAAAAGCACTGTCACGCCTGCACAAAAAATAAATGAAAGCATTCCGATTAAAGGACATAATCAACATGAACAAATTTACACGTTATGCAAGGACAAGCACCCCCAAGGTTGAAAAAACTGAGACAAATACCTAAAAGCACGATATAGTGGACGATACCACAGCACATATGAACCTGGGACCCCTGCTATGAAGTAGATAATAGCAAGGAACCATATCTTCACAGCTACAACAAAGAACAGGAAACTATGAATATCTTGTTGAAAACAAGAGACCGTAATCTATATTACCGAGAGCAATAAAAATTGCAAAAGAAAATAAATCAGCACAAACAACAAGAATCACGCAGGTTTGTCTCAATGTGAGACTACGTCCTCTTTCAGCCACTGCAGTAATTCACTATCATGATCAAAGTACTTACAAGAGAAACTCGCACACCATCAAATTCTCTATGGCAGGGCAATAATTAGGCTCCATAGCTCAGCATATCAATCACATTTGAGACCGTAATTCCAAAATGATAACACCCATATTGTGCAGAAAAGGTGCAAAAGAGAATTTTTACTCACCTTCCCCTTTAATCCATGCTGTAGTAACAGCTATGATATTCCAGAGAAGACAAAGGATCAGTCCTACATAACACCAAAATTTATCACCAAATTAGGGTCATCTTCAATGACTTGGATCAAAAGATACATAGAAGAAAAGAAAACAAGTCAAACATATGCTACAAGTAATGAATATGTTCAAATTTCAAGTTGAGATGAAAAGATTTAACGTTCCAAAGTAAAGGGAGAGAGAGAACAAAAATAATGGTGGAAAAAATAAGAGTAAATAGCTAAAACGAAAGGAAAATCCTGGCAGAAATTTTTAATCCTCTAATTTTTTTTAACAACTTGAGCACGCAGACAGAACAGGACAAACCATCTACTAGTACATGTAATAGTATTAACCACCATATCAAAAATTGATAAAATTGAGCAATCATAGCATACCTAGCCATGTTGAGAATGCAAGATACTGCATTCTCTGTAAATGAATCGGTATTTCATTTGAAATATCATGATGGATAATTGGAAAGAAAGGTGGCCAGTTCTTCTCTTCAAGAACAATTCCAGCTGCATAACAGAAGGGAGAGTGAAAAAATAAAAAAAATTGGAAACTCTTAAAAAAAAAAAAAAAAAAAAAACTGATACGTGAATAGAAACAAAGAGATCACTATCTAAGAGAAAATATATAACATGCGTGATGGCTTACCACGAGCAGCAGCTTCTTCTCTCCGTCGTATGTCCTGCACAACAGTTAAGAGGACTTTGAAATTAGTAGAGGGTACGTTAAAGTGCTATATTACTTTTTCAACAAAGATAAGCAAGAAATCAAAGCCCACTTTTTGGTTTGATAGGTGAGTACCATTTACAAGATTGAATCCGTGATCTCGCCTTCCAACTTTGTTTATTAGGGAGTACATGTTGAGTCCAAGAAACATATATGCCAGGACACAGACGCGTAATATCTAACCTAACAAATGGTGCACCTAAACCTTAAATAGATGGAATGATCTTACAGCTCTTAAATCCATTCCACAGTTCATTGCATCTAATGATCTTGACTCCTATCAAGGCCAAACCCAATATTTCCAGAAACATTTCGAGCTAAAAATAATATAATTCCCAAATAACATGATGGTAACTCAAGGCTCATCTTTAAGCAGTCATCTGCAGTCATCTCTCGTGTCTGTGTAAAGGACTCAGCCAACCACTACTTCTAGAACCAATTAAAAGATAACTATTTAACAATTTGCAACATAAAATGTGCAGACCCATGTCGAACCTGTTATGTTTAATCATAAGCTTTTGTCTATGATCATGTCTAAATGGCTCACCTAGCCACCACTCATAAACCCAAATAAATTGAACTTGAAGGAAACAAACTCAAATGCCTAAAAAATTGTTATGTCAAAACAGAAATTCATATTTGATTCAATGAAGGAAGCCCTGTTTGTGGATAAAATAAAGGCTACCACTAGGTAAGTCTAATATTGTAAAATGTTCTTGTACTCAGAATTTAAGATTTCTGCTAGCAAGTACCTTCTCACGCCTTTTCAACTCAGCTTCCTTCGCTTGAAGCTCCTTCTCTTTCTTCCCCAAATCCTAAGTTAAAACACTAAAATAAGATAAGCAGGGAAAATTGGTTGTAACAAAACACCAAAACAAAGATCTCATCTCACCGCAGCTGAGTCCATAGGTATATCAATAGCAGCACCTCGACCATAATTGAAATCAACGGGTTCCGGAGGAAGAGGAGACAACCTTGAGTCTTTGGCCGGTGCAACACCACCAGGATTCTGAAAATTTTTTTACACAAATTCTTAAGAACCCAAAAAATTCATGATATCATCCTTTTATCTTATTTTATCTTTCTTTTTAGAAGGATCGAGGGGACAAACAACAAGGCCACAAATGTAAAACAAGAAGCAAATTAGACATGACATATGCCAGCAGGGGAGAAGCCGACCACGGTTTAGAAAAATTCTTTATGTTGGCTTTTAAAACGGAAGATAAGATTGTTTAATATTTTGAATTTTTTATCATCCTTACTATATTTATAGCAATGTAATGATTATGATCCTTAATTCCAACATATAATATAGAACTCGTTCAGCATCATTTATTTCATATTCATCCATAATATAACACGTCCTGCAAAGAGTTGGATGCCTCCTTAGCAACGTACAATAGCATCATTAAGGGAGGGGGAAAAAGAGAAGCTTCCATGAACAAATAAAGAGTAAATCAGCTTACTACTGTATAAAAAGCACCCCCACCATAGTTTGACTGCCCCGATGATTTACCCCTAACTCCCGGTTCCTAATTAATAGATGAGTAGAAATTGCATTAGAGTATGAATACAGGTAAAACGTGTTTTTTAAAAGATAAAATCAAAACAGTAAAATATAAAAAGCAGCAAAGAAAGAAGAGAACGTGATGTCGCAATCTGTGTTCCGAGATATATCTAGATGTTAAAAACTACTCAAATACCATGCAAATGTCTTACAAAGTACATCACATGGATATGGATCAAACTTAGATGTATTATGGTCCCGTTTAGTAATGCTTTTTGCAGCAGCTAAAAGCTCTTATTCATCAATTTGTGTTTGGTAAAATACCCAATAAGCACTTACGAGTAAATATCTGGGTCTTAGCTTGTATCTGATTGTTTACATTATTTAAAATAACAAGAACAAGAAAATTCTACATTATAATATAAGAGTGTTTGTAAAATAATATATATATATATATATTAAAAAAATAAAAATAAAAACTATTCTTAATCGACCCTCCGACCTCCCCTTCAGTGTTAGCAAAGTATCTAAATTTAATATTTCACCAATTAGAAAAGTAAATTATCTGATCATAATGATCCTTAGACAATAAGAAAGACCGTTCTATAGCTGGACTCTGAGAGAACAACTAGCTCCTAGTTACAGTTTCTGCTTATCAGAGTCCTAAAAACAAAGAAAAAATGTTACTTAATCGACATAATTACTGTTGAACCCAAAATTTCTTACGGATAAAAGACACCTAACTGCAAAAACAAAAGCTAATTAACACTAGAAATTCAAGCAATACAGGCCAGAGAGACCAAAATTACATCAACAAGCACTCGAATTCACACAGAGAGGAAAAGTCAACCACCATGCAAGCTCGACCAAGGAATTCACCGAAGCTGAAAAGGCAAGTTCGAATTTCGACGAAATCGGAAGAGAAAAAGCTCGGAGATAAGATAGGGACTTACGGAGAAAGGATTGACTTCTTCTTCTTCGTCGAAAGGATTGTGATCGTAGCGACTCGCCATGGATGAAGCTAGAGAGAGAGGTTGGTTCTAGCTACAAAACTTTTTAGAGAGAGAAAGAGAGAGAAATATAGAGAAATAGAGGCAGAGATAATCAGAGAGATCTCGAACTGTACAACAGAAGAAACAAGCGTACAACACAAGGAAATGAAATTTATTTACAAGGAAAAAAAACTAAAAACTAAAAAGAAAATACAGGAAATATGAGAGCTTTTTGTCTTTCCCGCAAATTATATGCGAACAGACACGAGGAAATTCTAGAAGGGGTGAGGAAAACGAAAATAAGAAGTTGGACCAGTCTTTCGAAAGTTTCTAGGGGAAGCCAGCGGGAGAAAAGTCGCCATTTGCCAACTCCACATCCGGGCGGGCGGCGGTTTTTATTTTTTATTTTTATTTTTTTCTTCAATTCTATATGCATTTTAAAAAATAATAATAAAGCACACCTAATATTCGATGCATAACCTTTTAAAAAAAAAAAAAAAGATATTGGTATATAGTTATTTAGATATTATATATATAGGATTAAAAATTAGTGGATGTTTGGAAAATTGAAAAAATTAGATAAATAGGTAGTTATAAATATTTACAAAAAAAAAATAATGGTTGAACTTTTTTTTAATTCAAAAATGATATGTTTTCATTGAGTGATCATAGTTCTTAGTACATAATTAATCTGTGAAAAACATATATTAAGGTCAATCATTAATTGATTATTTAAAAAAAAAAAAAAAGTGTCATTTTCTTAATTAAATAAAACTTCCCATATTAAAAAAAAAAGTTATTTAGTTACATATAGGGAGGTATATTCATATGAAAGTGGAGATAACCATTTATTAAAAACAAACGAATCAGAAGTGGTTTGGAGGATAATTGAAGATAGAGTTTTGTAGATATTTTGATTGGAGATGAGTTGAATTTTTAAAAATATATGTTTGGTTTTAAAAAAAAAAAAATTGTTTGAAGTAAAAAAGTAAAGAAAAAAATCTTAAAATATATTCAGAAAAAATATCAATATGAATTTTGTTTCGTTTCTCAACTTATGCAATTTAAGGGAAAAAGAAAACATAGTTATAAACTTTTAAATTGTGACTTTACCGTAGAAATTTGGAGATGAAAAGTGAAAGTAGTTTTGAGTTGAGGAAAAAAAAAAAAAAAAAGTTTGAAAAACGTTGTTTTCAATACAAGACCTTAGTTTGGATCTCAATTTGCTATTTCGTTTTCTAAAGGATACGAAATTCCTTTCAGTTGGTGGGGGCTAAAAATATCATTAGAAAATAGAAAACCTATTATTTTCCTTGCTTTGAGAGAAAACGATGTAAGAACGCAAGAAGATATCGACGAAGACGTGTTATCTGATTGGAAGGTTTCTTTTTGTTTTTCACATTGTTCTTCTTACTCCTTGTTCTATTCATTTGTTTATTTTTTTTTTAATTGTATCAAATAATAAAAATAAAAAGTAAAAGGATAAAAACATGAGTTGTATGACATTCCCTCACCATATTATTTATTATTTATTATTTTATTGAGTTGTAGCATAATCATATTATAATGTTTTAAAAAAATAAAATAATAAATAAATTAAAAGAGAAAGAGGTCTCTATATTGGTCCAAATCAACCCAAACGTTACTCTTTGGTTCCTTGGCTTGTGTAACGTGACATTGTAGTCTTGATAATGACCTTTTTTTTTTTTTTTTTTAAATAAATATTCTAAGAAGTATGAAAACAATAAAAGATAGCTCACTCTTCGTTTATCTCAAAGGTGGGACAAATTGTTATTGTTTGTGTAGGCCTACGAGCTTTGGTCGTCCTTTTCGTCCTTGTTTTCATTTGTTATTAGTGTTTGTCATCGTTAGGAATAAATAAATAAAGATGTGTTTATCAACAACAAAAAAAAAAAAAAAAAAAAAGAAGATAAAGATGTGGCTAATGAGCACACATAACAAATGCATAAATACCGATTCTACCCCACTTAAACTGAATTGTAACATTATTGAGAGAGTTTAAAGGACAGATTCGTGGGAATTTCTAGGGTGAAGAAGGCATTTTGTCACTATTGGTGGTAAAGGCTACTTTAACTAAACCCTTTTTTATAAGTTTTTTTTTTTTCCCCCAAGTTAAATGGCCAATAGCCATGGAAATTGGTTAATCAAATCTAGATGGTTGACGACGTCTTGGAAGGAGAATTCCAATGAAGGCTTCTCACGAGGGTAAGGATACCAAGACCTAGATATTTTTGACCCTTTCGTGGCTAAATCTAGAGCTTGTGCAACACCGATCGAGAGATCTTGTCATGATCGGTGAGGACGTAGCAAAGCAAGAGGGAAGAACAAGACCAGATGACGGTTCGTGAGGAGGGATACGGATCAACACGGCAACATGCATGGAGAGACGAAATAGGACGGTAGTACGTAGAGAGAGAGTAAGATAAGAGGGAAGAAGATGAAACCCTGATTTTTGTTGTATTAAAATGCTATTTTTTCTGATAGTCAACCACTTACTTACCAATGGTCAACCACTTACTCACCATTGCTCAATCATTGATTAAAAGGAAAATTATTGATTAATTGACAATTAAAAAACTAGTCATCTTTATAAATGAGGAAAACTTTATTCGTTTAGTGTTTAAGCTGAGTTTGAAATGAGATGAAGGGTGAGTTTGGAGCTTAAGTCCAAACTAAGATTTTCAAACTTTTTTTTGTCTTTTTCTCAAAAAGTTTGTCTTTTTCCCAAAAAGTTTTTTGTCTTTTCTGAAAATTCAAAAAAATTTACTATTTAAACTTAAAAATCTCATCTTGAACTTGTGCACCAAACAGGCCCGAAAATTTTAAGTTTGAGTTGGTTGACTTTTTAAAAAGTAGTTATAAATTTTGTTGACTTTTTAAAAAAAGATAAAAATTGAGATGAAAAATTTGAGTGAATTTTGAGTTAAACTCAATCACTAAACATAGGCTTAGCCTTAAAAAACAAAAAAACAAAAAAACAAAAAAACACACTTAGAAAAAAGTTTAGTTACATGTAAATCTTTTAATTTTTTTTAACGATCCAATTATGAGTAAAAAGATCGTTTAATTTTTTAAATGTTCCGACCGTCGAAAAAAGAAACAATTTGATTTCAACAACTAGAAGAGGTTTTATTACCAATAATGAAGAAGAACCTTCCCTACCATCTATATTTCTGACTTTTGTGCAAATAGTAATAGCCCAAAACTGACTTTCGGACATTAACCAAAATGAGTTTGTACGTTCTAGAATTTGGAGACTATGAAGGTCCGTTTTAGAGACGTGAGAAAAAAAGTTGCATTCAAATAAAAATGTGAAGTATAAATTAACAAAAAAAAAAAAAAAAAAAAAAAAAACTTTTTGACTAATGATTTTTTTTTTTTTTTTTTTTTTTGGGAAAATGACTAATGAGAAATTGAAGACGTTGATTTTGGCCTTATTTGACTAATGTCAAACGTCAAAATGCACTCCCAAAAAAAAAAACAAAAACAAAAACAAAAAGACAACTTGAAATGTAATACGTATTAGAATCTAATCTTTGTACCATTTCCTTCGAAAATTGATTCTGTGTAATTTAAATGTTCAGAAAAAACAGTCCTTTAAATTTTACATTAAGATGAACTAGCTTGTGAAACAGCTCTAACTAGATACAACAGGTAAAGATGCTTTATCCTAAGAGCCAAATTTATGAAAATACAAATAAATGAAATAATATATATAAAACCTCAACGAATGCTCGTGGGAGAGACTAGCATTGGAGACTAGAGGAACTTGCTGGAAAGCAGCTCTAAGATCACAAGCTTTTAGTGGTGGTTGCGTTTTCGTTTTCGGAGTCTTTTTATGCTTTTAAATGGAAATGGATCTACCCAGTTCGGGTCCTCTTCCACTGCACGATTCCAGCGCTCCTTGAAGACTTGAAGCTCCCATGTTGATTGCCTCCTGATCTGCGGAGTACAAATTCGATGCCAAACTAATGAGTGAGTTGGTTTTTCAAAGACGATGCGATTTTTTTAAGAAGCTAGCATCTCGGAGCCTCGAATAAAATGTAAAAGAAGAATATTTCTAATCATGTGTATTTAGGACGAATGATTCATTAACGTAGATCATGAGTCCTAGACGCATGCAGGCAGTAAATGGATGGGAATATAGAGTCTTCAGACTTCCAACATTGGCGGGTTAAAGATTCACTGGTCTCACCTCGGTTCGCATATCAGCTGCAGCACCATGCCCCTGAGCAACATTAAGAAATGAAAAAACAACAAAAATTAGCTATCAGAATGCCTCTGGCCCTATTGTCTTTTATCTTTTTTGGACGAAGAAAATAATGGTCTATTGTTTAAAGTAGAGTTTACCTTGGTTAACTCCTCCGAATGCGATGCCTGAACAAAAAAAAACAAAAAACAAAAAAAAAAAGCATGACAAATTTAGTGGAGCAAATAGAACCAAACAAGAAAAGGCACAAGAATAAATAAATGATCATACATCTCGTTTTAATGGGAGACGTTGGCATGATCTACATGTATACACTGGCACATGAATATGCAACGTGCCATGAGATAGAAAGCACGGTATTTTTGTTTGTATATAGAAGGTGAAAGAGCAGAGCAACGAACCTTTCTCGAGGAGGAGCCAGCGCCTCCCAAACTTTGTATGCCCTTATGAACAATGTATTCACTATCAATGACACCTACCTTCTTGGTGCGATCACCCTGTAACAAGCGGCCACGGTTAGTTTTTGGTTCAAGCTCATTTGTTACTGAAGTTTTTGAACAGACCCAAAAATAAAAGAAAAACTAGATCGAGGCAAGGGCTAACTATTTATATTTTCTTTCAAAAGAAGAAAAACACGATCGTAGGTATCAGAATAAGACGTTGAGAAATGCCCCAAAACAAACTTGTTTACTCTTATCACATGGATTTAGAAAACCATAAAAATTGACTTGATATAATCATATAAATGAAAGCCAGCAACAAGCATTTCCAAGAAGAACTAGTAAACTTAGATCTTACCTGTGCACAATAGCCAAGTTTCATGTCCATTCCCCATCCATGAACAAGGTCGTTCTGAACAAGAAAAAGGCCGATTAATGATTTAATAAAGACAACGTGAGGAAAATTGCACTTGCACAACATTCACAGAAAAAATATTAGTTCTATTCTAGCAACAAAGCTGATTTGCCAAAGTCACATTTTCTCGATTACTTCTCAATATTGTTGGCAAAAGCTAGCGTATCACGGGACGCTATATATATATAAGTTACCTGTATAAGATGCCAAGTGCAGCGCCAAGCAGCTCTTGAGAATACTGGAGCCATACCTTCCACAAATCTACAAAGCCAGTAAACAACTCATATATTAGTATAAACTTCAGGATTTAGATAACTCCCTTCGTTACTTCAATCCAAACTCCTTTTTTTAAATTTTATCCTTGTAGGGCACGCCGGGTTTCGAACCATGGAATACAGGAAATAGTGGACCTACAGCTACTGGACTGTTGCTTGTAGAAAAATGTCTTTTGACATCATAGAAAGGGAATTTTCAAATGGAACATATAGAAATTCTTACTTGGAAGGAGTTTCTATATCAGGTGTCGCGGTAAATAACTTACCCCGTGCATGGCGGCCCCTCACTTGCATCTGAACACTTAGTACTGCCTCTTAGGTCATAAACCCTTCTGTTAAAAGTAAAAGGTACCTATAAGGCTCGAGTGTATTTATATACAACAATTAACGAGAGTTCAATGTAAACTAGCCTATTAACCTGTGAAACCGTTTTGTTCTAGCACGAATAGTGATTCGATGATGTATATCTGTTGAATTTGGATCTAACGCTGGCTGGGATATCTCCAGTCCTTCTGTTCTTACAATTTTGAGGTATCTGGCAAAACAAAATTCAGATCAGATTATAATCTGAGTGAAAAGAACCTGTTAACAATTCTTAATAGGCATTCTTAGATAACAGTACCTTCCTGGGTGAAAGTTCTTAACCCCCAAATCCTCATCCCATAGAAATATGTAATCATAAATAGATACAACATCTGGATGTAAAAAACGTTTTGCAAACCACCTGAAAGAACCGAAATAGAATCAACGATATAAAATCAGTTAACAGCATTGATAGAAACTGAACGAACAAGTTCGAGTGTCAGATGCCCTAAGCAGGATGTAGATAGATATGGAATGACCAAAACATTTCCTATTTGCCTCTCCGAACTTTGGGTTCAACTAGTTTTCTCTAACAGAAGATTTAGAACGCATATTCCTTGTAAGGATGATGATATAATTTATCATTATAAACAACAAAATACTAAAGAAGGAACGGAAAAATCCCCATTAATACCAACCAAACTTACCACTTTGTTTGGTTCTGGGCGACTGCATGTATGGCCTCATTACTCCACTCAAGATCCCACCACCCATCCACGTTGCCATCATAATGGAATAGAATAATTGTAAAATTCTCTGGAAGAAACTGAAATTGATGAAATTAGGCACAAGACCGCCACGTGACTATAGCTTTTTGAAAATTAAGGGGAAAATATGTATTACCTTTTGCACAATAGCGTCAACATTATACTTTTGCTCAATACCAACTGGAATGGCGAGCAAGTTACGGTGGCTATAGTCACTGACCTGCCATTTGACAGATCACAACAAATATCACAAGAAGCAAAAACCTCGTCACTACCAGAAAAACAACTAAAAATAGTCTGTATGTGCAAACTGAAGATTACGTTGTAATCTACCAATTAGCAATCATATGAAAATCAACAACTAGAAACTTAAGGGGCAATACGAAAAATGAGCTAGCAAACTGATGAAAGAATATAAGAGGACCTCAATCTTACCTTTGATCTTGAACTACTTGTTGACCACAAAGGCCTTAACTCTAGATCCGACTTGGCGTGTATTATACCATGAGGTAAACCATCTAACTCCCTGGAAGCCACAAGAAATTCCTATATGCAACCATTAAAAGAATTGAGGGCTTTCTTCATAGTGCAATCAAAGCAAAAGTATATAACATAATATGACAAGATATATGTTTACTTACTGTGCCAAAGGGATGAATTCTTTTTTCCATCTGATGATAAGAGGACAGAGAGGATCAGTAGACTAATCCCAGGAAACAAAATGCAAAATAATAAAATAGATTCTTTTTTATCATTATCATCATCATCATCATTATTATTATTGTTTTCATTTCAAGTTCTTCCGGACCATCATGGAGGTATAAAAACAGACCAACCAAAACCGGTAATACTGTTACGACAACTCAGTCAAATTTCAAATTAATCACCAAAAGGGCATAACCAGGCTTTTCTGCCATCATGGTTTTTTTTTTTTTTTAAATAACCGTGGTGTCCGGGACTTTGTCCTGACTAATCTTGGGCCTTTGGCGGACGTGGCCTCAAGGAATTGGTAGCACTCAATGGGAATCAAACCTTCGACCTAATACTTCCTGATGCACTAAGTCTAAATGATTCACCACTGAACCAACCCCTTGCGCTTGCCCATCATGCTTGATATTTTATTAACGAAAAGTCGCATGTTCAAGTGGATAATTGGTGGGGGAGTAATAATACCTCTGTTCGTTTATGTTGATAATTAGTTGTTCTATACACAATGAACAGCATCACGGTACACACAATTCCCATGAACGGCAGCTGCTTCATCTTGAATCCGCATGTTCCCTGTAGCATCATTTTGTATCACAGGATGTGACGCAGCAGGGAAATGGAAAGTAAACAACAACACTATGATAATTTTTTATTAATTCCAAAAAAAAAATTTAAATGAACAAAGCAAATTTGCCCAGAATATGTGCTGGTATATGGAAAGATAAGTAACAATAAATTTCAAGAATCCGTTCTATCTTAACGCGCGGTGTAAAGTAAAAGGATCATGGATCATTACCACATCAAACAAAACACTCCTTTTCTTCAAAATCCATCTCCAGGATTTTAGTAACTTCATAGACAAGCAGGGCTTCTACTTTGTTCTCATAACAAACTGCACCAAAGGCCTATAATAAACAAAACAAAAAAAAAAAAAAACAAACAAACAAACAAACAAACAAACAAACAAATAAACAAACAAACACAATAAAAGCAATAATATTCAAAGCAAATGGCTTCTCATATAACCATTCTATTATTATTACTTGAGGAAAGGCATTTGCATGAGTGAGAGAAAGTGTACAAGCGACCAAAGGATTGCAGATCCACCCAGAATGTAAGTAACTTTAGGCAGATGAGGACAGAGATTTCAAAACTAAACTCACCACGAAAATTTAGTCAAAAACAACATAACATGAATCACCATAACTTCACGTCATTTCTATCACCCCTCTTCAGATAAGAAAGCTAATCAATATGAATAAAATAAAATACCCAAATATATTTTTTTGAAAAAAGAATCAACATAAAAGGAAGCTCCAAAACAAGGAGGAAAATAGAAAGGGATGAATATGAGAGGATTGAAAATGGAAATTAAAATAAAAATCAGAAGCTGGAAAATCCGAGGAATGTCCAAATCGAACAATATGATTAGATCTTAAAGCCAACAAAACTACTCAAAAAATAGCAAGCCATTATTCCTCATTGCCAGCTAAAGATACTGATTTTTCTTCTTTCTTTTCTTTTTTTGGAACATACTGTTCAGACATTCTCATTCGGACCAAAAAGTTAAAGAAAAGGAACAACGTTGTGAAAGTTTCTAACTTTGAGCTTTGGATCTATCTTACACCGATCAAATACTCTTATTAGCAATAAAGAGACTTAATAAAATGAAAAAAAAAATTACTAATAACAAACATAACAACCCCCAGAAAAAGAAAATGGCGAACCTTGGGTGGTAAGAACTGGGAATCTCCGATCGAGCTAGAACGGAGCAAAGAAGAAGAAGGTGGGCAAGTTTCAAAGGCGTCAAAAGTTTGGAAGCGACGGAGAAGAGAAAGAGAGAAAGAGAGAGAGAATGGTGCTAACGTGTAGAGCTTGAGAGAGAGAGAGCGGAAGAGGGAGAGAGAGTCGACACACGAAGAAATAGGAAGCGCCTTTTTTTATTAAGGGACAGAGGAGAGAGAAACAGAAAGTAAGAGAGAGAAAGGAGACGAACACTGTTTTATGTTGTTGCTGTCGCTGTTGCTGTTGATATTGGGCTTTTTATGGGCTCGCCGGTCAAACACCGGACACGCACAAGGGAAACAGAATGGTTTGCCAAAAAAAAAAAAAAATCGTATAATTGTTTTATTAGTCAAAGAAGAGATAGAAACTAGATTAATGACAGGGATTAATATTTTATTATTTATGTGACCGTAAAAAAATAAGAAATAAAAATATAAACAAGCTCCAATACATGCTCAAATTACTGTTTTTAATATTATTAGTATTGATTCGGTCAATTCCGTTTTTCTTTCAGATATGATCTTGGATTTTTTCCCGCGTGGGCGTGGGGGAGGTATTTTCTGATTTGTTTTTGTTTTTTTTTTTAATTTGGATTTTAGAATCCAGGTGTTTTGCAAAGGTAATCATCATAATTCATAGTCACCGTCCTAAGATTCGTGTTACTACAAATATATTTATATATAAATACAAGTATATGTATGTATGTATGTATGTATATGTATGTATGTACAGGTATATGTATACTATGTTTATATTTGATTCGCCGATTAGAGATTGCGTTTAGTTTATCGGTTAGAGATGAAATTTTTAAAATAGAATTTATTGATTTTTCAAAAACTAATTATAAATTTTATTAACTTTTTAGAAAAAGATAAAAACTGATACGAAAAAGTACAATTTAATTAGAGTTAAACTCAAATGCCAAACAAAGCCTAAATTTTTAAATTGAAATTAGTTGATTTTTCAAAAATTGATTATAAATTTTATTGATTTTTCAAAAATGATAAAAATTTATATAAAAAAATAGTTTAATTAAAATTAAACTTAACTGTAAAACAAAGTCCAAGATCTTCAAAGTGTGAGTAAGAAAGAAGGCGTAAAAGGAATTAAAATAAATAAATAAATGGAATTTATAAAAGGAAAAAAGAAAGTGTAATCGGACAATAAAATAAAGGACATACAAGCATGCAAACGCAAATAACGCGTCAATTAATAATATCGTAAATAATTTTGGAAAATGAAACTATTTCTTTTTTGGTGATACTTAAAATGTGTTTATTTCATGTTCGGTTTTTTATTGTTTTGTTTATCATTTTGGGGTGCATTAGCTCTACTACTGAGAAGCCAAAACTACTCATTTAGATTTTTTTAAAAATAGAATCCTAAAATGCAAAGCAAACTAAAACTAGATAAGATGGGGGCTTGGTTGATTCACTCCAACAAAATAATTTCAATTATTTCTTTTTTTTTAACTTAGTTTAACTGTTCACATATACAATTCTAACTTAAACACTTAGGGGGTGTTTGGTGTGTAAGTTTGAGTTAAGATTTGTAAGTTTAAATAGTAATTTTGGTTGACTTTTTCAGAAAAGACAAAAAACTTTTGGGGGAAAAGACAAAAATTGAGTTGAAATATTTGAGTTTAAACTCAACATCCAAACTAACCCTTAAATTTTAAAATTCTATAACTTTATTATTTCAAGTCGAAATAAGATGATTGAATTTTTTAAATTACACAGAATTTTGAGATAAATAAAATAAGATCTATATCAAAATTCTTTTTTGGAATTTCAAATATTTTATATTTCTTAACTCCAATAAGCCAAATGCATAAGTCTAAAACTCATCTCCAATTAAAATAACTCTGAGTCAGAAAATTGTGTTTACTTTTAAAGAGAAAGATAAAAAACAATTAAAAAGTCAGTTTGGAAATGTCCCTCAAATGAACCCTTAAATGTGGAGCAGACCAATGGTGAAAAAGTCACTTTCCTTTTCTTTTTCAAAATCACTCTATAGGTTTTTGCTAAATAATCAAGCTCTATAGGTTTTTTTTTTTTTTTTTTTTGGGGGGGGGATAAAATTCAAGCTCTATAGGTTACTGATTGAATTCCTCACATTTCCTAATTTGTCGAAATTTCCTCAATTAAAAGAAATTGTCTCTGCAATTTTTTTTTAAAAAAATGTATCTGGCTGAACCAAGTTTTCAGGGAAAGAAAGAGGCAATATAAAATTCAAATACTGTGAACAAGATCCAAAATCAACCGAACACAAAAGTACTAAACTTCAGCGTGAAAAAAAAATATATATAAATAAATAAATAAAAGAATTAGAAGAAGAAGAAGGAGCAATAATCGTCATTTGCATGCAATAACGTGCTTTGTTGCTAGATTGTAATACTGAATTGGATTAGGGAATTTTTATTGTAAAACCTTTTATTTTGTACTATCAATAAAAATTGTTATTTTTTTTATATTTTTAACTATTAGATTTAATATTCTAAATTAGATTTAATATTAGAATAAATTTGAATTGCACGTTGAAAAATTTTAAGATTAACACTTGTAAATCATGCCATCAAAACAATAAATTCAACAAGTTTGAAACAAAAAAAAATTTTTGGGGATTTGCGTAAGGTCGTAGGTATGTAATGAAGAATCCTTGCCACAATGTTTTGAATATATCTAACTCAACTTCAATATAAAGTAGAATTTGAAATATCTCTATTGATCTCAAGTACAAAATAAATATGTTTATAAAAAAAAAAGTACAAAATAAATAAGTAAACAAATAAATGAATGAATAATTCTTGCAACGTTTTGGTTTATAGAGTTGGAGATATCTAAAAAGGGGGTCACGAGCAGTTCTTTTTTTTTTTTCTTTTTCTTTTTTTTAAGGATAAAAAATTAACAGCTAATTAATGTGGTAGGGAAATAAAAAATTTAACAGCTAATTAACGAGAGAATCACTGATGTTGCTTCTGTCTGCAAGTTGTAAAGAATAAATTTTATCGGCTGCTGACCTTGACCTAATAAATTGGTATTAGCAGAGCATTACTAGTACTAAGAATTGAAGATGTATTAGGGCCTGTTTGGTGCACAAGTTCAAGATGAGATTTTTAAGTTTAAATAGTAAATTTTTTTGAATTTTCAGAAAAGACAAAAAACTTTTTGGGAAAAAGACAAAAACTTTTTGGGAAAAAGACAAAAAAAAGTTTGAAAATCTTAGTTTGGACTTGAGCTCCAAACTCCAATGTTCTATTGTCAGTCTACACCTAGGACGGTACTAATTTTACGTTTTGAATTTATCAAACCAAACATTTTTTTTTTGTTTGGTATTGTTTTGAAATTGTTTTCTCATATTTAGACAATGGAAAAAAAAAAAATTTTCCAATTCATAATTGGTTAGCAAATGCTTTAAAAATATAAATGAAATTTTAAAAAAAATGTATGAGAAGGGTTTTGTTAAGAAATAAAAAAAAAGGGGTTTAAAAATTTTTTTTTTCTCATTTTTGTTTTTATTTTTGAAGCTTATGTTACTTGTCACATGTTTTTCCTAAACTTACTCAAAAATAACTTGTCCTTTTTCATATATCAAAATCAATATCTCTAAAAATACAATCAAACAGAATTTCAGTAGAAATCTCAGCATTATTCTCTAAAGAAACTCTTTTTTTTTTTTAACAAAATCAAATCCTATTTTAAAACGTTACCAAATATAAAAACCATCAATTGTTATACGGAGAACTCTGTAATAAGAAGAGAAAAGAAATATATATATATATATATATATATATATATATCCGGATAAGACTCAAATCCTTAGTCAAGGAAACTTGGCAGATAAGGATTAATCTGAAATATTTCATTTATTTATTTGCTAAACCTATCATAGAAATTTTATTTTTCAAAAGGAATAATGGAGTTGGACAATCTGTCTTTTTCAAGGCACGAGATCAAGAAAATTAACAAAAGCATGCAAGGAAGTTATCAATTGGATTTGGCAACCCCAAAAAAGCTTTTATGAATTTCCAAAAATACCAACAATTAGTAAAATGGTGGTGTCAATTTACAGATTGATGATGATCACGTTTATCATTTGATGAGATCTTGACGTAAAAGTGGCTTTATTAAGCGGCCCCATATCCATGCATGTGTACATTATTCACTACGTCCCATTTCACGTGCACGGTTAGAAGAAGTCATGTCTATTATCTATTAATCTTAATTCCTTGTATAATTAATTAACTGAAGTCACTTATTGATACGTTTTTTGTTGATTAGCGGGATGTTTATATCTAATCCCGAATTAGGGATTAGTATTAATGAAGGTTATGATCAAGTTAATGGCTCATTAAATGGTTTCGAATTAAACATTTAAGAAAGTTATATTTGCACAAATTTAATATTTACCAGATCATCTTTAATGCCAGTAAATGATAAAAAAAAATTTGAAATACTTGGTATATGTTTGGTGTTAAGATTTGGATCGTAGAATTTGGGTTTGAATTGATTGTGCATTTATTAAGATGTTTAAATTACTGAATTTAAAAAGTATAAAAACTTGAAATGCGTTCGGAAAAAAAATATCAATATAAAGCTTGTTTTGTTCATCTCGAAATTCTATACAATTAAAAAAAATTAGCTTATTTGAACTTGTCTATACAAAGTTATAGATTTTTAAAGTTTGAGTTATAAAATTGTGTGAATAATAAAGCCAAAGAAAAAAAAGACAAAAATTAGATTGTAATTTTAAGGTTTGGATTGTACATTCAATCATCCCTTTAGAATAATACATATTTTGGGTATAGTCATGAACATATCCAAAACAATGCCAATCAAAACGTCCATGTCAATATAATATTTAAGTAGGAAAATCAGACTCCAATAGAGCGATATTTTTAGTGTTAAATTTAGTATATGTTATATACCTTGCACTTTCTCATTTTATTATAATTATATTTTTAGTTTCAAATTATTTAAAAAATAATAGTTTATTTCATAAATACTAATATTGCTTAATATATATAACATAGATCTGTAAGGATGTTCACCGAATGATAACAAATTGGGGACTAACAGATTGATAACAAATTCCGATTTTCTCAATCTTCGAAAGTTAGGATTTGAATTATGGATTGGGGATTTTCTAGTTCGTCAAATTTGCAAATCTGAACTATACATGTATCTAAATATATGATTTTAATTGAAAGTAATATTGAAAAGTAATGAACACTTATATTTCGAGTTTATAATGCTATTTGTTAATGAATTGTAATGCGATAATTTGGTTTATTATCGAAAATTTGAATCGAAGATCTAAATTGATTATGTTGTAACAAATTGTATTTCATTAAATTGTTTAATTTATACTTCAATATTTGTATGTTTATTTTAATTTTAGATGGTACGGATTGAATTTGTAAATCTAATTCACGAAAATTCAACGTTTATAGTCTGGATTAAATTGGATTGATGGTTTAACAAATTGACAACAGTTTGTGACTTTTTTTTAATCTGAATATTAAAAATCAGACCAAATATTGAAGCCTAATCAATATAATCTAATATGTGAACACCTCTATTATTTTGTATAGGGTGTGGACGAATATTTATCAACAACTTATGCAATACATGAAAGTTATAAATTCACAAAAACAACAAAATATGAAGGAATTAAGCTCCCAGTATTCATCAGTCAAAGACAAATACTTAAAAAACAGTGCAAACCTAGGAGTTATAATTAAGCAAAATCATTGGCAGAAAATACACGTTCGAGAAAACTTCATCCTCAGATGGAAATTATGTGGATGTATAAATAATTTGATAAATTACTCATTTAGTCCCTAAACTCTTAACATTGTGTAATTTTGGTCCATGAATTTTTTTTTGTAGCTGAAATACCATTAACTTTTAAAATGTTGATACAGTAGTCATTTTTGTTAAATTTTGAATGAAATCTGTAAATAATTTAATCAAAAATGACATTAATTTCGGATTTCGTAAAAAAATTAATAAAAAATATTATAATAACGTTGTTAATAATTTATAATCATTAGGGAATGCAGGTGGAAGACAGATGGCTCAATAACGTGGGAAACGCCAAGCACTAAACCAAATCGTGTTTCGAAGTAGCTAATAAACTAATATATTTCGGTGACCAAATCTCGGTGCGGTTGTTGCGCTAAACACTAAGCATATATATCAATAATGGAATTGTTTATTCAACCAACAAACTAAAATAATAATAATTATTATAAGGGAATTGATTAATCAATTGGAATTCTGGGCCATCAAAACGACAACTTAGGCTGCAAACTTCAATAAATAAATGAACTCGTTCCTTTCTAGCACCCAAAAAAAAAAAAAAAAAGAACTTGTTCCTAAAAGGTTCGAGTAGCATTGCTAGGTATAGGTGAGGTTGGTGGATTGGGGAAGGTTTGGAGTGGTTTCAAAACCTTTTTTTCTTTTTTTCTTCATCTTTCTTCCTTTTTCTTCTGGAAAAATTAATGCATTTGGGATAAGATTCTGTCTTGAACTATAAAATTCATAAAAGATAATTTTATCAAATTTATATTACATTTTCTTATAATTTTGATCGTTTTTATCCTAAAAAGATACTATTAAAGATATCTATCATAGAAATTTTCTTCCTTATTTTCATTGTTTCTTAATGTACAAGGTGTTTTTCTTTCAAGACAAATGGCAAAGTGTAACCATTGGAATTTAGTAGAAGATTAAAAATATATTTTAGAAATAACAAAATCTAAAGTTATAATGATATTATTATCCTTATATTCAGTTTTTTTTTTTTTGGTATTTTAATTACACTATGCACCAAAATCATAATGATATAATGTTAGATATGTCGTTGTGGATTTATATACGACATTGTGTATGTATATATATATCACTATATAATGATATATATTTATAATAGTTTTTCTCATTGTATTCATATCATTATCTTGCTACATATTTCATTTTATAATGATAGATATATTATTATCGTCACATACACATATCATTATATTTCTATATGATATTGTGCTATACTAAACTTATTATTATGATTTTTCTCATTATTTTTATATTATAAATATTTTCCATGTGTATATTATTTATCTTTTCTAAATCAAGATACGATTATTAAAATAATGATTTTAACTAAGGCAATAAAATATAAATTTAAACCGTAAATTAAAAACGGGAATAATAAGAGATATGATTTAATATAAAGAATGGTTAACTAAAGAGTAAAATTGATCATAAATTTGAAAATTCGCTTCTAAATTATCTTAAATTTTTTTGTTATATTTCAACTTCACTTCTCAAATAATGATATTCAGTATAATTTATTTTATATGTATGTATGTATAATATAGTTGTGCGTACTGCGTCTTAGGTATGTATGGTCCAAACCCGAGATGACACATGTAATATATAGACGTATAGATTGAGATGGATGTGAAGAAAAAACATATTTATATTCAAAGGATAGTTTTGAAATGCACGGGTCATCATGTGGGTGGTGTTTGGTTTTTGTCCCCACCAAAGAAACGTGTGATGCATGCAAAAAATATTAAATATCACATAAATAAAAAAGTGGGATCCACGATCTATTGGTGGATCTTACTGATGGATCTTATGTTATGAGACTGATTATCTATTAATTAGTTAATGATGTTAAAATATCACTGATATTTCTTAAATATTGCTTGATCCATGCAGGGGTTGTTGGGACCTATGAGTGAGAGATTTGGTCCAATGTGGCCGTGCGAGACTACTTCTCTTCTATTTTCAAATGAACCTCGAAGCCTCATGTGTGTGTATGCACCACTTTTATTTTTATTTTTTAATGATTCTTATACTATTTTGCTTAGCAATAAGATAAGAGTTCATAAAAGCTACCATGGACTAGTTTGATAAAGAATTATTGTCATAACATTTTTAAAAGTTTATGGTTATTACAACTACGAAATAAATAACATAGAATATCCTTTAATTATTAAAATGTCGTTACAGTTGTCATTTCTATTAATTTTTAAACGAAGTCTGTTAGTAATTTAGTCAAAAAGTAATATTAACTAACGGATTCCCTCCAAAAATTAACATAAAAGAACTATTATAGTAATATTTTAATAATTTAGACGTATTTCAGTTATAAAAAAAAAGTTCAGAGACTAAAATTATATAAAATTAAAAGTTTAGCGATGAATCTAATAATTTATCCTAACTTCAATTCAAAAGTAATAGCACGCAGCGGCATTTATGGCTGACCCCATGTATTTTTAAGATTAGGTCACCGATATTAGCAAAAGAATAATGAAGGATATGGCTTTCATTTGATGAGCCGACATATTGCTTGAACCGAAAAGTTAAAAAGGCTAAAGCATCTCATCAGTCATCAATGTTCCAGCTGCTTTTAACTACATTAAGGTTTCGTTCAACAATTCAATTTAATTCTAACTAATTTATACTATCTCATCTCAATTTTTATCTTTTTATGAAAAATCAAACATAATTTATAACTAATTTTTAAAAAGTCAACAAACTCCAATTTAAAATTTTAATCTTTAACTAGTAAATTAAACACAAGCTAATTAAACACACAAGATTAGTACATATATATTATGGGGCTTAATGTTTCTTTGCCATCTTTTCTAGGGTCGAGTACATATATACATATATTTATATATGTATATGTATATGCACATGTATATGCATATGTATATGTAAATGTTATATATAATATCTGTATGTGTCATGTGTGGTCACATCCTTTTACGGATTTGGTTTATTAAAGCCGAATCTGCAGATAGGAGCAAATTAACAACCTAAATAAGATATATATTACATAGAGTAATAATGCTCTAGCAAACAGTTCATGGGAATCACAGGCAAAAAATATATTTAAAAAAAAATTAGGGGAATCTTATTTTCGTTTTCCATAAATGTTGATGGAAATTCTGGTTCTAATCTTAAAAGTCAGCGGTGCTAATTCAAACGAAATCGAGATATAATAAATTTCTAGTATATAATATATTCACTTAAAAAAATTTTGAACTAAAATTCGCTTTAGTTTATATGTGTACAAAATTTAAAGAAAACTGGTACTGACAATCACATGTTTGATTATTTTTCTTATACGTTAAATATAAATCTAAAATAGTGATTACAAATAAAGTCTATTGTATTTTCATATTTAATTATACTATAAAACGTAGAATTCAAATCTATTGTCTTAATTTTTTCTTAAAGAAAAACGAAAATGATATAAAATAAAATTGATAACAGATATGAATAGCTGCGGATAGCAAGAGGGTTGCATTTTTCCTTTCATCTTTTCACTTTTTGGCTACCTATTCAAATAGCGATCATTATTCTTTGTAACACTTGCGGTTGTTAAACTTGTTAGTTAAGGTTAATATGACCATTATTTTGTTTGTTAGCCAAGTGTTTTAATTTAATTTTATTTTATTTTATTTTGCTTTGAAAACTAGAAAAGTGGTTAAACAGTTTACGACTTCTGATTGAGATTGGCTAAAGGAAATCTAAGCAAGTTTTAAATGGATGTAGGTATAGGATCAATTAAATAATTTGATTAGGAAATGCTTATATTTGATGATTAGTTAGACCTAAACGAGTTTAAGAAACTTTGATTTGTTTTTTTATTCAAAAATGTCACCCTCAATCTATTTGCCTGCGTAAGAAGAACAAGAAAAGTTGGTACGTTCAAAAAGACTTTTCAATAACTTATAGCCACGTCCAAGAGATTTTTTCATAAGAACAACATGCAATAGTGTGATTATGTGATTGGTTCACATTTCTTATCAAAACATTGAGCACTTTTGCAATTAGGCAATACTTAATTCGTTATTATAATTGTTATACTAATTATTATAACTATTTTTTAGTCTCTTTCCCTTTTTTTCACCTTAAATTAATTGGCAAGCACATGTTGATTCGTGTGTATCAGATAGACAAGCAAGGGAAAAAAAAAGTCACATTTAATTGATGACCTGTTACGTGATGGGTGGTGGGGCTGCCACGTAGTGACGAAAAGAGAATAATACATAGATTTATAAGAAAATTATGCTTGCGTTTGGTTCATCGATTGGAGATGAAATTTTTAAGTTGGAGTTGGTTGACTTTTTAAAAACTAGTTATAAATTTTATTGACTTTTCGGTAAAATATAAAAATTAAGATAAAAAAATATATTTTAGTTGAAGTTAAATTTGAATGCTAAACGGAAATCAAAGCCGTTCAAATAATGGTCGAGTGAAGGCGCGAAAAATAGTACGGTGTGCAAGTTGTTGGGTATTTTTTTCTGGGCCCATCTTGTGGACCCAAGCCCTTTTTGAAGTACAAAAGCCCAGCTTAGCTTCAATTCAATTGCAATAATGGGGGGAAAAAAAAAAAGAGTCAATTTCCTATAAATCTCAACTCTTTAATGCCATTATTATTTTACCGATAGTGTTTCAAAATTAACGAAAAAAATGAAAATTCATTGCCATGCAAATTAGTATTAAAAAGTTGATATTCATAACTCTTTGTAATAAAATTGTTGGGTGTTGTCTTCACCCTTTTTTTTTTTTTTTTTTTTCCTTTTAAGGAGCTTCATGTGAATCAAAATATCAGACTTACAATTTCATTTTTCCATGAACAAGGACAAAATAAAAGTGTTTTTTTGTTGGACTAAATAAAAACTTTTTGTATTAGGATGAATAAGAGATTCTGCATAAAGGTAAACAAACACTTTAATTATAAAAGTACGTGTCGTTCGAGAAACGAAGATACAAGAGTTAAAAATTACTGTATGTCGTTTAGTCAAGCAAAGGACATAGATTCTGAATTAAACGACACCTTTTTTTTTTTTGTTGGTGCATAAGCATTCATGTAATCGACGCGCAAATTTTTATTATGCTAGTTAAACGGCACGTACTTAGAAACATAGTGCGATGGATAATATAAACGATGTGTTCATGTCATCCAACAACGAACATCGGCTTTATTCAATGAAAAAGATAAAAACGACGACCACAAAATCTAGAGTGCAAACGACATGAAAAATTTTAAAAAGACGACATATAGATTTTGGTGTCATTGAAAAAAAAAAAAAAAAAATTGCAATAGGACACCAGAATGTCCACGGAGGACTCTTGCATGTATTTTTCATGACAAGCGGCGGCAGATTCTACTTATGAATCGCCATGTCGTCTGAAAATAAGTGTCAATGAAACAATGCTATAAACGACAGTATCATGATAAACGGCACGTCGTTTATATAACTTAACGTCAACAAAAGTTTCTAATATCCAAAACCACTTGTCGTTTTTCTTACATTAACGATATGTTTATTGGTGACTAGTGCAAGCAATTTTGGATACGGCACAATGACACGACACAAACTAAATGAGTTGAGATCGCACGTTTAGTATTTGGGTCATAATTGAGTTGACACTTATAACACGAATCTAAACGGGTCAAAAATATGCTAGCCCTTTTAACTCGTTACGTTTAACAAGTTTAATTATACGAATTGTCTTATATATTTAAATCTTGACTATGTTTTGTCCCTTTAGTTGGGTGTTTGTGAATTATTATATTTGTGTTTGTGAATCAAAAAAACCAAATAGACTTGTGTTTATGTCTATGTGAGTGTTTATTATTATGAAGATTGAAACTTACTAATTTTTTTTTTGTTACCATGTGTTTAATTTTTTTGAAAAAATTTGTTAGTTAATTGGGTTATAAACAGGTCATATTTGTACGAAACTCGTCACGGACCGTTTAATTATCGTGTTCCGTGTTGTGTCGTGTTAGTCATGTTTTAAGCATTTCATGTTCGTGTTTAGATTCTCAACACGTTCATTAATTGTGTCATATTTGTGCTTCTTGAATCAAAAAAACCAAATAAACTTGTGTTTATATGTCTATGTGTGTGTTTATTATTACGAAGATTGAAACTTCTAATTTTTTTTTTGTTACCATGTGTTTAATTTTTTTTTAAAAAATTTGTTAGTTAATTGGGTTATAAACGGGTCAAATTTGTGCGAAACTCATCACGGACCGTTAATTATCGTGTTCCATGTTGTGTCATGTTAATTATGTTTTAAGCGTTTCATGTTCGTGTTTAGATTCTCAACACGTTTATTAATTGTGTTATATTTGTGTTTACTCTAATCGTGTCATGCTGTAATCGTGTTGGCCCAAACTTGGCCTTCGAACACGAATTGCCAACCCTACAACGGTGACAACAATTTTCCCTAGGAGAAGAGGCAAATAACATATCTTTCGCGAGCCCACTATCCACTTCCAAAAAACGACGTCACGTTTGGTGTCATTCCAAGCAATTTAAGAGTTTAGGCCACCAATAATTTTGCTAGCGCTAGTTCAATCGATATAAAAGAAGGTTTAGAATCTTAGATCACCTTTGAAATTAACAAAATGATACTCGTGGGACTCATTTATAAATAAATAAAGAAACAAAAAGTCTGGACATGTAATTTGTCAAAAATCAAAAGATTAAATGGTTTGGGAATCATTTGTTTTTAAGTTGAGATTGTAAGAACCATCATTAAGTTCTTTATTCATTGAGAGGATCAACTACTCTACATATTCTTGTTTCTCTAACTGATTTCTACTGATGTTGGTAGTCCAAGCTAAATGTTGATTTTATAAAGCAACAAGAACAAGAACAAAAATAAAATGGGGAAAATTTTGTACAAAAAAGACCTTTAAAGACAGATTTTGGTCTCTGCAGCACCCTTCATAAATCTATACCCGGCATCGAAAATGAAAAGCAGAACCAATCATTTCATTCTACCTTGTCCGACCCTTCTTCCTTCCTTTCACAGGAGAAATACTTCGTTGTCGATTGTTATTCTTACGTCCAACTCTTCCCTTTTTGGGAGTGTCGGCGACACCCTTGGCCTCCGAATTAGCTGTCTTTCGCGATGAGTTTTTGTCACCAGGGTGAACACTCCGGGGCTTAACTGGAGAACCGCGGTTTGTTGTTTTCAGGGGTGAGAGTTTGGCAGAGGCAGCCTTGCTGCTGCTGAGGCTGCTAGGCCGAGAGCCACTGAAATGCTGGTGCAATGTTTTGGTGGTGAGTTCTCTAAGAAGCAAAGCAGACTTGTATTCACGCGTGATCTTGGAGTAGAAAACCAAGGCATTGTTGGCTAACTGCAGAAGATCTCTGAAGAGTTCCTTCACTGAAATGATCGAATGGCTGATAATTCTTGATCTTAAAGTGTCGAAATCCACATGCTTCCTAATCATTTTCTTGTATCTTCCTCTCTTCTGCGATATCAATATAGTAGATTTCAAGTGAGCTCACTTGGTGCACTAGAAAGCAGCAATAACGAGCAAGATAGATATATAGATAGATATACGTTCTATTTTTTGAAATTTGTCTAATACCTGGCTGTCAAGCCGGTGGCGAAAGGTAGAGGCACATTTGTGCTCCACAATGGAGTTGAAGACATTTAAAAGATCATCAATCCCGTCCTTCTTTGCTACACTAACTTGATTATCCAAAATGGAAGATCTTGAAACCTCAGCGCAGTCGCTGGCTGAGTTTTCTTTAGACCAGAAGGCGGTTACAGCATCAGCTGAATCCAAATTTCCACTTTCTCCAACACTACTTTCCTTGAATTCCTTGCTACTACAGTCCTTCCTCTTCCTTTTCCCTCTCCTCTTCTTTAACATCCCTCCTTGTCTTCCATATAGATTGTCAGTCAAATTCCCGGCCAACCAAACTTTCCCCTGATTGGGCGAGGACAATACTTCAGGCTTTGTCTCCATCTCTTCAACCGAGACAGTGCATGGATTTTGACATTCAGCTGAGGAGCTTGTTCTGGTTTCCAGAGTAAAACTTCCAGCTGATAGCCCATCCTTGGATGCCTCTTTGAGAAAGGATTCAGATCCTTCCGATTTTTGAGAAGCTGCAGCTGATTCTGTCTGGCTGGAGGTGTAGTTAACATGCGATTCGCCTCCTTTCTCAGCCTTGAGCGTTTCGAGTTTTGATTCGAGAGATCTGCAGCAGGATGTGAGAAAGAAGTTCTAACATAAGCGAGTACACTAAAAATTCTAGCAACCGAAGACTTTAACATGATTAAAGAGAATGTGAAACAAATGCAACTCTAGCCTCAAAAACATCTAAAGACATGTTCTACCACTTTTCATTATTGTATTGAGGTTATGAAGGTTGAAATAGGAATTTCAGTGAAAAGAAAACGAAAAAGGACGAACCCTATTGAGCCTTCAGAGAGCTCTAAAGCATGCCTCAACTCCGCCATTCGTTTCTTTCTTAGCTCCTCAAACCAAGCCCTAAAAGAAAAAAATAGTATCAAATTGTAACATATGAAATGAGCCATTTAAGTTTCCAACAAAAAAATAACCATACAAAAATGTGTCTTAAAACGAACACATAATTGACCCGTTTGGTTCATAGGTTTGAATAGTATGTTTAAACCAAAAAAATTCAAATTTTTGTTAGATAAAACATTGTAGAAAAAAAGTTTCATCTATGAGTTCAAACCTATAATCCAAACGAAACCGAACAATCACTGTGATTTTAAACAAAGCAAAATGCCATGCACTACCAAACAATACAATGCAAGCCCTTACTTGCATCCAGAATAACGATCCTGCAAATCCTCGTACTTGGCCTTACACACCTGCAAACAAAGCGCAATTTTAGAAACCGAAAAAAATGAGTTTTTGTAGTAATACGGAAAAATAATAATAATAATAAGAGAAATAATCAGATAAATCCCATTGTGGAAGTTAATTATCCAATAAATTTTAAACAAATATGGAAATTATAAAGTTATCAGATAAATCTAGGGTGCTTGTTTATAATTCAAGACAAAATTATCCAAAAAAAAGCTGAAGGGTTCCGCGCCCCCCGGCTCCACAATAAATAAAAGGGTGGGTCCCATCTTTATCTCTATGTGGAATCCGAGCTTGCAATGCCGTAACAATGCTCAAAGTTATGGCCTACTTAGGACAAAAAATGACAAAAAATGCTAATAAACATCATCACACAAAGTGCGTTATTTTTTTATTAATTGTGGTATTCAATATCATCGATGTAATTGTCTCATTCCCGTTTTCTAAGTCAAACATGTACTGAAAACAGAGTTAGTCAACGTCCTTGCCGTGTATAATGGGAATTGAGAATGCAATTACGAATTGAAAAGCGAATTAAGCAAAAATTGAGCGGGACAATATTATGTAGATTTTTATTTTCTTCGCAGTTGTTGAAAATTCAAGTATATATTCTCTGACCACAAAATTGAAAATTTACCAACTTTATTCCAAAGACCACGCCATTATTTATTCACATTCATATTCTTGTGTGCGATAGCCAATAACATTAACCATTTTTCACTCTCTCTCTCTCTCTCTCTCTCTCTCTTGTTTTTTGTTTTTTCAAATTTCCTGAGTATGATAAGATAAGATTACCAAACAATAAACGGCAAATTCCTCATAAAATAAAAAGTCAATAGTAAGCTTCATTTATTTATTTATTGTTATGGGTAAAAGTTGAAAATTAAAATTAAAAACATCCCAAAAATCACAGCAACAACAATCAAATAATAAATAAATAAATAAATAATAAATATTTTGTTTGATATTTTTATTTAAATCTAATTAAATTATATTTTTTATCTTAATTTTTTTAAATCAACAAAAATTATAACTAACTTTTAAAAAATAAATCAACTCTACCTTAAAAATTTTATATAATACCGATAAATCAAATGTAGGCAAAATAAATATCAACAATATCAGAAATTAGAATTTATATGAAAAAAGTTCTAAAAATAATTAAAAAATTATTTTTTAAAAAATGTAATTTTTACTGCATGGAAATTTCATTTCATTTTTTTTAGTTTTACCTCGGGGGTAAAAGGGTACGGACAAAGGGCTCGAGCTCGGAGCTCGGCGGCAACGGTGTCCCAGTCTTGGGTGCCGTGCCGGAGCACCGCGCCGCCGAGGAGGAGCTCTTCCCACGTGCCCCACGTGACTCCCACCACCTCCGACTCCATCTCCGCCCCACCACCCTACACGTGTACGCTCCTGATCGACCAGACCCTCCTCCTCCTCCTCCTCCTCTTCCAAACACCGGCGAAATCCAACGGCGAAAAGGAAAACCTTGTCGCAAAAAAAAAAAAAATTACAATATATATTTGTTTCAGATGGTTGTGGCCTTGGAATTAAAGATGGTTTTGGGATGAGAAATGAAAATGGTTTTTGATGAAACGATAAATTAAGGTGGTATTGGAGAGTTTGGTGGTTTTTGCTTTTTTTGCCTTTTTTTTTTTTTTTGGTTAACTTAATGTTGGGGGAGGTTTTATGGTTGGAAATCTAATAATAGAATGCGTGAGACAAGAGGTCGACGGATTCTCGATTTTCAGGTCGAACACCGAAACAGACACACATACATACTTTTTGTGACTTTTTATAAGTGCGTGTTTATAAAAGACCCAAAAAAAAAAAAAAAAAAGGGGGACAAAATAAGAAAATAATATTGAAATTCATTAATTGAAAATATAAATAAATGGGCTTAATCTTCCTAAATATAGAGTGGCTCTTTGATTCTCTACCATTGATGGTTTTCCTTTTGTTATCCCTTTTGTGTTTGATGATTTAATATTTATAGTTAAATGGTTTTTTTTTTTTGTAAAGAAGTTTTCTAATTAGTAGTTGAAATTTTATAATATTAAGAAAATAACCTGATTGATTAAGGTTAATTAATTATTGGTCAATATTGATATGTATTTTTTATTGATTGACAATTAATAATAGTTTGATTGATGATTGACTAATTATAGTCAATTGATCAGTAAATTGACGATCCTTTTTTGAAGAATAAAAAATTCGGTTATTTATTTAAAAAGTGTTTAAAAATTATCTATTTTCCTAATTTTTCATGATTTTCAAATTACAAGTATCTCTAATTACCACAAATGCAGTGATCTAACGGTAAAAGATTATCCGTAATCAAATGTTTCAATGTTGAATGATTAAAATAAAAAAAAAAAAAAACTAAGATGAAGGTTTGTTTACTATATAGAGTGTCTAAAATCACGCTAGTTAGAACATTGTAGGGCATGTCCTTTTTTCACACATTACTTATTTGTATCTTGTATTTTATGGATGGTGCAAAAGTAGCGTGTGAATTTTCTTTTTCATAAAAAAAAAAAAACGAAATATAAAAATTGGAAAAGAAATCCCACAGTTTTTAGCAAGAGGATCGAGCAAAGAATGATGAACAAAAAATGGTGCATTTTTGTATTTTTTGCAACATACTAGAACCTATTTTTTCTTTTTTTTTTAATTGAAAATCAAATTATAACTTTTGATATTATTAAGAAAGCGAAAAAGGAGACTTAGCATGAAAGTAAGCTTAGAAAGTTTCTAAGAAGCAACCTGTAACCGTCCATGGAATTTATTTACTTTGTTGTGTAATTATATTAAGCACTTATTATTTATGCCTAAAAAATCAACAAGTCTGGTCTTGGTCATATTTGGTTTAGGTATACATATATATACACACACATATACATTGACCTTAGAAAAATAAACTTGGACTCCCACAATAAACGGTATACTACATGGCTCTCTCTCTCTCTCTCTCTCTCTCTCTCTCTCTTAATGTAAAGATTTGTAGAGTGGTGGTCACCGTAGACCGACTTGATAGATTTCTTGTTTACTCAAAGACACATATTTTTATTTTTTCAATCAAAAAATAGTGTTTTTAATGTAACATTTAGTGATCGTTTAGATGAACTATTAAAGTAGTTATTATTATACTCAAATATTATAAACATTAATTGGGCTACTAGTGGAATGAAATTATTTGAATATTAATCAAACTCGAAATCTGAATCTAATTTTCACTTCTTAGAACACACCTATGTGATTATAATCGAGCCAATAAATTTACATTTTAAGAGTAAAAGTATCAAAATTTTTACTTAAAGCAAGCATGAGAGCTGAGACATTCAATTTGAAATTATAAAAGGCATAGTAAAACAACGTCTCTCTCTCTCTATCTGGATAAATATACTGGTCTCATTTTAACATTGTTAGATTTCTTACAAAAATCAAACAACATCCTCATTCCTACCAGGAAAAAAAAAGGGAAAGAACGAAAAACCTTTAATGCATTGCCCCATTAGAAGCTTTTAGTTTTTTTTTTTTTTTTTTTTTTTGGGCTGGAACATTGCCCCATTAGTTGCATGACACGTTTATGGCTTAACCTATCATAATCACAAAGACGTGGCACATAAGAATTGAGAATGACAATACACCTACAAATAAAATAAATAAATAAAAGAAAAGAAAAGAAAAGAAAGAAATTGACAAAGTCAGCAAGCCCCATTAATGCCACGTGGAAGTTGGCATGCCACATGTGTTTGCTGCGATAGTCCACAATGCGTGCATCCTACGTGGTAGTGGGCCAGATTTAGCAACAAAGTTAAAAAAAAAAAAAAAATGAACGAGAGAATAAAATCCTTCTGGCCGAAGTTTATAATACATGAATTGACCCTTACATCGCTCAAATGTCACAAACATTTACAGAACTAAAAACAATGCCTTTTTTCTTTTAATTGAAAAGGGTTACTATATGATTACTTTAGCACTAACAGATTAAATTCTATTTATTTTAATTGACCTAACATAAAAAAGTGATTGAAAAACACCAAGGACATGAAAAAAGGGACAAATGAACCAAATCCAATTTTCGATGTGCATGTATGTGTACCGATCTAACTATCTATGTTCCAAAATTCTAAAGTTTCACTGTTGTAATTGAGAATGGCAATCAGTACCATTTACCAAAGGGCAATGCAAACAAAAACATTTGAATATGAAGTAAAAAAAAATAGCCAAATGTATATTTATATATATATATATATATATATATATGTACCATTAAAAGAAGCAACGCAGTGTACATATGTACCTGAACAACATTACATACAATCAACAATCTCCAGAATCAAAGAATCTAAAAAATTAGGAGACCTTTACGAACTGCGCGACGGCACTCTTCTTCTTCAAGAGCTTTAACGCCAAAAGTAGTGGTGTTTAAGCTTCTGCCCACGCAGTGCAACTTCAAAGCTGTAACTCTCAGATGATAATAATAGAAGCCGAAGACAATGATGACGACTGTAACATATGGATAATTAATACCAAAATTGTGTGTGATATGAGCAACTTTTACTCGATCAGAAGTTGTAGTCCATACAACCTTGTCATTATACGTCAGCCAAGCCACATTTTGTGTGTGTGTGTGTGTGTTTGTGTGTGTTTCTGGCAATCTGGTTGGTTACGATTCTTGAAGAACTATACTCAATTCAAGAGCGCTTTTTGCTACCAAACCACCCTTCCTGTATAACAAAAGACCAGATTATACACAGACGTTCAACTACAAGAAATATACATTGCATGCCAATGCAATGCCCCAAAGACGTGTATAGGCTTTTTTTTTTTTTAAATGAAAATGTGAACAGTCTAGTTGACTACCACAGATTATAAAGCAGAATAAATATTTTTCAGACACGAAAAGCATTACTCAAGATGACGCCCTAACCTCACAAGTGATGGAAGGAGCTTCTGGATTTGTTGCAGATGAATCGAGCACTGATTACAGCATTCCCGCCTGAACACGAAAAATTTTCAAATTAAAGGGCACGTACTTATTGAGAGTCTTGTTTAACCAAAATAACAAAGAAACTGAAAACCAAACGCAGTAAGACAGCACCTTTGCTCTGCATGAAGATCCACTCCAACACCTCGACGTGCTGAAACAGCTGAGTGTATCACTGGGCCAAAGACTGCTACAAGCTTCAATAGTATCTCCAAAGATACTGTCGCGTGCCTGTGAATTTTCAAGAATTAGCTTCCCTATAAGGATTTACTTGTCGACGCAATAAATGCTATATTTTCCATCCTCTCCTATAGTACAACTAAGCCCTAGAACAGTGTCAAATTACCAAATGTGAAAGGATATGCATAACATGCGGCGAGAAGACGCTCTACATAAATGATAAAACAAACACCAGTTTGTTTCACGTTTATTACATTATTTTTACATAAAAGTTATTCAAAAGGTTTGTTTGACAGCTCATAACTCATAAATTGATCTTTAGAAAAAAAAAAAATAATAATAATAATAAAAATAAAACTCATAAATTGATGACCATCGACGAATGAAATAAATACCTTTCCGTCTTGCTATCAAGTAAGCCAAGAAGCACAGGAAGCAAGCAAGAAAATAGATCTAGGTTAAGAATATCCATTTTCTCTTTGAGAACACTGACTACATCTGCTTGCACCTGTACCAGGTTCAATTGATGGTTAGACAATTCTAAAACGTGCAAAGAAATCACTACTACTACGATCTGAATAAGCAACCAGAGATAACTTTTCCAATGATACTCACAGAATGATCCGGAAGCTTCCTCATGGCTTTAATAGCACCTTTAAGATCATTTCGTTCCCAAAAATGCCGCACCACCTATAATTAGACAGAAGAGTAATTGATTTCCTTCTAGAAGAAGATTGTTCATGAAAGAATCTTCATATGAGGGACCATTACTCAAATATAGAAAAGCAACCGAAACCCTAACACATGCCTTTCTTTGCTTTTCTTTTCACCCGAAGCAAAAGTTTCCTATCATCACATGTACCTCAAATGTTATAATTGACTCTAGTTATAGCATTATACAATTTTTTATTGCTTTTCTTCCATCTTTTGACCAAATTCTACATTGGATGAACCTATGCACGCTACAATATGGCTCAGCCTTTAGTCACTTCTATTACTAACTTGAGTGGATTTGCCTACTTCATGTTGCACAGTTGCTATTACCGAAAAATAGTGCGCATACCATTTGCTGTAATTTGGTCACCCAATGAAAGAAAAAAATAATAATAATTCAAAACTAGAAGAGTTACCTGTAATTTTGTCAAGCGGGATCGAAGTGTACTTAAGAAGACATCATGAGTTTGCATCAGTTCTTCGGCAGGATCCCAATCATTTGTCGGCGGCAAGTCCCTCGTAGGAATTTGAGGTTCTTCTCTCTGATAGCAAAAAACAACTTAAGTTTTGTTTGACAAGAAATGTTTATACGTGTGAATTAACACCAAATAAGTTTCCTATCCTGAACGCTTCTATTAAATTAGAATGTTCTATCCAGTTTATTTACGGTTTAAAAAATAAAAACAAAGAAAATACAAGTTTTCAATCTTAAACTTCTGATTTGACTTTCCAGTTACGAAATATTTTCAAACAAGTGAATCACAATATTAAGAAGCACGAAATTATATTTCCGAGCTTCTTTTATCTTCAAGACTAAAGTAGACCTGCATAATAGAAATTTCTTTCTGTTTTTTATGTTTAAAAAATTTCAGTCAAATGATCTCGCAAGTGATGGTTAAAGACTACAAAATCTTCAACGGAAATAAATATTTACCCGTGTGGGAGGTGCTCTTCTATCTGTTTCAGGAATCACACAAGTAACGACAGTAGTAGCTTGATCTTCACTGCTATTTAATCTCTCTCTTCTTTCAGGAGCCGCACGGCCGAACATGCTAATAGTAGTACTTTGATCTTCTCCTCTTTCAAGAGTCACACGACTGGATATGCTAATAGTAGTACCTTGATCTTCATTGCTATTTAATCTCTCTCTTCTTTCAGGAATCGCACGATTGGATATACTAGAAGTCGTAGTGGCTTGATCTTCATTGGTGTATGATTTTTCTTGTCTTTCAAACCTCTCAACCAGGGTTCGAGTCCTTCCCTGTACTACTGCAACTGCCAAATTGGAATTTTAAACAATCAACTTTCATCCATTATAAGTTGCAAAAATCCAGAAAACTATAAATTTGGTAAGAACTGCCACACCTCCATTGACAAATTTAACAGAGTTGCTGTCTTTGCTGCTATTGAGGGCTTTACTGCCTGAAAAATCACATACGCAATGATGGCTACTTAAATAAGAGAAACGATGGCACATTAACAATCACGGTTTGGCTCATTCGAGATAAATGATGGGGCTGGAGAGGGAGAGCAGGAAAATAAAAAATAAGAGAAATAGGAGAAAGACTTGTGATCTGAAAGGTGATGTTATAATGCTAAGAACTTACTTGTTTCTTTACTAGCAGGTGTCTGGGGAGATAAAACTTTGTCAAACCTTTCTGATGAGCACTTGATACCAGAATCCTTTTCCTCAAAACGTTCTCCCTTTCCGTCTTCCGATACAGTTTTTGTTTGGCAGTTTGAATCAGTTGTGCCATCGAAGTTGCTCATCAAATTGCCAAAAGTTCCAGATTCAACAGCCACAGGTGGTCCCACATCCACAGCAGACGGCAGCCTTTCCACATCATTTTTACTATTCGATGGCCTCCTTACATGGGCTGGTCTGAGCAACATACCACGTTTTGTCCGTGAAAAGGTAATAGATTCACTTGTGGACTTGGCTGAATCTTTTCCCTCAGGGCTGTCACGAGGTACAATGCTTGGCACAACCAAAGATGTATTAATTGCATTTGATTTTGGAGGAACTTCTGCTGAATGACTCTGCTTCTTTGTCACCTGATCGTTGATTTCCTTTGTTTCCAAATGGGGTATCACTTTCGAAGAAGTTAAAGACTCGATTTTTTGTGGAGTAACAGGCTTTCCTCCGGCAGCTACTCAAGAAAAATAATAGCAATAAGCAAAAGAATACAATGAAAAAAATGAAAAAAAAAAAAAAAAAAAAAAAAAAAAGCAGAAGGGGGTACAGGCAGATGGATTTCAGTGCAGCAAAAGACAGGTGTTACTTGAAACAATCTTCGTATTTTACATCTGGTGCATTTTACTAGAAATTTAAAAAATAAAAAGAGAGACAAAACTCACAGTCCACATATATGTTCTTTATCTCCTTTGTCTCATAATCGGGAGACGTACTTCGCAAACTTGAAGTCCTTGCAACGGATCCTGGTACCTCGGAGCTTCTTTGAAGTTTAAGATTATTAAACTTCTGCTCTGTGCGGTCAATTTGTGAAGCATCTCTATATGGTTCAATAAGCTGACGCACATAGAGAATATAATAAGCTTTGACAAGTTAGAAGTCCAAGGTTGAAAAGAACTTTATATGTTTAAAAATGAGGTTAAAAAAAAGTTATAGATAATGAGCAAAGAGAAAATGCAGGAAACAAGTTAAGATAGATACTGATATATCTGCGACCCAAACTCCAACAGAATTTCGATAGTACGAGCATCCCAACAGTTTCCCTTCCTGAATGCACAGGTCACCGAGGGTTGACCACCCCATATCAACAGCATCGTGACAGATAACAGGCTCCCATGAATAAACCTGCAAAATGAAAGCACTGAACTTTGTTTTCCCTTCGGACGCTCCATAAGGTTTTAAGATAAGAAGCAAATTCAAACCTTCAAACTATCTTCTAGTCCAGAAAACAGGGTCCTCCCATCAGGATGAAAAGCGATAGCACGTACTCCTGTAGCCTGGAGAGAAGGATATATCTATTACAGCAGTTCATATATATTTTATCTTTCCTACTGCATGTTCAAGAACAATCTGAATTCTGGAATCGTAGATCCTCACACCAAACAATTTCTACACACGACAAGGACAAGCTTATGGATCATATTACGATTATCTTTAATGGATGATAAAAAATTCACTATGGTTGAGTGCATGCAATTCTGATAAGATGACGCCTCCCTTCACCATCCACACTATTTGTTCATTTAACTGTCCTTTTTGAAACAGAATTAAGAAATTATAGTAGATTAACAAAGCAGTTTGTAACATATGTGTGTGCGTGATGTCTGTTAATGACTTCTACTTCTTCACTAAGAGGCACATCAATTATGTATAATTCATTCCATGGAGATCAGAAATGACACGAAAAAAATACGAATAAATAGCCTTTCGTTGAATACTGAGATAAATAATCAACAGCCTCCCAAATTTTATCCGTAATAGGACTAGACATAGACTGCGCAAACAAAGTACTACAATTCAAAAACAAAGAAACTAAGGTACCTCAGGTCTGGTAGATCCAATCAGTTCAAAGGTTTCCAAATCCCAGAATTTCACAGTTCTGTCTGCTGAACCTGGAAAACAAGTTGTATTATTGTAACCTATTAGTTTATTTAAAACATTCAAGCGCCTTTCAAAAAATAAGTTCAAGTGAGATTATAATGTTAGCAGAAGATACAGGGCTTGTTTGGCAGAACTTTTGCTTTACTCTTAGTTAATAGAAAAAACGAAGCAAAAGATGTGGCTTTTCAGTAAGTGTTTGGAACCACATTTTTAAAACAGCTTTTTATAGGTCAAAATGATTTCAAACTTTTCCAATAAGCAATGAACATGCTAGAATGAAGTTTTTAATGTCTTACTAAGACTCTGATACAAGTTTGATAGACTAATAACTCTAATCAGATAAGCTATATTTAGAAGCCACATCTAATGGCTTTGACTATGAGCTTTTGGAAAGCAAAAGCTCTTTTAATGGATCGTCCAAACACTTTAAAACACCTTCTAGGAAGCTCTACAAACAGGCTCAAGGTAGAAATACCAAACGATAGTTAGTAGGCCTACACGAACAACAACTAACAAACCAATAACAGGTTTTCCACGGATCGATAGTCGAGACCAGATTCTCAATAAGGGAACTACTAGGCTCAAACGACCATTGTGATAGCAAACTATGTTCGCTTGGAGAAAAAAAAAAAACGAGTAAATATTTGCTTTCCTCAAGTTTTACATTAGTTATCACTTATGATAATACCAAAAACAATGAAGGCAATTCGTATCACAGTCCATTGTTTTTTCTCTTCTTCAAATAAATATCCTTTTGTATACAATTGTCATTATGATTGATATTTCTCAAAAAGGTTGACAAGAATAAGCAAATGAGTTGCACTAACAGGCTGGCTAACTCAGTCTTTAAGTTCACTGAACTTACAGCAGTGGAGAGCCAATATATGTTTAAGACCACATTAAAAAAGAATTAAGTCATTTACTCACCTGTGGCAAGGAGAAATTCGAGAGGATGGAAATCTAGGGACCGAATATGTCCTCCATGAAACTTAAAATCGTGCAAGAGCTTTCCAGCCGTTAAATCCCACACCTAAGCCGTAGCAGCAAGATTTTATTCAAAATAAGCATGTGTTTGAAACTCTTACTGCAATTGATAGAGCTTGACCTAGTAAAGGTATTGACCTAATATTACCTTTACGACGCTATCAAACCCACCAGAAACTACCCAGCGACCATCAGGGGTGAATTTAATAGTGCTGATGCCTTGAGTATGACCCTTGTACGTGTGAATACATCCTTTCTTTCTAATGTCCCATATCCTCAGATTAGTATCCATGGAACCCGATGCAAAGAACTCACCAAATGGATGAAATTCAAGAGCAGTGCAGTTGGATCTATGTCCAGAAAGCGTGCGAACCACTACACTTCAATAACAATAACAAATATGTTAAAAAAAAAAAACACTAACAAACTAATCTTACATCTCATACTATGAAAAAAGGCTTCTAGCCTATACGTTTTGACCTGCAAAAGCTACAATTTTGGACTGAGAATTGAAGGACTAAATCAAAGCCCACTTGGTAGGTGACCTGAAGGTCCAGAACCATTGAAGTCTTAATCTCCATAACTATTCCAAATTATATTAACTGTGCAAGTCCTTTAATGTAGCAGACAGCTTACTTTTTGCTTCTTGTAAATCCCATTGCTTTATAACGCCGCTAGAAGCTCCGGCAAGGATTAATACTTCCGCTGAATCAAAAGCTACAGACTCAACTGGACTTATATGACCAGAAAGGCTCTGCAGAGAAGGAAAGAAATACAAAAAACAGGCACATTCAGTCTTTAAAAATAAAGCCACAGCCAAGAAAAAGATCCATCACTCTATAGATTTCAAGTACCAAGCAAAGGTAAAAGGACACATTGGCTTTAAATAAAGTGAAAACAGTTGACGTTTACGGTCTGAATTTATTTAGCGAGAAAACAAACAAGGAAATTTTGAGAGAGAAAAATAAGATATACCTTCCATCCCTGTTGTATGCTATAACCACACAAAATTTATACTTCATTCCCAGAAAAACCTCTTTACTATAAAAATATGGCATAGTCCACAGTTTTTTTTTCCCCCCTAATCGAATATCGTTAGTGTTGTATTAATGGGTGACGGTTTGTTGATACATAACTTATTTTAACTGTATTGTACTACGTATCATTTGATAACCCGAAATTAGTTCTATGCATATGACCTGCAATAAGAAAAATAAATACAATAGCTTAAATGACGATGAGCAATATCGGTCAGTCATAAACTTTGCATTTGTACATGGAATCCCCAAGATTCGCAATTCCTACAAATTGGGAATTCGCAATTCCAAATAAATACTGGGTCTGGAAATTCCCAAAATTGGTTTGTCATTTCCATAAAGAATATAATTGGCAACAAATCTTGGGGAAAAAGTGTTTCTAAATTTACACTATCCGCTATTTCATAAAGTCGCCCGTTACCTTTTACGACAACATTTTAATCGAAGTTTTCCTATATAATGCTTCTAACTTGCGGTTTAGAGGGAATCGAACTCTTCACCTCAAGGTGGAGTCACATGAAATTACCACTAGACTATGCCTACAACCACTTATATGCCCACCGAATTGACTTTTTATTGAAAGTGGCAGTTAAAATACCATGTATAGAAAACATCGGCTACAATATTTGTTACAGGTAACGTAGTTGATCCCCAAAATTAGGGAACTCAAAAGAGAGAAAGACGTTGGCCAACATAGAAACCAAAGACAACCTATCTCAGAAAAAAAAAAAAATATATATATATATATATATATAATATGATTAAACATATATAGAACTATTCAACAATTTACTTGCCTTTAACGATGTCGGTTTGCCAATTTCCCAAACATTGACTCTGTGATCATCCCCGCCGGTAACAAAAAGTCGGCAACCCTTTTTTCCGATATTTAGGCAATTGACGTTGCCTGAATGAGCCAAAAATTCCTCTATTTTTTTCATTAAAAAAGGGTCAAGGAAAATCAAGAATTATCAAACAAAACGACATAACTACAATTACAATCCAAACCCAACTTCAACAAATTAGTAAATAAACTTGGTCTGATGCTATTTTGGTCTTCTTTTTTTCCACAATAACGTGGAATATCTAACTGCCCAATCCATGTAGATTAAGATTTTCAAGTCTTATAATTAATAAGACTACAACAAAGCTAAAAAAAATTGTTTATCGTCATCTTAAGCAAGAAAATGACTCCAGCCACAGTGAGTAAAATTAAAGTCTTGAACTTTCTTCGTTTTGCAGCATTTCTCAGTAACCAAACAAGACATGGAATTTGCCATATTCCGAAAACAGATAAACACAGAAAGAGAGAGAGAGAGAAGCACCGAAAAAGGCCGTTACAAAATCAAATCACCGACATAAAGCCCTAGAATCTGATCAAGACATTAGAGCATAATAACTCAATTTCAGCTAAGAACACTTCAAGAAAAAGCCAAAACAAAAAAACAAAAAAAAACAAAAAAAAGATACGCAGCTTATATCCACGCTTCGCCATTTCGCAACAGAGAACAAAATCTTTCCGGCGACGGAAAAAGCTTGAGAGCAATCGGAAAACAGAGAGAGAGACTTTGGCTTCGACACGAACTCTGCTTTAATAACAAACAAAAGAAAAGAAGATTCAACCCAGCGCTTTTTTATTCTTCTTTCTTGAGTTCTTCTCCTGGGTCGGAACGGAAATCCGCCGAGAAAGTTAGAGATTAGATTCCGGGAAAAATTTTGCCAGTACTGGGAAAGAAAATTTAGAGCTGAGGAAAAAGAAAAGCGAAAACGATAAAGATATGAGACAAGAAACTGTATGGAAATCAGATTTCAGACCAAGCAAAAGACGAGCCAAGTTCTCTGTTTCGTCAGCTTCCTTGATTTTACCAAAATACCCTTCCCTCCTCAGTCACACGGACAGTGAAATGTCTTCAAAACCAGTGGTCGGTTATTGCTTCATTTGTGGTGGAACTGGAGACCAAATAAACCCAACCCATAAATAATATTTATTTTTAAAAAAATTATTATTTAAAAAAATAATAATAATAAAAAAAAACCCCCAACCAAACCCAGTGGCTTATACCGTTCAGCACGTTGGGTGGGTGTGTTTATTTAATTGGACAAAAAAAAAAAAAAAAAAAAAAAGAGTAATGAAAAATTAAATTTGGAAAGTGACCTCTGTCAAACAAAAGCATATGGGAAACTTTCCTAATTGACAACTAGGTATGTTTCTTAAAGTAATTGTTTCCTTTAAGAGGTGGTAAAAAGCATGTCTTGATTTTGATTACGACTTGTCACTTGTAAATTAATTAGAATTTTCTTGTTAACATTTGTACACGTTACCTTTTGTGTATACATATATGGATAATTTATATAAATATATCGTAATCTTTCTACAAAATTATCATTTGGTCTTCTTCTTTTTTTTTTTTTTTTTTTAAAGGTCCATAAACTATTAATTTTTTTAAACTAGTGTAATTTGGTCCTTTTTGCTAACAATCGTTAAAAATTAGATGAAATAAATCGCGTGTGTAACATATAAGTTACATCATATAAATCTTTTCTTAATTACCCTCAAATAGTAAATCGTGTGATTAGTATAATATTTTTTGTTAAAATTTTAGCATCCATAAAAAAAAATGACCATTTTGCACAATTTTAAAGAATTTAATAACCTTTTAAATATAAAAAAGTTGGGATCAAATCACAACTTAATGTGTTTATTTTGAAACTTATCAAATACATACAAATTTATTTAGGACATGCCGTAAAAGAATATATTGAGAAAAACAATTGGATTGAAAATTAAAATGAAAGTAAATGAATAAGAATGAGGATATTAAATGATTAGCTACACATGAGAATTTGTTAAGGGTATGTAAGGTTTCTTTTGACAAAAAATAAAATCAAGGATGAGGAAAGGATTTTCATTCTCATTATTTATATTAAATGAGATTATCCATTTTGATTAACAGATATGTTGTTTGTGTTTAATCAAAACACAAAATATATTTTGTGTTTTTTAAAATACAAAACCTCTCTAATATTTTTATTTTTTTAATCATAACAATAATTTTGTCAAGTACGGACAAAGGTTAATTTTTATAAAAAAAAAATTAATCTATCTCTTGAGATTATGGTAATTTCTTTTGATTAATGTTTTATTTTTCTTTCATATAGCTAATTTTGGCAATCTTTGACATCAATGTTGAATGTGATTATATCATCATTTTTAAAATAAAAATAAAAGGTAGATTCTTACATTTCTAATCACGATTAAACATGTATGGGCGATTTTCTGTTATTCTCTCATAACACTATTACTAAAAATTACATTGAATTGTCCTTAATATCATGGTGTGTCTAGTGAAATATTAGGAAAATTTTCATTTAAAACATATATATATATATATATATGTAATTCAAATACAGCCCTTATAATTAGATATTGAACACAAGTTGTTCACCAAACAAATTATATTTTCTGCCTTACATTGTGCTGAGCCAATAAATTTTTTTTTTTTTTTTTTTTGGGTAGAGCCAAGAAGTTAAAATTTAATGGTCATAAATGATGAAATTGATGTCGCATTTACACTAACTGATGTGTCGTTGGAATGCAACTTCAGTCAAATCAAACAAAGTTTGCATGTGCAAATTCAATAATTTTGATTTTGAAAACATTAAAATTTACTCATGTGATTACAACTAACTTGGACCCATTAGAGAAAATGATATTTATGGTTTTTACTAGTACTGAAAATAACGTCACATGCAAGGAAACAACAGAGAGAGAGAGAGGGGTTAAAAAACAAAAAAAACAAAGAGAGTGAGTCTCAAACTTGTTACAAAATGAACCAATTAAAAATTAAATATTTTTATAATTATATAGTCTAACGATAATTTTAAATCTATTTTTAAGATAAATAAATTTGAATCCTCTCATTTTAAATTTAAAGAACAAAATTTGTTCTTTTTTTTCGTCCCCTTCTTCGTTTGCTTTTATGGTCCTACGATTCGAAAGTTTTGCTTATCAACTGGAAATATTGGTTTGTACGGGTCACAGATTTTAATTAGAAAGTTTGACTAATCAAAGTGGAATTTAATAAATGTCGTTCATGAATAGTATATGGGTTGAACATTAAGTTGGGTTTTTAAAGCTAGTTCCCTGTTGATGGACACTTTCTTTCTACTTCAAGTCCAGAGATTGCAACGTTCTTCAAATTTTTCTTTTTCTTTTTCTTTTTTCCTTTTCCTTTTCTTTCGCCAAAAAGTGTAACTTAAAAACAAAACAAAAAAAAGTCGTAAGAATTTGGTAACATGTTTACGTTAAGCTAGCTTTCCTAATGAAACAAAGGAAAAAAAGATAGAAAACATATATGAAAATTTTGTGCAAGATATGAAAAAAAAAAATGCCCCATTGATAGGGTATGTTTTAAACTAATTTTTTTTATGCCATTTTATCAACTTAATATACAATTTCATTTTCATCTGATTTTAACTAATTAGACAAATATTCATAAACATGTACTGTCGATAGCAATACCCTACTTTAAAAAGCTCTGAAAATATAATAGAGAAAAAAAATTCCAATGGAAACATCTATGTTTTACACCATTCATATTCCATAATTAATGCTAGGCTATTCTTGTATAGAAATCAAATTGGTTAATAACAAAATGAAAAGGGTAAAATCATGTAACACCATATAGATATTGTTGTTTGGGCCTTACATTATGAATCAGACAGTTGTAATGAATTGGTATTAATAAAAAAAATGATAATTAATAAGTATAGAACTTAGAGAGCTCATTAAATGTGATTTTGGATATGCAATGTTTTCTCAACCTATTAAATATATAAATATATTTTATATTTAATAATATAAAAAAAAAGTTAAGGCATTTTAATTTCTAAGTATGGTCGATATCCTTTTGTTTATTATAGTCAGACATGTGAAATGCAGCTAATTTGTTAAAAAACGCGGTTTGACTGTTTTGAGGGTTCCATCCAAACAACAACTATGACTGTTTTAAGAAAGAATATAACCCCAAAAATATCCAGATTGACTTATGACATAACCTCTTTATTAGTCTTGCAAAATATATTTGGATATATATATATATATTTTTTTTTTAATATTAATCTTTTTAGTACCAGTAGATGTCGTTTTCTATGTACCAAACGAAACAAAGATTAAGCCAAACATGCGTTCTAGTACCTGTTTGTGTATTAAGGTTGGATTAAATGGACGACACAATTGATGAGTTTGTTTTGTTATACAACCTCAAACAATAATGAATAATAATAATAATAATGGAAAATTATTTATATGTAGTCAGAGAGAAAGTGGGAAATTAGGTTTATATTTATATATACAATTGAAAACTTCATTCTCTGAGGGTTTCACGTGTGAGATTCAAGCTTGCTCTTGTCCTGACTTTAGTCCTTGGTTTTGGACTCATTTGTTTAATTTCGAATTTTTCTTCGACGAGTCGTTTCCACAGATGGCGCGTGCTTTTGAATATATCAAAGTTATATATATATATAAACAAAACTGACATAATTGGATTAAAATTTAACAATTCACGAGGTATTTTTTTTTTTATATACCGTAAGATGTGAAAGAAAAAAATTACATCCTCGTAAAATATGTATAAGAAACTCTTTTTTATATATTTTTTATTTTGATATTTTTTATTATTAAAAATAGACACTAACATATAAAAAGATTGTAATATTTAATCTAAAAAAAAAAAAAAAAAGTGGAAAAAGAAGTAATTAACTGCAGGGAGTCATCCGACATAGCACAGAGACATCATGGCAACCAATAATTTGTGTCCCTAACCTTTTCTTTTGTTGCTCCTTTCAAAGCTTCTCTTTACCAGATCTCCCACTCCCATCATGACCCATCCTACCTCCACAATATTCGGGCCCGTTTGGACCTCCGGTTTAAATTTAAATTTTTCAACTTAATTTTTATCTTTTTTTTCAAAAATTTTTTATCTTTTCTAAAAAAATCAATCAAAATTATTATTAAAACTTAAAAATCTTAACTCAAATTTGTGAACCAAGCAGGTCCTCCATATCTTAATTAAATAGTTGTATTCTTTTAACATCTCCACAATATTCATATCTTAATTTAATAGTAGTATTCTTTTAACATGAGCATTGACAACAAAACTAATGACCCAAAAACAAAACACAGCTTTTAATTAAAATCTTCGTCAAGTTCTGTTAACTTATGGTATTATCTTTTTTTTTTAATTATTAATTCGATGTGATCGTACGCCTAAAATAAAATTCTTTTAAAAAGAATACACTTGAGAATCTATTTGGAGAGTGCTGACAGCTTGTCCTTATTAATAGAAAAAAATTTTTGTGGGTCTATCTCCGAGAAGGCCTCTAGGGAATGTGGGGCATGGAGAATAATCCCAAAGTATGTACGTTTACAGATGATACAATAGCTTGTTCTGGAATCCTAGGCAGGAAAACATGATTTATAGAACAAAATTTGGTTCATGTTCACCTTTGTTTGCTCAGCATACTCAATAATATACTTTGTCGCACATTATATTGTTTGGCATCGACAAGCCAATTCATAATTGCTAAATATAGTTACAAATATAATCTAACAGTAACTCCACCACAATGTATATATTTTTAATTCCTCCCATCCCAAATTCAAAACAAAAAAAAAAATACATAACTGCAATACAATGCACGCAAATTAAAAAAAAAAACAGAGAAAAAATACCACATTCTTTTTTTTTTTTCTTTTTTTTTTCTCTTTTTCTTTTTTTACACCAGAGAAGATATGAAAACTTTGGCTAAAGAATACTGGATTGGTCATATTCATATTGTCTTGAAATAATTTCTCTCTTGAGATCATGTCGAAATCAGATAGTCAAACCTTCCAATGCACATGATCTAGAGTCAGCTGGCACATAAAATCTCATATTAATTCTCCTAATTAGAGTTAATCCTTCATTGACTGATTGCTTGATGCCTCTTCTAAATCATTTGCAACAGTTCCTGTACGATTTCCGAAATCGGAGGCCTAAATTCGGGCTCCCGCTGAAAGCAAAGAGTGGAAATAATAGTAACTCGATATTTTAGCATTGAAAAAGTCTTTTATTTATAAACAAGGGTGACTTTTCTTTTTTCTTTTGCTTACCTGTATGCACGAGGAAATAATATCAGCAAAGCGTGACAAAGACTTCATAGAATAAGCTCCACATAAAGACGGATCAACCATCCTTGACAATGCATCAATATCATGAAGCTTCGGGATCGCCCATCTAACCAGATACTGCTCCCCGCGAGGCCTCGATCTAGGATTTTTTTTTAATTTTTTATTTTCATTTTTACGACAACGAGAAAACAAGTCTTAGTTGAACCCAAGTAGGTAAATAAGCTAGAGATGTGTCAATTTTCCCTTATGTACCAACAAAGAAAAAACGCAATCGTGTAATCGTTACTTAAAGAGAAGCTACCTGTCATAGGCTTTCCGTCCGGTGAGGAGCTCTAACAACACAACTCCAAAGCTATAGACATCGCTCTGGTAAGTATAACTCCCTGACTCAAATTCTGGAGCACCGTAACCATGTGCATTAAGGCGTCCAGATATCTGCTAGTCAATGCAATAGTGAGAATTGATCTATCAATACCAACTAAAACAAAGCAGGAGTAGAATTTCAGAACTAAATTTAATCTTTCAGTCAAAAAAAAAAATTGGCAGAACTTTGATAGCAGCGATCTTCCAAGTTTTTTGTGATTCTAAAATTAATCTGGTAAGCTTGCCAAATAGATATAGATAAACATCTTTGCTCAGCTTACCCCATTTAAAGCATATTTCATGTTTCTCATTACTATCAAAACTTCTCTCACAACGTTGGTGCACCAGACAAAATCAGATTAAAAAGTTCAAGTAAATTTCGTGGTGCGATTTTTGAAAAACACTCTCTCAACCCTGCACACAGAGAGAGATAACTACCTGACTCACTGAGGTAGATGATAACAAAGAAGCCAAACCACAGTCGGAAACATGTACTTCAAGTTTGTCATCAAAGAGAAGATTGGTCGACGTGAAATTCCGGTGCACAACAGGTGGCCGGCAAACCTCATGCAAGTACCTTTACCACAAAAAACAAAAATTCCATCATTCAGGAACTTTCTAGAAGCAAAACCCTTACAAATGAACATTTACAGCTTAAGATATTTTGTCCCCTCCAGGCAATCCCTCCAAGGACCAATAAAAAGCACCACAACAGGCACAACCCAAAAAAAAATCCAGAATTTATAACTCAATTAGTAAATTTTCCAACATGGTAAACTTTTTCGTCATATTCTCTACACATACTCTAAGGCTCTTGCAGCTCCAAGTGCGACCTGGATCCGCCGATTCCACGAAAGTTTCTGATGGATTTCGTCATCCATTTGCAGTGCATCATGAAGAGTCCCATGTCTGCAGTACTCGTACACGAACAAGTGCTGACCATGTTCTGCACAGTAACCAATCAGCTCTACAATATTTGCATGGCGGAGTTTAGAGATGTTAGACACCAGTTCAAGAAATTCCTCATCATTCTGCTGCCTAGCAGTAGCATTGTCCAGTTTCTTGACAGCCAGAAGCTACGAAAAGAAAAGAGGATTAGAAGTTTAGGCATCACACAATAAACGATAAAAAAAAAAGGTAACTCTAAAGTACTCTCTAGAGAAACATGTAAAAACTGTTTAAATCAAGGATTAAAATATTTTTCAAAAGAATCATACCTCTCCATCAGGAAGTTCAGCCCTATAAACACTGCCAAGATTTCCTGCTCCAAGACAATTTTCTCGGGCAAAACTGTTTGTATACTGTTGAAGTGCTGCAACGGTAAACACCGTCACCGAACTCAAGTTTTGACTCTTCACAGGGTGTCTAGTTGTAGAGCCAATGGTAGGTACAACTGGGTTTTCTATGTCACTATCGATTGGGAAAGGCGGAGGAGGAGGTGGCGGCGGCAAAATATCATCATCCGTGTCTGTCATGTCGATCTCATTATCCTTTGTATAAATTGAACTTTGCGTCTTACTTTTCACATTCATGACCTGTTTATGCTGTAGTTTTGGTGGAAAACCTGCTCTTCTGTTGTCCGCTCCAATACTTTCTTGTGGTCTTACAACAGCCTCTTTTGCAGCTTCTAAACAAGTCATACAAAAATTTTTTTTTTTAAAAAATTCAGGTAAAACTATACAAAACACAAAGAAACTTTTTTCTTGAGAAGAGGTATAATGACAACGAATTACCCATATCTGTTTGATTACTTCGTTGACATGTAGATCCGTCATATTTAAGCTTCTCAGTAGAACCCTTATTAGCATTGAAATATGGTTCCTTAGCAATTTTGTCCCTTTGTTTCGCTTTTAACCATTTTGGCAATAGAAGACACAATAGAAATGCGACAACTACTGAAATCCCTGCAACGGCAATCCAAGCGATTGCCTTAGCAGTCAAGAATTTCTTATTAGATTCACCAGATGTCAGTATTATTGGGGAAGAAGAAGGTCCAATCACATGATTCCAAATTGGTTCTTTAGGAGAAGACGGAGCCAGGGCTGGGGCCAGTGACACAGGAGGTGCAGCCTGAGGTGCTGGAATTATGGTAGTATTGAATGGATTTCCATCTTTCCTGCAAAGCAAATGCCACCAGAGTCGATGAAGAAATGAGAAGTAGATCATTTTCAGAAAAATACTATATCACGTAAATAAATCATCCGAGCAAACAAAAATGGCGAATTGTGCTTTGTTTGTGCAATATGGGAGCAATTCGTAAAATTGATATGGGTATAATTATCTAATTCAATAAGGAAAAAAAAGAAGTCTCCTCTATTTCATTTATGCCCAAATAAATGATTTCCATGCTTCTTTGGTTTACTTAAAGATCAGGTATGAATAATATCTAATGATAATTTCTAACATGGGCCAACCAACTTTTTATCTTGAAATAAAAAACTGCTTTACAAAAGTAGCAAGAAGAAAAATTTTGGTTTCACCTGAAATTTGGAACCGTCAGCAACTTCGGGGGAATCGGGCCAGAGAAGAGATTGTTCTCTATGTTTCTGTCAAGAAAAGATTAAAAAACAGAAAGAATCTCTGAGTTGTCGAATGATGAAATTACTTTCTAACCAGTATCCCATATGTTAAAAAAATATCTCAAGTCAAAGGATTTTTTGAAAAGGATGAAAGGAGAGTACAGATCCTGTAGCGGTAAATCCTGTAAGACATCAAGAAAACCAACAAGGCGATTGTTCTGCAAGTGCCTGCAACATTCCACAAACAATATTCAATCAACAGATATCATGCGTATACGGCATCGGATGGCAAGTTTTTTCAGAGACTAACTCACAATGTTGACAAAGATAACATATTTCCCATCGAAGGAGGAAGCTGACCACTTAAGTTGTTTCCCGACAGATCTCTATAACACGACATACCATCACATTCAAAACCTTCTGTGAGTTTCAAAACATAAAACAAAAACAAGGAACAAGAAGACCAAGAACAAATGCATAAGTTATTTGGATTAAAAGATGACAACTTACAAACGTGCCAAAACAGTAAGCTGCTGAAACGCATCTGGTATAGCTCCAACTAGATGATTATTATCTAATGACCTGACGGACATAACCCGAACTATTTATCAAGAAAAAGGAGAATAACAAGATCTAACTAAACTAAACAGAATGTTGTTAACTTACAATTCCAACAACTGACTCAAAAGAGACAATGCATCCGGGACGCTTCCCGTTAACTGATTACCCGAAAGCGAACTATTACACAAACAAAAGCACAATACTTGGTTCAGCATATTTCCACATACAGATGTTTTAACAGCACAAAACATTAACAGGAGGAAAAAAAAAAAAATGGAGCCGAGTCCGAACTTACAAATTCCTTAAAGTTGGGGGCAGAGCAGATGGAATACTCCCTCCTATATGATTATTGCTGAAGTCTCTGCACCATAGCATTGCACAAAGCTTGTAAATAATCACACAAATAAAATGCAAGTCAGAATATTTTGTTTGGGCTAAGTTCAATCAGAATTCACACTACTAAGTTAGTGCAGAATCAATCATAAAGTACATACATCTATATATATACACAGATAAATATACATATATAAATATATTAATCCTTACAACAGTATAACTGATCCAAGGAATTGCAAGCCATCTCCGAGCTGTCCACCCAAATTTGCACCGCTGAGTTTTCTGTCAAACCAAGTACCTCAGAGGAATTCCTATAGAGAGAGAGAGAGAGAGAGAAATTGTTTCCAACATAAAACAGAAACTCAACTAATCTTACATGGCAGTTATGTTGGAGAAGACACATTCCACTCCTTGCCAGTTTTCCCCACACGGGTCTCCTCCGACAAGAAGCCACCCTCGAAGAGGCGGGTACCCCAGAGCAACGTACAAATTATTCATCGCCATGACTAGAAAAAAAAAAAAAAAGAAAAAAAAAGACATGTAACATAAAAATTCTAACTTTACTTCTGTTATGGAAAGAGTAAAGCAAGTGAGAGGAAAACGCTTGGTAAAGGAAGCAACTTTAAGACATTTTCCTTTCAACTTTCCCAAGAACCAAACAGAGCAGAACAAAAGTTTAAAAAAAATAAAAAAATCTACTTTACCATCTAGTGAGTCAGTCAAGGCACTAGAGAACGGCGATGTGAAAATCAAGACCAACCCAGTGAAGAACACCTCCCACTTCACATAACCCATTTTTCCTCTGCCTCAGTAGAGCTCGAATCCAAACCCAAACTTCGCACTTTCTCAGAATATCTTAACCAAGAAACCAAAGTGAAACTGTACACAAAAGAACCCTTAAAGTTTTTGAGCTCAGCAAACTGGAAAAGGAGGAAAGTGAAACGGACTTGACGAGAAAAAACGACCCGACAAAAAATACAGAGAGAGAAAGAGTGTGGGACCCAGATTCCAGAGACAGAAAATGGCAAAACAAAATCCTGGACTTGATGAACTGGGGTGGTTCTCAAACATGCATTCCAGAGCTAGATACTGAAAATAACTTGGGATAATCAAACCGGGGCTTTCTTTTTCTTTTTTTTTTTTTTTCTTGTTTTTGTTTCTTTTTGTGGGCACTTCTCGATGAGACTAAATATACCGACTACACATGGCAAGTAAAGTGTATTGTTGTATGACTATGGTCTTGTTGGAAATAGATGCATAAAATGGTCCGTTAGAGAATTTGAAAACCTTGGTGGTTTCTTTTTTCGTTTTTTCTTAGATCAGAAATTCATTATTTCATTATTTTATTTTATAAGCAGCTGTGTAAAAACAAACATTCGTCCTTTGAATAATTAATAAAAAGCCATCCCACTAAAAAAAAAAAAAGAAAGTCATTATTGAAATAGTTTTATTATATGTAGACGGAAGAATGAAGATGGCTGATGGGGTCCTCCAGGAACCAGATTCTCCATAATCGACGCCTGGCTTGAACCGCTTCCTTGGACCGTTGCAATGCCCAATGAATGGGACCCATTATTACTTATTTTTTGTTTTCTGTTGAAAATGTTGGCTTTTTTTTTTTCCTCTAATATTTTTTTTGTTTTTTTTTTTAAACCAAAAGAATGAAATCTCAAATCCCAAATATCATATATACTTGCTTTAAGAAAAAAAATGAAAATCTTTAAAAAAACAAAAAAGGAATGATTTCCTTTTATACCATTCCTTTTAATTTGTATGAAACTAACCTTTTATTTTATAAATTAGGGAATTTCCTAATTAATTTCTAATTATTGTTAAATTAGAAAATCTTCGATTTTAAGAAATTTGTTAAATTTGAGTAACTTACCTCATTACATAATTAACATTTATAATTTTAAATATTTTTCTATTTGTCATTCTAGTTTTATTATAAATTTCAAAAAAAAAATCATTTGAGTTTAAAAAAAAAAACGTATTTAAATCTCATCATTCACGTACTTTGTCAACAAAAAAGTTTTTTGTCTTTATTGTTGAAACTTGAAGGGTTATATAAGACGAAAGAAATGTGCTTGGCAGTTGGCAAGCGCACATCAAAACGATCTATACACCTATTTTGGCTACATGTGGTAAAAGAAACAAGGGGTTGTCTGGATTAAGATAAAGTGGATATATGTTACCCTTAAATGTATGTATTAAGCTAAAGAAGTTTCTTTAAAATAAATATATATAAAAAAAAAAAAAAAGGCTAAAGAAGTTGTTTTATTACTTAACAAATAAGAAAGAAAGAGGGAAGTGAGATGTATTAATACATGAACAAGATGGGACATGCACGTTTTATTTCAATGCCTAGAGGTTTACCATGCAAGTACTTTTTTTTTCTAGCAAAATAAATAAATAAATTCATCTCATCTATGATTGTTGGATTATTCTCACTTTATCTTGTAAATTTTGAATCATTCTTGTTTAAGTCATTTCATTATGATATAAGGGTATTTCTCGAACTATATTAAAAAAAAAAATTCAATCCTTCTAATTTCTTAGTAAAATAAACAGTAGTATTGTGTGATATTTTTATCATCATATATATATAAGTTATTAGTAATAGGTTAAATCTAATCCCAAACCCTAGTCTTGTGTAAGTAGAAAACTATCTAAACTTGTACTTAGGTAGAAGTCTACTTAGTTATAAGGTAAAAGCCAAACTAGTTATGAGATAAGAATCGTAAAAACCTACTTATTAATGAGATAGAATTCTACCTAAATAGGTGTCTGTCTAGATATGAGGTAGAAGTCTACCTGAGACCATGCCCAAGGTTAGAGAAGGAAACTTAAGTATCTATGAGGGAGAAACGATCGACAATTAAAAACATTTGATATTCATGATGTTTAATGTTCGGAGTTATTATGTATTAAGGCCCCGTTTGCTTCACCATCTCAACTCAAATTAAACTATACTTTTTTCATCATGTTTTTTGTCTTTTCTGAAAAAGTCAACAAAATTTACTATGCAAACTTAAAAATCTCAACTCAACTCAAACTGAACCTGCGATCCAAACGGACCCTAAATCACCAGAAGGTAAAGGATTTTATTGTAATTAAAGAGAAAATAAACTCTAAAATTAATAAGAAAATTATATTCCGTTAATCCCAATGTACTGTAAATTCTCTTGAATTGAGAGAAAAAAGATAATACATAATTTTCAATACAAAGCATTAAGGCAATCATACCGGACATTGATTTTTCTATATTGTTTTTAAAATTCTCTTGTGTTCTTTGTGTACTTGTTTAACGTTATTGATTATTTTGTTTGTTTAATCTTGTTTTCTAGTTTAGGAACATTCATTTAGTGTTAGACACTTTAATAGAATTTCTCATGTAACTAGATTTTTTTTTTTTAAAGAATTAGTAAACACTTTAATAGAATCCTATTTCATTGTGTGTATTTTTTTTTTTGTAGAATTAATTTCTTATTTTCTTGAATTTCTGATTAGTAAAATCAAAGAGTACATATAAGACTATATATATACACACACATAGAAACTCTGCAAAAATTATTGCAATTTTTATATTATAAATTGCAGTGTCAGTTCAAATAAATAGGGAAAAAAAAGAGAGAAAGAGAGAAAATAATAATTTTATCATCACTGCCACAACATTTAGATATAAATGTAACCCTGGACCAGTTTTTTACATTTTTGTGCATTAATCTTGCAAACGTCATGACAAACAAAAACTAGGGGGAAAAAAATACTTGCAAACGTCACACTGAATTACGTGCATATTGAAAGCGCATTCCATGAAGATTTTTTCATGTGTAGCGGCTGATTAATGTTCTGACATGAAGCTATGAAATTACATTAAAAACAAAAATGCTTTGGATAATTTACAATTAAAATTTGCTATATTAATATGATGATCTAATGAAATATGTGGAAGAAAAAAAAATCTTACCCCTTGATTCAGGCCATGAATTTCTCTAGCCGCCTAACTAGTTGATGTTGGGTCTAGTTGCACATGCATGCTTTTTTTATTTATTATTTTTAAATGAATGATAATAATGTGAATCGATATATGTATCAAGACATCCTGATTTGATCTGTATCTCTTTAATACTTTCATCATCTGCTTATCTCAAATTAAGTTAATAAAACTCGGCACATGCATGCTAATAATTGAGATAATGTTACTTTTGCAAGCTTGTAAAATATATATATATATTAAACAGAGAGAGAGAGAGAGATAGAGAGAGAGTGAGTGAAAGTAGCTGTTAGCACTTTCTATTATATCTCAATCCTTTTTTGCACTTGGAAAAAGGAAATCTAGTATGGATATGTATTGTACTTGTACATCACGAATGGCCTGGATTTTGAGATAAATAAGTAAATAATTAAATAGATAAATGATCAGTTGCATGTTTGCGTGTCTTAAGAAATAAAATTATGGTGTATCTATGTATCTCTTTCTTTTGTAAACACCCAACATGCACTGTGCACATGAATGATGTTATATACAGAGATAGTTATCGTATCCACAAATTTTTAATTTAACAAAAATTATATCAAAATGAGAAAATATATGAATCAACAGTTTTTTTTTTTTTTTTAAATATAAAAATGACGGTTCAAAATAGAGCATCATCATAAAATGCAACTGTTGATTTTTTTATTCTATATATAATTAACTATCGCTTGGCACTGTGGGAATGAAGCTAATGTCTTAGCTCCGTTTATCAAAATACAAGCCTTGTACTCTATTTCTTCACCGTCTTCTTTCTCCCTATATATATATATATACATATATATTTGTAAAAAAGTTCTTTTATTGATATTTTTTTTAATTTAAAATTGATTATGGGTGCTAAGAATCTTGTTGGTAACTCAAACAGATCACCAAAAAGTACCAAATTATTTAATCAATCAACTTATATGCCTAAACAGTCACTCCATAAGAAATTATTACGCAAAAACCACTCTTTGCAAAACTTTAAGCCAATACAGGTATTCCAATCTCGTAAGAAACAACAAGAAGTGTTATTATATAGGCTTTTTTTTTATATAATAAAGTGATATTAAATATATATATATAAACTTAATTAGCCAGCTGTGGAGCTGTCACTGTGACGACTTTGTTTTTGTTTTTGTTTTTTTTTTTTTTTAATAATTTCTAGTTCAATATACTTGTTGTTCAGTGACAGATTAGGAAGGGAAAAATTCTAGCTTACGCATTGAAACAGAACCAACTTTCTAAGTTTACTTTGAAAGCTCTTTTTCCACAAATGAGACGTGAAAGAAATCATGTTAATCCTATGCTTAAGGTTAAGTACTCCTTCCCTAGAAAAAAAAAATGTAATGATTTGTTTGGATCACATATTCACTTGTTATTGTATTCTAACCAATTTAAAAGATGTATTTCAATATGCGTTTGGATGTCTCGTTTAATCATTGTATTTAAAAAGGGATGGATGAATAGTAAAATTAGTTAGTGTACGGTTTAAATGGAGGTATATTTAAATTCAAGATATAGAAAAATTAAATGAGTATTACGTTGTATTTAAGTTAGAATGTGGGATCCAAACGAAAAGTTCTCCTAAGAGAAAGACCGAAGTACCCCCGAAATGATCCAGAATGGTGTTGGTAATTTCTGGGCTGAAAGCGGGCTGCTGGGCCAGAGTGAAACTTCTTGGCCCAATCTTGAAGTTTGGGAAACAATCTGGCCCATCTATGAGCATTCTGGGAATGATTTTTTTTTTTTTTTTTTAATGAAATGAAAATGAAAATGTTTTGAAAATGGTTTTATGATATTGTTTGAAATTGTATTTTTTTTTCCTCTAAATTGTTTGAGATTATGTTTAATTGTGTTTCAAGAGAAATTAGTTTGAGTATATGAAAAGTAAAATTGTATTTGGGTAAGTTCTGAAAATATTTATTGGGTAGACAAGTCTTACAAAATGAAAACGGAAATAGGAAAATTCCTCTATTTCGTTTTCTCATTGCTAACAAAATATGAAAATGATTTTTTATTTTCGTTTCTATTTTCTGACTTGGTGCAAAATGTGAAAAACTTTTTTTTTTTTTTGGTTGAATTTGTTAATCCAATTCAAACTGGATTATATATGTTCAAATTATGTATCCAAAAACCACATAAGCCATCCAAAGCCAACTCGTTGAGGCCTCGAGCACAACACTACTTGTCATCTATGCCTACCCTAGCATGAAAGCTCTACTACCGTACTCACTCTTATTGACGCGGCCTTAGTCGAGCAGGATGGTTAGGGGTTGTACCCCTTCAACCGGTATGCCAAGTCCGGAGTCGAATTACCTTCACTTAACTCATTCAACACGAGTCGCTCGAGTCATCTAGGATTTGCTTCTGAGCCAACGGCATTTGAATCTTCCATGTGGGTCGAGGACTAAACAAGACGGGTATGTTTCTATGCCTAGAGGCTAGAAATAGGTGGTCTCCAAGGACAAATGGCAATGTTCAGCTACAATTATTGTTTTAATTTTTCTTTGTAGGGTATGAAAAAAAAATGCTAAGAAAAACATCATGAATTTGTATGCCCTCCTAATTTTTTAAATAATTATATCCATTACGAACTATGTTTGGAAAATTTCAATTACACCCCAAGTTTTGACTTTTAAGAGAATCATATTCTAACCTTAAAATCTAAAATTAACTAAAAATCAACTATATCATTACGGAAATTTTATACTCTTTAGACTACAAACTTTATGAAGTGAATTAAAAACTATAATGCAAACTTGTCTATTTAGATTAAGGACATGTGTGAAAGAACTTTTTGTAAGCTGTTTTTAGCTTTTTAGGTCCAAAAATAACTTATGAAAGTGTTTGGATGATCTATCAGAGTAACTTTCAATATTCAAAAAAACTTCATGTCAAAACAAAAAATTGTAACGTTCTGTAAAAACTCTTATGAATAGATTTTAAAACTTAAAACAAAGTTTCAATTTGATATTATAAACTTTATTTTAATATTTTTATTACTTATTAAAAAATTAAAAAATTATTTTAATTTTATAAATTTTTTAATTTTAAATATTTACTGATAAATCATAATTTTTATTTTTTTTTATCGACAAAAAATAAAAATAAACATTTTGTTAAACGGACCTTAAAAATTATTACATTGACGCCAAGTGGCCCCCCAAGGTGAATGCTCCCCTCTCCCTCGCCATGAATGGTGTGTAATGATTGATGCGGAATTAGATGAAGCGATAGCCAGGTCCTCTTTTTCTCCTTCCTCACATGTGCCTGCTTCACACTCTCACCTTGAACAAAGAGAAATAATGCCGCTTCAGTATCTTTAACCTGAGATTTTTGTCTTTTAGTTGTACTTCAATTCAACGATGTCCATTAATTTAATGAGTTCAGATTCATTTTCTTATTTTTTTTTAATCTCTAAAACTGTTTTCTCAATAAAGTTTTTATAAATCATTAATTTATTCAGAAATTTTTAATATTTAATATTTTTTTTATATAATTAAATTCTTAAATTCAGATAATATAATATGATATATGGACAGTTAATAAGAAAGCAAATATGAGATAATAAGTCTTGATTTCAATTTAATATGCTAGTCGGACTTGTCTTATATTGTGACTCTCTTCTTTTCTATTCCCCCAATGAGGCTAGTACCGTCTCCATTTCGATCTCTCCTTGCATCATCATTTTGTTGTCTTGTTGGTGTAAGATTTACCAAAGATATTCTATACTCTTTACGATTATCCTTATTTGTTGTTGCTGTCCATATTTCTTTGGCCTTCGGAATTTCTGTTCATGTGAAAAAAAAGGGGGGGGATTTTGAGACGGGATTAAAAAAATTAACCCCCTGTTTGTTGTATGTTTCAACCATTTCTGAATATTTCAAATGTTTTTATTTCACGACATTTCAAAATGAACATCTGAAAAGCAATATTTGAAATGGTATGAAATGTTGCAAAATGTTATCGTTTGTAATTTTTAAGTGAAATTCTAAATGTTAGGAGGACAACATTTCGGTCATTTGGATGTTTCTACACAGTGCTAAATATTTCGATACAAATATTTTTCTCAAACATAGTCATTATGGTTGCAATTCGGATGTTTTTATTCAAATTGAAAGATCTTAATTGAAACATTTGAATCATCATCCAAATCCGTGTTTGAATATTCACAATCTGACTAGAAATATTTGAAAGTGTATTTGGATAGATGTTGGAAACAGTTATATAATTGTAAAACAAATGGCCCATTCAATTTTACCATAGCAAAAATGTCCTAGTGACCCGAATTTTGCGCGCGTGTTTGTGGGTGGGTGGATGGATATGAGCAGTCTAAATTGACCATTCGGATGGAATTGGCTATCCAAATATTGAAGTCATTTTTTTTGGTCCCGAACCACATTTCCAATGACTTAATTGAATTGAATGATGAAAATGACCTTACATCTGTAATATTGTACATTTATGATTTATGAAGGAGGAAATGTAAACTATAGACTTCAACATTAAAATAAATGTTGTAATATGAAAAGTGGCAATCATAATTCTTATATCATATCCAAAATTGCTGGAGAGATTGTATATAGAATACAAACAAACAAAACGGTTTATATAAAAACAAATATTAATATGTAGTATATTACTTGTGTATGAGTGATATTATGCATCAGGGCGATTGGGCGTTCTTCTGTTTTACAGCTTCCATATAGCAAGTTAACAACATATAATTTTCTAACAATTACAATTCACTTACTGGCTGATACATGTGTAAAAATAATCACATTCTTAAATTCATATAGATGTATGGTAATATATAATATTGTATTATATGAAAATATCTGATTAGTACTACTGTGCAGTTGAAGGGCTGAACAAAATAATAGATGTAGCATGGTGAAGCGGGACCCACGTCCTTTACAAGTCAGAAATCTCCATTAAAATGGAGTGGGGACTTGGGGCTGAAACCATACAAACATATATAAAAACAAACACACAAGTATGTATATATATATATATATATATATATAAAATATAAGTATATATACATGTGTAATGTTTTTTAATACCGGATACTCCCAACCTTAATGAGAGTTTCTTGTCCATCACGATGGACCACGCCGTGCTCCGCCCACCATCGGGTATGTAATGCAACCCCACCCACATCATACACTTCCCAACTGTTTATTTGATCGGTCATAACTATACAACAGAGAGTTACAACTGCAGGATATATCCGTCTATTAGATACAAGACTTTATATATATATATATATATATATTTACACACACACATTATACTGCAAAAAGATAGACACAAAACTTACTGAGTCTCCTGATCTTGCAAGCTAAGGCACTCCTCGTCCCTTCGACGCTTTATATCATCATGCCCTATTATTGCGAATCATTACCTTTTAGAAATATTCCTTATAATGCACCACTAATTTAGTCTGTTACCATGGGACAATGGCTAAACGAATACTTTTTTTTCCCAACAGAAATTGCTGAACCGATCAAGTGCATATTTAATTATTGAAAAATGTTATGTAACCCCACGATTGATTACTTTTTTTTTAAGGCCAATCAGTAATATTTGTAGAAGAGATTAGAGATCCGTTCAAGGTCAATAGTTTTTTTAATCCTGTTGAAATTTGAATTGAATAAAAAAATGTTAGTTATTTTAAAGAGGATGAAGTAAATAACATATTTACAGTGATAATTTAAGTAAATAGTAATTTTTTACAAAAATTGGAATACTTTTAAAAAATAAATAATTTATTTAATAAATAATTATTTATTTCTTAAAATCATGTTATTTATTTTATTTAGTTTTATAAAAATTATTTATTACAATTTTCGTAAATTGTGTGATGACTAGTGGAATTTGTGGGTAAAAATGTTATCTTATCTTAATAATATATATAAAAGACTCAATATGCTCTTTTTCTCATTTCGTTATGTGTTAGTCTATGGTTTTTTTTTTTACAATTTTTCTTTTTTCTTTTCCTCCCTCTTTTATCTTTCTCCTAAGCCCATGGCTTTTGTGGCATTTTTCCATTTTTTTTTCCCTTTCTTTCATCTTCTTTTCTCCCACTTATGCAACTTCTGCCAACTCCTCCCCGTTCTCTCTCTCTCTCTCTCTCTCTCTTTTTGGGTTTCCGTTTCTTCCCTCTTGCTCTTCCTCTTCATCCCCTTTTCTTCTTCTTGAAAGTAAGTCTTCTCAATACAAAATCTTCAATCCATAATCCATAAGTCCCCCAATCTCTTGAATATAGATTTTGTTTTTGCAAGGTTTTGCTTAAGGATTTATAATCAACATAGGATTTGATACATTCATGGTAGGCAACGAATAATGATAAGAGAGACTTGCTGAAAAATATAAGTAGTGCCAGAAAAATTCATGTTTATCACATTTTATACTCTCTGTGTATTGTTGTTGTTGTTTTTTTTTTTTCTTCATTGTTTCTTATATATATATATATATATATATATATATATTTTAAACATGGTTTCTTATATATATATTTTTTGTCCAATATATGGGTCCATCTTTATGTTTGTTTTTTTTTTTTTGTTTTTTTGCTCATTGGGTTCTTTTTCTGGTTGATCTCTTTTTTTTCCCCTAATGTTTGATTTGTACTTAAGATTAGCTAAGAGTTTTTTTTTATTTTTTATTTTTTATTTTATAAAGATTATAGAAGAAGAGGAAGACAATCCCAACGAGCAAGGACTACAACTCACCGACATTAGAGCATTGGAGCTTTGGGCTAAATTTGTCACATAATTTAGCATGTGGTAACTTTGGCATTAATATAACATTATTGGATAATACTTTTTTACTCAATTGTAAAAATTTACTATTGGCACAACTTTTTAATATTGTATTGGAGATGTTCTAACATATTGATGTGTTTATATGATTTAATATAATTGATCGGAGTATATAGTTGAGTATTTTTTTTCTTAAATTTCTTAATTTACGAGGGATTAAATGCTATTTTTATTTTCTCCGGAAAAGAAAATGCTATCCAGTTGGTCAAATTTCAATATGTCATTGTTTTTTTTTTTTTTTAATGATTGAGTTTTAATACGTTATTATTAAGCATAAGTTTGTAAATACTTTAACGTTCATGATTCACAGTAACAAATTGTTAAACTTTCAAATTAAACTTCTAGATTTCCAAAAAATCAAATAAAAATACAAATAAAACTCAATTTAAAAATGTAAATAAAACTCAATTCAAAAGTCTTTTACATGAATTAAATAAAAAGAACACATTACGTGTGGAAGCACGTTTTTCAACCAATTTATTTTAATTCATGTAAATTTTGTGATGAGTTGTGGAACGCGTGGTGGGCCTTTTTCTATATTTTTTTCAAAGGAAAACGACAAAAAGGGCGTCAAAACTAGCAACCTTCACCGCTTGGATAAATCAGATATTAGAGCACGCTGTTCCTTATGTGACTGTAGATGGCGTTCCATAACGATTGGAGTCGCACACACATGACATTTCACGTGTACCGGGCGGCTGTGTAGGGAAATTTTTCGTGCCCTCCATTATAACATACGCTGCAGTTTAACCTTCCCTCTCTGAAATAAGGGGCACAGATCACGAGACCAATTATGACAATAAGATTAGGTGAAAACAAATTTACTGAGTTACTGTTTGGCGCAATCCATTCAAAATATGCGTTTGTTAAAAACCATTGAAGATGGAACATGTAAAATTGTAAATGATACTTGGATTTTGTTTTTAAATAACAAAAATACATCCCAAAATTTACTTCTATTCTGATATGTATTTCATAGTGAGTTTAAAAACAAATTTAAAAAATTTTGAATATAATTTTCCTATCTTTTTATGTTTTTTTTAAATAGTTACTTCCAAACATATTTTTTAATATTTCTGTTTAAGGGGGAGTTTGGTTCTCCATCTCCATTTAAACTAAACTGTACTTTTTTCATCATGGTTTTTATCTTTTTCTGAAATTTTTTTTTATTTTTTCTGAAAAATTCAACAAAAATTACTATTCAAATTTAAAAATTTCAACTCAACTCAAACTCAACTCATTCACCAAGCACCCCCTAAATGTTATATTCAGAATGTTAATATATAATCATCAATTTGAATTACAGATAAAATGTTTCTGTTCAAATTTTTCATTCAAATCTTTTCTTTTTAAATATTTTCATTCGGATGCTTCCGTCAAACGGACCTTGATTATAATCATATACTTATGCTTCAGCAAATAGTAATAATAATAATCTTATACTTATGGAATATGGGCCGGTAGAGACGTGTGGAGTTGTTCTTCCTTTGGTATGCTTATTAAGTTTAAGTACAATTCATAGTTTTTTATTTTCCCTCGCAAGAAAGAACAATTCTTTGATAGATTTCATTTATTAAAGGATAATAACAAAAATACCCCTACATTAAGCATGCATTTGGTGTTAATGTTTAGATAGTAAAATTTAAATTTAAATTGATTATACGTTTATCGAGATATTTGAATTGTTAGAATTAAAAGTGTAAAAACTTGAAATGTGTTTAGAAAAAAATATCAATACGGAGCTTATTTCGTTCGCCTCGAAATTTTACGTAATTTTTAAAGAAAATCATCTCATTTAGACTTGTCTATGTAAAATTATGAACTTTTAAATTTTGTGTTACAAAATTATGTGAATAGTGAAGTTGATGGAAAAAAGATAAAAATTAAATTATAATTATAAGGTTTGGATTGTAGCACTAAACAAGCACATAGTCAAAAAAAAAAAAAAAAAGAGAGAGGAAATTTTCATTGTCACATAAGCCATTAAGTCATATTTCGTCCATCATTAGCAAAAAAAAAAAAAGAAAAAGGGTCATATTTAGTCCAAATTAATTGTGAGAAAAGGGCTTTTTAATCTTGTATAAAAGAAATTGTTATGAGTGGGTTCTCAGCTAGCGCAAATCGGTGAAGCCAATTGACACAGGCTACTACTCGACCATCTGGGGGAAGTAGACACTCGCTGTATACTCCACTCAGGTTGATAAAAAGATATTTGATAAAACCAAGAAAAGCTTTTATTGTTATCTCAAAAAAAAAAAATTTTTTTTTTTTTTGCTTTCCAACATGATTTTGATGTCACATAAAACAAGGAATTTGAAATAGGTAAAACAGTTGTACGTGGTAAAAAATAGAATTTCTCATTATAACACTTTTTAAATTTATCTTACATAAAATAAATATCGTTTTATATTTTTTTACACGCTGTAGTCTAAGATCGTTTTTAAACCCAAAAAAAAAAAAAAAAAAAGAATCCATGACAAATTCTAAGTATATATATTCTATTGTGCAAGTTCTCAATAATAGGGAATTCCTTCATAAAAGCTAGGAAAAGCTGCGCCGATATTGTTATCCGTTACCTAGTCCACTAAACTTCTTGCAGAATTATTGGTCTTTATTTTTGAAATTGTGGGTTTTTATTATATATATATATTTATATTTGAATAAGGGTATTTATTATATTTTCGATTAAATAAATACCTAATTGGATCTGGTTGACCCAATTTTTACTTTTACCTTTTACTTTTACTTTTGATCATATTTCAAAAAAAACTAAATGCACTAAAATAGTTTTAAAATTTTCCAACAAATAAAAAAAAAAATGTTAGAATGTAATTTATAATGTCTGAAGAGCTTTTTTAAGGAACCAGATTTTACAGATTTGACTGGAAGATAAAAACTATTTCAAAATTCAATCACTTTGGGAAATAATTTTAGACACAAAAGCCCTAATGCTCAACCAAAAAAGAAAACCAAATGTATGTGAACAATAAATATATCTTCATTCCTTTCATTGTTTTTGTGTCGTGAACTTTTTCCAAAGCTGTGAGTTTGTGTAACCCCAATAATTATTATAATGCAATAAATGCATTCTATCGACCCCCCTTCCTTAATTCCCACTCTTTTAATCCCTCCCTCTTCACTCAACGACACGCCCTTCTTCTCACTTCTCCAACTGATCTACTCCCTCGCCGCCAAACGACACCATTTTCCGACGATGCCCTTCTGATCCGGATCCACACAAGCCAAATTCCCAGTGAGAGTGAGAGTTAGTGAAGAGAAACGACACAATGGGTTGCTGTTCGAGCACGGCCTCAGGCCCTAAGCAGAAAAGGCGCATTACCCATTCTCCACGGCGACCGAGATCCGACGCCAGCGAGAGCAGAGCACCGCCTCCGACAGTGGACGAGGAGACAGTTAAGGAGGTTCTTTCGGAAACTCCGAGACTGATTAAGTCCAAAGTAGCGCAATCCGTGCCGATTGTTAGTGACCCAGAAGACGACGGAGAGAAGAGGAGTAACAGTTCGACTGCAGCCACTACTCCGACCGGGAAGCCGGTCTTCCCCATTTTCAAGCTCGATGGGGAGAAGATCGAGAGGAAGGTGTCGGAGCTGAAGAGCAGCGCTGCCATGGCGGAGGAGATCTCGGAGTTGTCGGAGATTTGCAGCCTCAGCGAGACCGTCTCGACGGCGACGAATATCACCAGAGACGACGACGACTGCGACGAGGTTGGGCACACTAGAGTTTACAGGTCTCCGATGAGGCTCCACCCCAAGGGCTGTTCACTGTCGGGGGATTTGGGCGGCGGTGGTGGCTGGAGGAGAGAGCAGAGGATCGCCGGAAAGTCGCCATCTCGGAGATCGGAGCAGTCTCCGGGCCGGAGGAACGGAAACGGAAACGGCATCGGGTCGGTGAGGATGGTTCAGGCCAGGGAGCCGGTTCGGCCGATGATCCGGCGGGGTCCGGAGAATCACAGGCGGGACTCCGGTGAGAGCTCGGCTCGGAGGTCGAGGTCGCCGGCGATGATGCGGAACGACAGCGGCGGCGCGAGATCCGGCGTGGGGAGGAGCCCGTCGGCGAGGAGAGCCGCGAGGTCTCCGAGTCGGGTCAACGGGGCTCCGTATGAGAGTGATCGGAGAGTTGTCGAGGACCCGACGAAGTGGCCCACCAAAAACAACCGCCGACGAGTCGCTTGAGAACCCATTGGTCTCGCTGGAATGCTTCATATTTCTATGAATCGGAAAACGTTGAGCTCTGTCGCCGGAAAGTATCGCCGGAATTTATGGAAGTCCGGTGGTACCGCAGTCTCTAATTATCTGATATCCATAACTTTTTTTTTCTTTTTTCTTTTTAATGTAAATAATTATTATTATATGAAGTGAGAGGTCAATTTGTGGGGATTGGAGGGAAAGATTTTGGTCAGTATGGGAAAGAAAATGGCAGGGAAAGGAGATTTTCCTGCACAGTTTGGATACCTGAATACGTAAACGCCATTAATTGACCTTTTAAGTTTTTCTGTGACGATTCTGATTTTGTTTCTGCACCAACATAATTGATATCTTCTCTTTGTAGTACTAGTTTTGTGACGCTTTGCAGTATTTCTTTCAATTTACCAATCCGTACTTTAAAAAAAATACTTTTTTAAAGGAAACAAAGAAAAAAAAAATGCTCGTACATTGGCAGGTATGCTGTCAAGGTAAAATTAATTGAAATGTTGCCTATGAAAAATTGGAATTTATAGACCGTTAATAATGTGAAATATTCATGGCATTGGCCGGGTATAATTATTTCAGATTTTCTTGGTAGGGTAAGAAAAATGTTGTAACTCCCCCGAAAAGAAAATTTGGTTTTGATAATGTTTAGAACGTTTATAGAGTGTATCGATACTTATAAGCGTATCGATACTACTCGAATCTGACCCGTTTAGTATTTTGCTTTACAATTTTCAAAGGATAATTAACTATCTTTGCTTTCCAAAATATGAAGTATGATAATCCATCATTCATATAATAGTTTTAGGGGAAATTTTTTGTAGTTTAATATCCTTGTATCTTTAGACGATTTTAATGTTGATGAGGTATCTAAAAATTTACATCGCACATTTGGATTCGTTTGATAATATAAGTTCGGTGCCTTTTATTTTTAGAGCTTGCAATAATCACAACTTTATTCAAACGATGATATATCCGTTTTATCTTTCTCAAAAAAAATTGATTTTTTCCTTGGGTTATTCTGAAAATGCTAAATCTATTAGGGGATTATTATTTTTAAATTGTATTTAATTGCTGAGATTTGACTATACATACAATTGCAAAGGAGTGAGAATGTGCTGTAAAATAACTGTCTCCTTAACAATCGTAAAGGCCTACCACCCCTAGGATTCCATATACTTTTTAATTTGATATTAGTCGGCTCTCTTTGTGAAATACATGGTGCTTTGTGGGACAACAAGGTTCCTCGCTTCCCGAGTTTCGAGTCTTTAATTTAGGACAATTCCATTTTACTTTGGAATAATTATTTCCCAAGCTGCACTTTCTACTCAAAAAGAATACTTACACAGTACTTACACAGTACTTACACATTAATGCTCCCTTTGGCAGGATGGAAATAGAATAGGAGGGAAATAAAAATTATGATGGAAATAAATAATTTTGATTTTTCCTTGGGTTGTTCAGTATGAGAAGGTGGAAAGAAAATCGTTTCACTTTTTCTTGTTTGGTATTGAAAGTAAAATCAAAGGGATGGAAAAATTACTATTATACCCTTACATTATCAATCATATTTTGTTTTTGGCTAGGATTTTGATAGATAACAAGGGTAATTGTGTAAATACAAAACTCTTTGTTGCTCTCAAAATTGGGATAATTAGGGGGTTGCCACACAAATGAGGTGTGGATTGATATTTGCCACAAAAAAAAATATATATATATATATTGTAAAAATTATCGTAGTGATAACATCATTATTATTTACCTTCGATTACCAATCGAAAACTCGTCGGCGGTCGGTAAACAACTGGTTACCAGGCAACAGCGGTTGTCACTGAACGGAAACACTACCGGCGGTTGGTAACCAGTTGGTTACCAAATGGTTACCTCTAGTTACTTCTGTCGATGGTCGGTAACCAATTGGCTGTCATTTGATAACAAACTGGTTGCCAGGCAATGGCGGTGGTTACTGATCAGAAACTTACCGTTAGTCAGTAACCAGCTAGTTACCATTTGGTAATCCAGATGGATACCAACTTGTAATTATGTTTTTTATTTAAAATAAATAGATAAATAAATATTATTAATGTAATCAACGGCATTTATTACAAGAGTTTTTTTCTGCGTGGCAAAAATCAATCCAAGCCTTGATTTTGTGGCATTTGTCAAAAGTGTGTCAAAGTTTTACCTCATAAAATCCTTCCACATTTGGGAAGATATATTTTTGTGGGGCCCCACCTTCAAAATATTCCCTCTACTTTTCCATTCTATCTAAATTTCCCTCCTACCAAACACCCCTAATTATCATTTTCCATCCTAAAATCCCTCATCTATTTTATTTGCTTCCTTTTTTCCACTCTACCAAATGCAGCATAACAATACTTAAAGAGATTTCAATAATTTCGAGAAGTACTGTATTGTAATTTGTAAAAAGTGCTTCTCAGCTTTCTCTATTTTCCGTGCTTGTTTGACAGAGTTTCATATAAGTTACTTTTAACTTTCTAAGTTTAAAAGTTCTTTTAAAAATGCTTAGCTAATCTATTAGAAGAACTTTCAACTGTCTCCATAAAAACTTTTGTCACAGCAATAAAATGAGATTTAAAAAAAAAACTAAACTCATCTGAAAAAAATTTAAAACTTATATCAAAATTTACATTAGATATTATAAATCTCATTTTTAGAATTTTATTACTAATTAAAAAAAAAAACTAGTTTATGTTGACGTTATAAACTTTTTTAAAATTATAACTCCAAATGAACTTTTTTGCTTTTTTTTTTTTATCCCCTATTGATTTAAAGAAAAAATAAAAATAAAAGTAAAAATTATGTGAAACAAATTCATCCTTTGACTTTGTACCCTACCAGACAGCATGGCGAATTGTATCAGTCTGGTCCATACCTTGTCCACAAGGAAAGGACCAAAATCATAATATCTAGATTTGAAATGTTTTATTCTGCTTATCACGGATAAACCAAATAGTTATCCGTGATTCAATCCCATCTAGCTAATCACGGCTGGTTTCCACCATCATTATAAGAGTCCAAAGCAGTAGTAAGAAATTTATAACATTAATATTAATGTACAGACTTTCCAATACATTGTACAAATAAACAGACCGCAGTTACATAAAACATGTGATGAAATGCTGGTTTATTTGTATCATAAGTTTAAACTAATAGTTCAAATAGTTAATTTAAAATTGTGAGAGAAAACATTACAGAAAAAATTTAAAAAATAAATTTAAAATAGGATGCTAAACATTAGTTAGCTCTTACAAAGACACTCTTAAGAAACTGCATTTGACACAAATTTTTTTTTTTTTAGGACAACACATTTAGTCCTATAACAAAGAGATATTGGATGCTGTCGTTTAAAATTATCACTTGATAAACTGATAAAAAAGGCATGTTACCGATAAATGATCGTACTGATAATGAAATAACCGTCCCTTTATATTTCGTAAGAATAGGTACTTGTTATTGTGATTAAAGTTGTCGCTTGTCGTTAAAAGATATTATTAATTTAGCAACGACTTCTTGGTTTTTAGTCATGATAAATGTTGCATTCTGTCATTGCTAAGAAAACTTTGAGAAGAACGTAAGAACGAAGTGAAGTGATTTGAATTTGGTAAGGTAAGGTGGGAAGACGTCTTTCTAGCCGTTGGGGATTAGGATTGTTTTTCTTGATGACTTGCGCCGAAAGCAAGTTTCAGTTATTTTTGGACTCTTCTGTTTCTTCGGCCGTTTTATAATCATATTGAATGGACAACGAATGAATGTCTCGTATGGTTCAAAGTTCAAATATAGAGACCAAGACAAGAGAAGAGGCCAAAGATAATGCTGCAGAAGATTGGAACTTTGGCATTTTTCAATGACCATGGGATTTGTATAATTTTCTGCTATTTCTACGTAGGGGTGGTTTCGTTTTATATATGTGTATACATATATGTATATACATATATATTTTTGTTTTGGGTCCGTAGATAAATCCGTATTTGTCCATGGAATGGGCACGGTCTGTTCCCTTTTTTGATTAAAGTAAGACAATATTCATCGACAAATGGATGGTCCGAAATTTGGTAGCTATATTTCTTGATGTTTATAAGCTTTGTTGTAGATATCAAAGACTAGAATGAAGGGGCGTTTTAATGGTAAATAAGATAAATTAACATCAAGTGGTTGACGCAGCTTTTTAATTCTTAGGATTTTGAAGGTTGGATACGCAAAACTCCAGTATAAAAAAATCTTATCCGATTAATATATTGTGTGAAAGTCTCTTAAACTTATTTTCTACGTAAAAGTGTGCTCAAGATTTTTAGTCAAATCTAGGCAAGATATTAGTCAAACCTTGATAACTTGTTTGGTTTATTTATTTATTTATAAATATTTTATTAGGGTCAATTCCAACTTTTCGTTTTTCATATCTTTTTATGTACGACTCAAAAAAACTCAAAAAACTTTATAGGAGAGGGTGGTTAGTTGGGAATATATGGTGGCTTGACCATTGTTTATTAAAGGCAGTGACGGAGCTAGCTTTGTTATTTTAGTGGGGACGGAAACAAAAAAATTTTTTTTGGAGAAATTAATATTGAATAATTTCTTAATGGTTTTCAAGAACCACCAAATACGTATATATGTGTGTGTGTGTGTGTGTATGAAGATGAATAATAAAATGCATTACAACAACTTATGATAAATTTTTATTATACTTTAAAAGTGTGGCAAAATAGCTTGTAGTGGGGCATATATAAACGAGTTATATGTGGGTAAAAATGAAAAATCATAAAATTTTAAAGGAGTTATATTTTATTTTTCAAAAGTTCAGGGGGGTTGCAGCCTCCACACAATAACATGTCCATATGTCCCTGATGATAGGAGTTTTAATTGTGTTCTCCCTTGCTCTTATCAAATTTTTTTTTTAATTTATTTTAAAAGGTACCCTCATTTTGAAATTGTGTTGCCTATGTCTTTGCCTTGTTGTTAAATGTTAAATGCTTATGCGTTCGTCATGTGCTTGGTTGTTGCCGCTCATCGAATGTATGTTCTGCATAGGTGTTGTAATTTGCCGACGCATGTTTAGTGTTAGTGACATGACTCTTACATTTTAGGTTTGTTGCCTCGTAGATTATTTTCTCGACTGACTGCCAGCCATGTGGTTTACACTACAACTAAAGGGTGAAGGCTTTTTAGCATTGATGCTCCCTGCCATTTGTGGTTCGTTCGGCATAATTTGGCTCAAAACTTTTTTTTTTTTGACATTATTTTCTTCTTTTGGTTTTCCAAATCACGAAAATATCAGGGATATATCCAAAAAAGAAAGCTGTTATGTATTCTCGAATTCATTCGAAAAAAATATGTAATAAACTACATGTTGCATTTTTTTTTTTTCCCCCCCTCGAATGTAAGATGTTTTTCACTCTTTTTTTTTTTTTTTTTTTTTGTCGTGTAATTTATGCAATGTCTGCAAATTAAAAGAAAGAAAAAAAAAAAAGTAAATCACTTGTAGTGACATGTGTAAATATTTATGCTTCTTGTGAAATACCGTGAGATTTCTGCCCCTCCTATTTCTTTTTATGTATATTTTTTTCTTTTTTTCTAATTACATACTTTTTGTAAGGAAAAATGGAATATATTAATCATCAACTAGGTCTGCCATTACAACAGGACCAACAAAAGATAGCAAAACATCAAAGCCAACACAATCGGATCAACAACCTCAAGCCATAAAAAATCTTTGAACCTTGGAACAAGCAAAATTAGCTAATATGTGGGCGATCGCAGTCATAGCAAATCATACCTCTCAACTTCTCTAACATCTCCAAAGATAGAGGCATCAGGGGCCCCAGGAGATAGACAACGAATACCTCGAACCACATTAATCGCATCCGACTCTAGAATCCAAATTCAATACCCACATCTAAAAATCATGCAATGCACCTTCTTTAGCTGAATAGGCATGGAGAAAACCTACCAGGAATTTGAATAGCAGAGGCGCATAAAAGAACACCATACTCGTAGTGAACAGCCACTCATTTACCAACAAAATCGAGGTGATTCGGTTGAGCAAGAATCCAGCGAAGCGTGAGCTTGAATCACTTGTCGAGAAACCACATTGGTAGGTACTCGGAGTCGCTCACCACTAGCTGGTAGCTGGAATCACTCATTGGATTACGACTAGTAGTCTAGTAGATTGCCGGGTTCTTCAATCCTCAATCCAATTTAAATATTCAATCCAATTTAGATTCTGATCTCCTGTTCATTGGCCTTAATCCTTGGGAAAATCCCCCATTAAAACCAATTACAGGCTAAGAACATCCCAAAGTGCAAAGTTCTAGCTTTGATAAGATTATAAATAGACTTGGATAGAACTCATCTCAAAACCTAGCTCAAAGGAAGTGTTTCCAATTCACATATAAACCCCATAACAGTCTAGTAACCTAGCAATGTAGGACAAATTCAACTTCTAACACGAGCACATCTCACATATTAGAGCACATAATTACACTAGTATAAAGGTAAGCAGGCTATGTATGTAATAAATGCCTCAAAAGCTCCTTCATACTCGATACAATTACATTCTTCCCTCTTTTTTTTTTTTTTTCATCCATCTATATGGACCACCAAGTCATATTTTTGGAAAATCTGAATACCATGGAACATGGTCAAGGATCTGAAGCAAAGTGCATTGGGTCTAATATTTTTAACCTATGAATGTTATATACAGAATCCAGGAGCTCTTGCAGAGAGGGAAAAAAAGGGCAAACTGATTTGAGTGTGGCCCAGAAATGCTTACCATGCACATTCCTTAGGAAACAAACTTCTGCTCGAGTTTGTAAATGTGCAACCCATGTCCTGACATGAAACACAAGGACATTTCGAGTTTAGGTTTGTAATTGGGGATTCGAGTTCGCGTTAGAGATCAAGGAGTTCGAGGGTAGAGATGACGATGGAGTATGTTGATGTTGGTGCCATGAAACGCGATCCGGTGGACAAGGGACGGGCGCTGGGTGTGCAATGAAGGTTGGAATGTTGTCTCCGGGCATCAAAACAGAGACCCCACTAGCGTAAATGGTCATCTGCACAAAAAGAGGAACCAATCCATGACTATGAAACATTGAACTTTGGAAGAATATTGATTGAAAATGAAATTGTAAATTACAATAAAACTATTTAGATATAGCAGGGTTTACTATATTCTAAAGTTTCTAACTCAGACATAATGCCTAATGTAACAAAGGTGAAACCCTTTCTTTTTTTTTTGGTATCAAAAGTTGAGATAAGCATGCCACCACTATCACGCAACTATGCATAATCCTTTTTAAATTAGCAAAATCCAACAGAAAGTAAGAGTCATGAATCACGTGAGTTTGTGAAAAATCAAAATAAAATAGATAAAACAAGAACAAGATATAATTTAAGAGATTGGTAGATTTCCACTGCTAATGCTCTTTGCGCCTTGCGGCTACTAATTGAATATTTCATTTTCTGTTATTACTGGTTAGGTGGGATGATTAGTCAAAACAGAAAATTTTTTAAAAATAACCCGGATAAAGGTAGTCATCCATCATGCTTCTATAATTTGGGATTCGGTAAACACAGTGATTAATTTAGAGAACTAATCCAAATCAATGAAAAGCACCAAGGAAAGAGAATAAACAAACAGCAAAATTCATTAAAGCCAATCACATGAGAGTTTTATGGCAATGCATGTTCTTTCCCTCCAACCTTTTCGCTTTCTTAAGTGATTATCATCATATAAATGGCGGGAACAAGAGACCCCACCGTGTGTGTAAAAAAAACAAATATCAAATAGTTGAAGTAGGCCAAACCATTTCCTCGTCAACACTAGTCTATGAAACAACGAGCTCCTCCTAATGGTTGAATATGAATCCACATTTTATGCTGAAGTGAAATCATAGAACAGATTTTGGCTTGAATTTACAAGGAGATTTCGCAATACGGACACCCTATCGAAACGGCCATTGCCCTCACGGTCTCACCCATATGATTTAAATCAGGCGGCACTATGATTGCAAATAAGGACCCTATTAAACTCTAGATTAGGGTGCAGCCTATATAAAATTGCCCAAAATTATACGCCAGTAGAAAAAAAGAAAGTTTCTCACTTCTATGTAACTAGATAGTGATTTCTATAAGATTGTTTCGGGGTTGCTATAATTATTAAGTCCTTAAACAGCTCCATTTTTTTTAACACAACTCGGCAGTAGGATTGAAGACCAAATGAAATGAAACAAACCAGCAGTTCCTCAACCCAAATCAGATTACGGTGGTGCTAAAAAGGTCCTAGAGTCTTCAATGTAAGTTCATTAGACAAAACCAAATTCTTATACCAAACCTCAAATTCCGATGGAAACTCTCCCATTGCGAGTCAAGAAAACCGATATTCCTCGTAACACTACGTCTAACATAAGCAATAAAAATTCAACTTCCGGGTTGAATGAATTGAGCTAATCGGATTAGAAGCAGTTGGATAAACAAAAGAAAAGACAGGGAAAAGGACCAGAGACAATGGTTACAAAGAAGGTTGACGAGCTGTCTGCAGGCCAGGGGTCTGGCCATGCGGGGTATCATAAAAGATTGCTAGTGACTGGTCCGGTGGCCTAAAAACAAACCCACAAAGGAGTGGTGGGTCCATTGGAACTACTGGTACGGAACAGTTCCAATACCTAAAACCACCCCATTTGGCTGGGACCAAGTACCCCCAACCCACTCACACACACAACTACTTGAATGGGACCTCTTCCCTTCAGTCTTCCCCCCAACAAAATCATAATTACTACCCCAAAGACAGGATACTTCTTTGAAAGCAGTGTGTCTTCACACATAATAAAGTTGTTTGTCTACAAAAATTAATATTAAAAAAATCAAACAAAATGGAAAACCATTTTGATCTCTTTACATGCCTTTGTTTATCTCAACTTTTGATCTGGACTATGCTTTTACTCAGTCACTCTGGTTGTAAACCAGAAAAAAAAAAAAAAAAAAAAAAAAAAATCTCCAATGTTATACATATATATTGAAGTTACATAGACGCACATTGCAAGGAGCTTTGATTTCTAAAGGAAAGACAAAAAGAAAGGATTTTTGGCAAATGTTTGATAATGTTTTAAAGCAAAGACAACTAATCTAATGCTCTTGGAGATTGTAGTTAAACGGCCTCAAAATGTAGAAACAAAGTCAAGAAAACAAAAAAGAAAAGGAAAATTCAATAGAGAGAGAGCAAAAAAGAGGGAAAAATAAAAACTTTGTCAGAAAAATAATCATATTTCTATTCAGATCACGCAATGTTCAAAATAACCACCCAAACTGTCAAAAAGGGAAAAAAAATTAAAAAATCAATCCAATAGATTTTTCTCGAATTGAAAATTACCCACCATTTCCGAAGACGACAAACTAGAAATTGAAGGGAAAAAAATGAGAAATTTGTTAGTGGGTAGTTGAAAAGAACTTACTTTGGGGGAGGGATGAGAAAGCTTGGCATTGAGGGCCAACTGGGCCTCGAGATCTCGGTGGCTCCGGCGACCGGACGGCGACAAATTCGGCGAGGTGGGTCTGAGGAATCTCTCGAAGATGGCCATGACCAAGAACATGGAGATGAGAATGGCCGTAGCCACAAACCCAAACGACACCGCATTGACCGAGTTATCGAAATCTCTGCCATTTTGATCCTCCCTCTGCATGTTCAGCGGCGCTCCGATGGGTGGCCACGGCCCATACCCATAGCCATGCTGTTCTTCCACCATTTTTCTTTTTTCTTTTCTTTTCTTCTTCTTTTTCCTCTTTTCAAATCTGAATTTGGTCACATCATTTTCGCACTCTGTCTGTCTTCATGATATATATACATACACGCACATATATTGAGAGAGAGAGAGGGGGGTTGTTACATATGACTGATATCAGTCTGAGGTGTGTCAGTGGTTTAAGGCGTTGCTTACAGCGTGACCAAATAAGCTTTGTTGCTGTTGGTAATGCTAAACTGGTTATAATCAGGCCTCTACTTAGAGAGAGAGGAGAGAGAGAGAGAGAGAGTGAGAGAGCATGTGAGCTTATCTTTACAGAGAGGTTAAAAAAAGAGGACAGCTTTGGAATTTGGATAGCTCCTTGTTGACATAATAATGTATGTGTGTGTGCATACTATATATATATAGATGTGTGTATGTGCGCGCGTCCACATGGTAATAGAGTAAAACAAATAGAATAAACAAAGTGAGAAAATATCATAAATTCCTCCCAATTATATCGTTAGTGTTCGTACTTAAGTTAATTTCCGATAGTTTTTCTATTTATTTTTATATCAAAATACTTTTTTATCCTTAATATTTATATCAAACTATATAATTTATCTTATTTTATTTAATTAATGTTATATAATTATTTAATAATTATCAACTTTTATTAAAATAGGTAAAAAAATTATTTTTTCTAATAAAATGATATGTATTTTTTAAACATATTTTTTTATTTTACTTATTTTAATTCACGTTTACATTAGTTTTAAATTTCTTAAACAAAAATAACCACACAACATATGTTTATTATTTTATTGTCATAATCTTATAATTTTTAGTTTAATCACGACTGATAACACTGTAATAAATATATGCAAATCAATCATATTTTAAATTTAAAAACATAATTAGGAACGTGTATAAAATAAATTTACAATAGCTTATTCTCATTATAGGTTTAAGTAAACATATGAATAAGATTCATAATGATTATGATTTCGAATTATGTAGGCCAAGTAAACAGTTTATTCAAAATCTAAATCCTCCCTCTAAGTGCTACTAACTATGATAATGCATAAGTAAATCATAACCCAAATAAACTTAAATTAAAATAAATAAAATAAAACACAGTGTGTTAAAAAAAGATAAATATTATTTTATTAGAAAAAATAAATTTTTTTTACTCATTCTAAAAAGTTAATAATTATTAGGTAATTATATAACGTTAGATAAATAAAATAAGGTACATGAGGCAGTTTGACATAAATATTAAAGATCATGGGGTATTTTGACACAAAAGTAAATATTAGGGGTATTTTAACACAAAAAACAAAGATCAAGATGTATTTTGACATAAAAGCAAATGGAAAAACTAACAGAAGCTAACTGAATTGGCAACTTGAGACATATATCAAAGTTCAGGGGTACAATATGTATATTTCATAGTTTATTGGGCATATTGACACTAGTGACATAATTCAGGAAGAATTTATGATATTTTTCCTAAACAAATATCTCTCATTCAAACTAAATAGGATGATTTTCGACTACAATTCTAAACTTTAGAGTCGTTTACATTTTATCATTTAAATTTTAAATATTCTCACTCTTACTCTCTTAATTTTTGAATCTGTCTCACTTAATTATTTTTACTAAAAATTTTATGAAACAAAACAGAAAAAATAAGAATTAGTCTTATTAAATCCAGTGTGCTAGGATTTATGTTAAAACAATAAAAAAAATCATATGACTACACTTAATTCCTTTTTTTTTTTTTGTCTGTTTTTAACTTTAATTATAATGGAAAGGGTAAATGGGTACTAATTCAAACAAAGTTCAGATAGAAGAGTAGGAGTTTTTTAAATTTTAGAGACAAAGTAAAAATTACCTTAAAATTTAGGGATCTAAATAAAAACAATCCAAATAAATGAATGAATAGATAGATAGATAGATAAAGATTTTGCATTGCGGGCTGTAGAGAAATTGACTTTTCATTTTGTTTATGGAAGAACTTAAAATGGGGGTTTGCTTGGACATTAATTAGAGGGGACTAATAGGCTATTTCAATTTCACTCTTTTATTGAAAGAAAAAAGGAAAAAAAAAAAAACACTTAATTCTTTTTCTCTCTCTGTCTCTCTTTTATTTTTTTGTTTTTTTTTTGTTTTTTTAAGCAGCTTTAGGCATAAAATGACTTTAAATGCTTCCATTCCAAAATTTGTTCCCCCAATTATCCAAGGGCTCTTATCTAATAAGCTGTCGGCCAACTTTATGCTACTTTTGTAATGCCCAAATTCCCAATCATGCCCAAACATCTACCACCCTCCCTCTCCCCTCTCTTTTATTTTGATGGACATCTTTTCATTTGAAAACCAACATATGATATGCCATGCAAAAAAATAAAAAATAAACATAAACATAAACATAAACATAAAATACATGGCCCCTCATATATCACAATTTGCAGGCATCCAAACAGACCAACAGGCCTATACGAATATCTTTTTTTCATTTTCCCTCCTTTTTCTTCTCCCTCTTTCTCAATTACCCAATACAAGACCACGTTAAAATATGATTTTAGAACTTCTAATTAGTTTCTTCTACGGAAAACACACTTGTGGGGGCCAGCCAGTGGAGGCTGGGCCCATGCCAGCTTGGCAGCTCTTGGTCTAGCTAGCAAGTCCCACATCGACATACCTTTTCTTTTCTCTGTCTCTCTTGCTCATTTGTCAAAACTGTTACCTTATCGGCTGATATAATTTGTTTGGTTTTGTGAATTGTACATATTTGTATTTATGGGAAATTCTACAATAAAGTCATCCAAGTATTAAGATCCATGACATTCACGCATTCAACCTTGTTAAAAAATAGACTCATCATACGCTAACAAGCATGTTCGTTAATTTTTTTTTTGAACGGATCTTATCTCTCAATAAGTAAGATGCCATTTTAACTTTATTGAATATATTATTATTAATTATTCGAACATTTGATCACAAATCTATTACTATAATCTTTTCTTAGGTCACCACGATGTACAACCTCTTTTTTATATATTCATGTGCGGTCCCCATGAGGAGCTTCGCTGAGCAAGTAATGGCTGCCCTCCGTCGTCTGTCGTGGCATACTCTCATGCACAGTACTATATTAGAATTCTTCAAAAACATCCTTCACATGAAAATTTAAAAGAAAGAAAGCATTAGAGAATGTATTTGGTTTTATTTCAGAATAATTAAGGGCTCGTTTAAGGGAAGATCTGGAGATTGTGTTGGAAATATGTGTTTGGGGAGAAAACTTTTTGAAAAAGTTATGTGATATACAAAATAATGCAAAAATTTGAAATGTGTTCGGAAAAAAATATGCAAAATGGATTTTGTATTGTTCTTTTAGTCATTATGAGCATTTTGACATAAAAATCATCTAATTCCGATTCGAAAAGAAAAAATTATGAACTTATAAAATTTGAATTTTTTGAAAATAAAAAAAAGAAAAAATTTAACATAACGTTGATCATTTTCATATAGCGTCCCAAATGAGTCCTTAGTTGTTGAAATAAAACTATATAAAATATAATTGTCAGATCACAGTCGGTCTATCCATTAGATAAGGGGAGGGTTTTTATTTTGTTATTAGAGGAATATGGAGAATGAAGAACAGAAAATAAATAATTAGTTATAATTGGTGGGGGGGAAAATGGCAATATTTGGTGTAGTGCAGTGCAGGCATAAAGAGGAACTAAAATAAACTAGAAAGAATGGGTGCCTAACCCAAAAAAACAAGACAACGACAATGTCCTCATGCTATATATACACGACCATTTATTGTATTTTATTAATGTTTAGACCCACCTTACAAAAGGAGATATTTCTTTTTTTCCTGTCTTCCCTTGCCTCACACACTCATTGAATTTGCTGAATTGGCAAACAAGAAAAAAATATACATATCTATATATAATACTTTCAAAAACACTACTAATATTATATTATATTTCAAACATATATATTTATTAATGTTATATAATAAATATTTACACTGATATTTTATTGGCTCCTCCAGCCAGAGAGGCAGACCCCAGCCATAGCTCGAACGCCTTTCCTCCCCACATGCACCATGTCGGACTATATTTATATATATATATATATACATGTGTGTGTGTGTGTGTGCCTATGTGTCCCAAATCCATTGGTCCCCACCAGTGCCTTTTCCACGTGGCAACTCCTGTAGGTCATTTCCACATTTGACACGTGGCATGAGCTGGACTGATGCTGAGTGGGAGAAGATCATCATTATGAAATTAGGAAAAACAATCCATCTGTTTTTCATTTTAATTAATCATCATGTGTTTATGTATAGATTTTTTAATCACATTTAATTCGTACAGAAAAACTCTGAAAACATTTGTCATGTGTTTTTGTATTGATTGGCTGAAGAACCTTGTAATATGATACAAAGACAAATCTACCATGTTTCATGAAAAGAATAAAAATAAAAATCTAACGTAGTCTTAATCCCTAATTGACTCTTCGTTTTAAATTCCCTTATCAAATTTTTTACCGTATTTTTTTTATACAAATTTAAATTTACTATTTAAATTATGAATCTAAACTTATTATCAGGATTCTTAATGTCTATATTGAGCTGAGTTAAATCTACATATTAATTATCACATTGACATAATATTAACCAAAACCTTTTTTTTTTGTCCTGTTTCTAAATATTAAATTAAATTTAATTTAATCAAAGTTTCATCGAAAACAAAGAAATATGTTAAACTGAGGAAAACTTAATATGATGGTTCATAATAATATCTTACTTATAAAGTATTTTTCAATTTTCGTTTTTTTTTTTGTTTTTTGGGTTCTACAAAGCAAAAAATTAAAAGAAAAAGAAAACAAAACAAAACCGACATAGCAGCTTACTCTTGTCGGGCTTTTCAGGCTCTAACCAACATGTGGAACATTTTAATCCTCGGTATTGTTCCCCCTGCTCCACTTTTCTTCTTCTTCATTTTTTCTTTTTTTAATTAATGGAACCAAATATTAATCTCAGCCGTCGGATCAGGGCATGTCGATCGGCTGATAGTCAAAGTCGTCCACAGTCGTTAATTTCAGCTTTCACAAAAACATGGATGCAGAAGAAAACACACATCTGATCGAATCGAATATCCCACGCGTGCGTAGCTGGGTACCATTGCACGTGCGATTGCGTGTTCTTGTGTACAAATTGCGGACCTCTTTAGTTTTACCTGTGCTCTTTAGGGTTTTTTTTTTTTTTTGGGACAAAAGGACAAACCAAAAGGACCCATATTCAAGGAAGATAATTTGGAGATTTTTATTGTAATTTTATATTGCAAAAACTATAAATTTAAGGAGCTAGTTGGGAGGATAATCAGAGACGGAGTTTGGGAGATTGAAGTTGAATTGATTTTTTGAAATGTTCTTTTAACAAAATAAAAAATTAACAATATAGATCTGATTTCGTTTTTCTCAAAGTCTATGCAAATTTTTAAAAACAAAACTATGCAAATTTTTTTTAAAAAAAATAATCTTATTTCGACTTGAAATAAGAAAGTTATGAACTTTTAAAATTTGATGTTTTTTTTTTTAAATGAGAAAGAAAAATTTAGAAAAGTGAATAATGAAATGTGTTTACGGAAAAATACATTTTGAGAAACTTCCCCAAGCGGCCCTAAATTGTTGAATTAGGTTTTTAAAATCTATAATCAGAGTAGTATTACATTATCAAATGGTTGAAAATTTGTTTTTAATAATGGAAAATAATGTATGGCTCTGTTTGGATCGCATGCTCATTTTCGAAAAGAAATTTTTTTTTTGTTTTAAAGAGAGTAATTTTATTTTGAAAATAAGATGGTGTTTAAATGTATAAAATTAAATATATATTTTTTTTTGAAGATAAAAGTTGTTTGGAATGATAAGAAAATAGTGTTGAGAATAGTACAGTGTGAGAAGATTTCAATAAGATTTATTTTTTTTTAAAATAGTATTTTACAAAATAAGTTTAAAATGAGATAGTTTTTAATTTTTAAAATGAGAAAATAATGAAAAAAAGTTGAAACAAAATTTTTTTTATAAAAATTTTTCAATTTAAAAAATTCGATATATCATCTAAACATAGGGGGTAGTTTTCACTAATAGTAAAACAGGACAGTTCCACTCTTAAGAGACTCCCTTTTAATTTTGTTGCATGGCTTGGTAAGGCCGTGTTTAATTAAAGAGAAAAATAATATAAAATACTCCTATCAGTGGATCGAAGAGGAAAGTATTTGCATGAGAATTTCGCAATCCGAGGGTGTTTTTTTATTTTTCTTTCGATCTTGTAAGAAAAGAAAAAAGAAAATAAAGAAAATAAAGGAAATGACTCACGTGAGCGATAGGATGGAAATTATGGTCCTTTTTTCTCCACTATCTTTTTTCAGTTCTTTCTTTTGTTTTTATTTATTTATTTTTTAATTATTGGTCCACTGACCGTCTTCTGTTCTCTTCTTTTGAGGGTGTCAAAAGTTTCAGACACCCTTTGTAGTGTCCTTGACTGACTGACTGACTGCTTTGGATGGAGATCATTTTCATGGTTTAATAATAAAAGGCCTGTTAAGTAAAAGTAACCATTGAGTCCGGTTCATTTAGAGAGAGAGAGAGAGAGAGAGAAAGTTGGTGGGCCCTACTCAAATGGGTCGTGGCCCACCTTCGAGATGGACCTACCAGACATCAGATTGGGTTGGTGCCTTGTTTTGATTCGTCCTTGTTTGGGCTTTTTCATGGGTTTGACGGTCTTGGGAGACATTGAGGCCCAAGGGACAATATTAACTTACTTAACAGATATAAGAGTTTGGCTATTGGCTTTTCCGCACCACTCTAACTATAACGACGACAGAGTCAGTCTATTATTTCAGTAAAAGTATATATTAAATAATAAAGTTTTTAGAAAAGATAATAAGAAGATAATAAATTTTTAGCGAGGTAAAATAAAAAAATAGTATAAAATTTTAAAAATAATAATAATAATTCACTGAAAACGAAAATACATACTTAATATGAGTGGCTCCACCTCTGAGTAGGACTCATGTGAGTTTTGCATGAGGTCCACTTGATTAGATAGATGTTTATCAATGTTGAATGTGATACCCACGAGAGTAACGACACATTTAAGTACAAGTTATATTTTAGTTATAAAACTATTTTATATATTTATATATATATGTAATTCTAGAAATGAAGCCAGGCATAATCAGTAAAGATCACGATATTGAGAAAAAGAACTTGTTTGGGGGGGGGGGGGGGGGGGGGATATCATGATTAGGGCCATTGTTTGGTACTTTTAGGAAATTATTAAGAATTGGGATAAAGATAAAATCAAAGCAATAATAAGGAAAACTTTTATTTCTTTCTTTGAATTAATTGATTAGGGTACAACACATGCAAACTAATAAAGAAGTGTTTGAAAGTAGCTAAACAAAATGTGTAATCATGATTTTGGCTCGTTAACTTCTTTCTAATTTTGGACAAAGCATAATGAGTTCCTTTGAAACATTAAAGATTGCCCCCATGTGAGAAGAGAAAAAATAGAGATGCTGGCTTTTATGTATTGCACATGATGACCCTATATAGATATACACACACACATATATATATATATATATACATACATAAATAACTATCCTATCAAAGGATCGACAATATTAATAAGAAACCGAACTTGGCCGGCTTTGGAACATTGGACCGTATTTTCTGGTTTAAGTAGTAATTACAAGACCAATATGGGGATTAATAACAAGTTAATACCCCCACATGAATCCATTTAATTGTGTCAATATCATGTTTGTTTGGTATTAATGCTTGTGCTTTAGGGAAGGCTATATAAGTAAAACTATATGCAAAACTATATTTGTTCTATTGGAAACGTTTTACGTATTATCTAAAGAAATATGAATTGATTTAAGAAATAAAAATAAATAACGTCCATAAAGTAGTCCCACTAGTGCTTAATGACTAGCTATATTACATTTTTGGTAGAGAAGTACTTAAGAACTAAAATCTATGAAAAAAGGGAAAAGGAATCTACTTGGGGTTTTGTTATATTTCGTTACAAGGTTTGGAAAAATCATTCAGAACTAGGTGATCACCCAAACAAGCTTATACATAAATAAACTACCAAAAAAAAAAATACTCAAATAAATATGAACTTCTACTAAAATAAACTAAACAAACACCGGAATACATATATATATATTTTTATTATATATAAATATATATATATATATAAATATTTTAAGGAAAGATAGTGATGTAATAAATTCCAACGTAGATGTAGTTGGTTCAGGAGAGCTGAACAGCACAACAATGGCTGCAAAGTAGTTTCTCTCCCTCCTCTTCCATGGGCTCAAAGCTAGTCCAAGCATTGTTTGCTGCCGACGTGTCAAATCTGTGGACAATTGACTTGGTTCTTGGTATCTCTCCTTCCATCCTATAACCAGCCAAAAAGTAGAGAAATTTCCCAATTGGTGCAATTGTGAGGTAAAGTTGTTGGACCAAGGCCCTACTCATCTCATTGTTGGAGTTTGGGTTGGATATAGGCCAATTTAGGTTTTGTAGCCTAGACCCTTCCACTTCATTCCAAATGTTCTGTTCCCAATCGTACGCCTCCACGTGTCCCTTCCAGACCATCAGGCAATCCCCGGAGCTCAGTAGCCTCCCGTTGATGGCCACGATTTGGTTAGGCGGGACGTCCAACGGCCACAACCTCGCCACGAGGTCCCACTTCTGATCCTGCATGTTGTACACTTCAGCCGAGCTTCGCTCTGCCGTGAAATTGAGTGGACTCGTGCCTGACCCTTCCTTAACTGCGAACCCGCCCACCACGTGGATCTTTCCCTTCCACGTCACCCCGACGCATTTGTATCTCAATGTGCTCATGTCAGGGAGTGGGGTCCACTCGTCCAGGCCGGGCTCGTACACCTCGGCCGATGACACCCCCGTCGCGCTGGATAGAGTGGACTTCCCCCCTGCCACGTAGATTTTATTGTCGCAAACCACGTAGGCAAAATCATACCTAGGAATGGCTAGTGAGGCGCATTTGGACCACTGATCGGTGCGGACATTGTAACGCAACACCGAGGGTAGGACTTGAAGATCCTCTTCCGCAGGCGAGTTGGGCTCATCTTCCGACGATGTTTGAGCTTTAAATTGACGGAATAATATTCCGCCAATTATGAAAATCGAGCCATCCAGGAAGACCATAGCAAAGTCTTTCAAGCCATGGTTCTCAATTAGGCCCGGAATTGAGGTCACATAGTTCCATGTGTTGTGGGACGTGTCATAGCACTCTATCCTAATGGACATGTTCAAGCCCGGCCCCGGCGCCTCTCTGAAACGGAACGCGGCGAAGACTCGGTTCTGGGACGAGGAATTGTCCGGGGAAGGTGGTGGTGTCACGGACCTCGGCGGGGACTGAAGTGAACCCATTGGAGCGTGTGGGGAGTTTCGGAGGTGGTGGTGGTGGTGGTGGTTGTTCCTATGGCTTGTACAATTGACAACCGGGGAGCTTTAAACATATAGGAAGTGGAGATTTTATAGTAGGGGCATGCCTAGCGGAGAAAACAAAGAGTGGTTTGTTGGCATCGACATAAAAATGTGTCACAAACTTTGGGAGGAAAGACCAAGGACTTTCTTGTGATGATTGACGATAATATAATTGATAATCACCACCCACCAATAATGTTTTGGTTGGTTACTACCTCTTTTGCCTGTCCATTTCGTTCATGCAGACAAATAAATATATATATATATATATTTATTTATATATATGTATCTACAACTATATATATCTCGAACAAATCGAAGAGCTATAAGACACAGGTTGGGAAAATCTTACCTAATAAGTAATGTGTTTGTATTGTTTGCTAACCAATTTTAAGTTCTCATAAGATTTGAAAACGAGGCATTGAATTACGTAGTTACTATTAAATGGATGTGGGTAGAATTTATCTTGAAAAGTGAATTCAAAGGAATAGAGTGCTCAATTCAGAGATAAAGATTATAATAGTCTACGCAACTTTATCATGTAAATGTACTAAGATAATACAAATCTATCATCATCAACAAAAATCTAGTTCTAAAGCTATGCTAAATGAGTCTAGATAGAACTCATAACAATTTTTTTTTTTTTTTTTTTTTTAAGATTATGAATATCTCCATAGTAAACTCATAAATATGGCAATAACAATAAACTAAAGGGGGACAAACATTCAGACAGAAACGCATGGAAGGCAGGCACTGATAAAAGGCACTTAAAAAGAAGTAATAACGAATCCACAAGAGATACACTACCACATGACTCGTGAACATTGGAATAGCGGTTGCCTTTTTATTTGTTTATTTATTTATTTATTTTGTTTATATTTATTGCTATTTTTGTTCTCTCATCGAGCCAACAAAGAGATTTGGTCTTGGAATCGGGTCTTATGGCTAAAGTACACACAATATTCTAGTACTGAAATGCACCTAGGATCTCATGTCTTGATCTGCTTTTATCCCATGCAGACACTTTTCTAAGATTACAAGTTTTTTTCCTTTTTTCAATATCTTTTTTTTTTTTTTAATTTAATTTTTTAATGTCTGTACGGAACAAATAGAAACCAAGGCATGTGACTAGAAACCGGCCAACAAAGTTGAGACTAGTTTTTTTTTTTTTTTTTTTGGTCAAAGAAATTGGAAGTGTCCACTCCAAATGTAACATGTGTTGTCAACTTGGACATCATCATGTATTTAAGAGTATCATAATGTGAGCAAGGTGTTATCTTCCGGTAACAATTCTTTAGTTTAAGGGGTGATGATGGTTTCCAAAGAAAAAAAAAAAAAGGTTGATGATGATAGTGAACCCTGGTAATTTGGTGTGGTGGTGTTGCTTCTGATTTTTTTTTTTTTTTTTTTTATTTTAACAAGATTTTGAATATGAAGCAGTTTATGCTTAGTGCATGGACGATCTACTTGATGAATATGAGGGGCTGTGATGATGTGTTTGGGCCTTTTCTTTTTGTCACACGTGATGGTATTTTGGGCTTGGGTTGAAAGCCTAAACTAGAAATCAAAGCCCAAGAATCAGAATACCGATATAAATAATTACACAAAAGGTCTATTTTTAAAGTCTGTTTTGAAATATGTTTATTTTTAATAAATAAATATTTGTAGTACCTATTTTATCATTTTATTATAATTGACATCATTTTATTTTAATACAGATTATTTTATTTTTGTTTTTTGATTTTAATGATGAATATTTTTTGTTGATTAATGTAAATTACTTTTAATAAACCAAAATTAGTTATAAGCATCAAAGTAATTATAACAAATACAAAATATTTATTATAAAGATGATGGTTCATACTTAATAATAAACATAACACAAAATATTAACGATAAAGATTAATGAATATTCACACTTTTCATATAAAAACCAATGAATTCTTTACGAAACAACCTATTTGTTTATGTAATCCACTATCAAAGGGTTGTCATTTATGTCTTAATCAAACAAATTGAAGAATAATACATTAAATGGAATCAAATTTTTTGTGAACAAATACTATTATTTATATAAATTAATAGAAATGAAATCGAACATGCCTTTATGATAAAGACAGATTCATTATACGAAATATTTTTTTGAGATTTTTCCTTTTCTTTATTTAGTTTTTTCTCATCAATGTAAAATCTGATTTTGATAAAATATTCTCTTTTTTGGTTCATTATGAATATTTACACCTTTTTTACAATAAATAAAAAAAAAACAAATTCCAAATTTTCTTTTCTATAAATTCTTTTTGCAATTTCATTAAATCAACTTTAGCCTTATTCGGTAAACATCTTAGATTCTTTTTTTTCTTTTTCTTTTTTTGTAATTTTTTATTTGTTAATTTTCCATTCTTAATAAAGGATAAAATTTACTTTATAATTAAATTTTTAGATGTTTATGTAAATAAAAAGAAAAATGGACATATTTTAAATCAATATCTCTAATTTGAACATCTACGTAAATAACCCATAATAATAAGGGAAAACCACTTCAATGACACAAATTTAAAAACCATTACACTAACATGATACCAAAATTTAAAACTAGACCAATGTAACACAAAATTAAACTAAAGTTAGCTCAAATTTGTGTCATATTAGTTGTTGATGCCGAAAATCTTTGGCACAACATCCGATGTGATTGCTTGGTCTGATCGGTCTTACACAGTTACTCTGCGGCGGGTCACCTGCAAAAGGGAAGCACCTCGAAGTGATGGAGACACCGGTGGGGTGTCTACCACGGGTATTCCGATGCTTAAGTCAGTGATAACACTGATGAATAAGTGGAGAGGCAGAGTTTTGACAAGGAATAATTGTCCATACCTGAATAGGTGGACTGACTCTATATTTATAGACATTCTCCGCGGGCTCAGGTGTTCAAATGACCCGATCTGGTCGAACTCCGAGTGCTCCAAGCGGGTAGACAAGCTTCAGTTACATAGGCACCGTACGCCCAATAAGTCGATGCCGCGTGTCTGTGGTCTAGTGTCGGGGGACACTATAGTGGGCTAGTACTGGCACAAGTGAGCACCGTACCAATCTGAGTGGGCGGCGGATATCGACGACGGGACATGCGCAGTAACGGGCGGCGTGTCAGGTGTCAGGCGGCTGATTGTGAAAGTTGCGCCAGGGCACTGCTGTCAGCTTATACGGGGCGGTGTGACGCTGACAGTGGGGGCCCACTGAGCAGGTGGCACTCAACAGTCGCCTGGGATGTTCAGTTCGGATCAATGGCGTGGGCCCCCGGCCATTCCATGTCCGAGGTACTCGGCGGGTAGCGCTAGTGTGGAGGTCATGTGACCGGTCAGTGAGGTTCCCGGGGAAGAGTCATCGTCGGATCTGATCTAGTCAGGAGTAATCGTTTAACGTGACGGAAGCTTGGTTTTAATGTCCTCGCACGACTAGTTCACCCCCGGAAAAAGGATTCGATCATCGCATCAAATTACATCATCAACATTAGTCAAGAGTGGGAATTTTGTATCATATTAGTCAATGATCAAAAAAGGTTGGTTATTTGGGTAATTATAGAGTTTATGACTTTTACTTATTAAAAAAAATTAAAACATGGCTAATTCTTTTAATGAGAAAAAATAATCTAAATAACCACATTTTTTTTTTCATTTATTGATCAACATGATACAAATTCTCTATTTTTAACTAATTTGACACAAATTATAATTAATTTTAGTTTAATTTTTTATCATATTAGTCTAGTATTAATTTTTTTTATCATGTATTAACTATTTTTTTTTGTTTTATGTTGATGGAATGATTTTTAAATTTATATTATTTTGATGCTTCCTCTTTTTAAATTTGAGAGTTCATATTTATATCCCTCATTTCTTATTGTTGAACTATCTCTGACAGGGTTAAATGGCAATTTTACTTTGATATAATAATTCTTTCATAGAAGACTAAAAATAATAATAATAAAGGTCACAATACTCGAGGGAAAATCTTTCGGTTCAAAGTAGTTTTCATTGACCAAGAAATATGTTGAGAGTTTCACATCACTGAAGTATTGCCAAGGGTCATTTCACAGTGCTTATAAACGTTTCACTGCAAAAAAAACCTAGAGCGCGTGTTTGTTGCACAAGTTAAATTTGAGTTGAGTTGAGTTGAAATTTTTAAATTTAAATAGTAATTTTTGTTGATTTTTTCAGAAAAAATAAAAAAAATTTTAAGAAAAAAACAAAAAACATAATAAAAAAAGTATAATTTAATTTAAATTAAATTTACTAATCAAACGGGGTCTAAGATTTTCGAGATAACTAGAGCTAAAACAGAAAATATGAAAACCAAAAAGAGTGCAAAAGACAATGATTGAATCCACAACTTTATCATGGATTAAAACTGACAAGAGATAGAACCGGGTAAAGACTTGAGAAGGAATCACACAGCAAACCATAAAAAGGCCAGAAAAGTTTTTTAGGGAATTGATACTTAAGAACCATAAAAGGAACCAAAGAAAATAAATTTACACTAGAAAAAAAAAAAAGTACAGAATCTACTTTATATATCTAGTAACATCACAAGGACAAATAAGCAAAGGCCTAATCAGAACTGTCCTCTTAACCCTGCCACATGAATAGTTTTAGAGCTTTGCTATTGCCCACAGTTTTTTTTTTTTTTTTTTTTTGTTGTTTTTTCATGACCCAAGTGGCTACATTACTCTTAGGGAGTGTTTGACACACACTCAATTTGAGTTAAACTATACTTTTTTTTATCTTTTTTTGAAAATTTTTTTTATCTTTTCTGAAAAAATCAACAAAAATTATTATTTAAATTTAAAAATCTCAACTCAAACTATTATACCAAACACCTCGTTAAGTGGTGCGATAGATAGACGAGAGAACTCACGTTCGATATTATGAGAAGTTTTTACGATTAATCCTTTGAAAGAATGACATGCTTCGTCTTTGACGATAGTAGTTATGACTCGTTACGGACATTTGCTAGTGTATGAAAACTCTTGCGGTCATGCCCTCCACTCCACATTTTTGTTTTGATTTTGACGAGTCTCGAAGTGGGGTCCAATTAGTTCTTTTGGTTGGGGGACCATTGGAAGCAATGGCAAGGAAGAGACAGACCCGCCCATTTATTAGAACCAAAAATGCCTAGTAATGCCAAAAAGGATTTCTGATCTGCACCCACCAAAATTCAATTTGCCACAAAAACCTAGAAAAGAGCACACGCTGAGAAAAACCCAAAAAAATACTTGGCAGAGCTTATTATATATGGTCCCAGACAAGGATTTCCTTTGTTTGGTTTTGGAATGACAGGTCATCTGGGATCGGCCCAACAACTGTTTTCCTGCCACGTCATCACCTTAAGAATAATCAGAGAGAGAGAGATATATATATATATATCTTTTTTTTTTTTTTTAATATGAGAGAGAGAGAGAGAGAGATATACATATATATATATAGAGAGAGTTGATAGAAGGCAAAGGGTATATTTGTGAAGGGTGAGACAAAAAGGAATTAAAGAAAGCATATGGAAAAGGCAAAATGGCTCTGGAGAAGAAGACAAAAAGAGAAGGAAATAAGCTCAGAATGTGATAAACTAGTGCCTCAAAAATTATATATATATATATATATATATATATATATAAAAAGGACCTAAATCCCTTCACATTGCCTTTTACTGGAGACAAAGCAAATTGGCAGTGACCAATAACCAAAAAAAAAAAAAAAAAAGGGTAGAAAAGGAGCTTTGATTTGATTGATCAGTGAATCAATGTAACAAACTAACGCGATTTTACTTTGTATTAAGGAGATATTTTTATTCTTTTCATTATCGTTTCGTCGGTCATTTACAAAATAAGTAACCAGAGTTTAGTAAATTATAAGAAATAAGTAAAGAGGACGTCGAATTTTAAAGAATAAAATATTCAACATAGCTTTTTTAGTTAAAAGCAAAAAAAAAAAAATGTCAAATTTACTTTTATACTCTTAATCAATGACATAATTATGAAAAACCAAGCATTAGACAACCACTCCCATTGATTTAAAAATAAAAAATAAAAAATAAAAAATTTAGCTCTTAAAAAATGTAACCTTTTCATTTTCTCCCGCTAAAATTTCATGTTCCCCTGTAATGCCGTATGGAATGTAACGTTTTTTCACTTTTATTTTCTCTTTTAAACGAACAACATATATATATATATATATATATTTAGCAGATGTTATGACCCTTGTTAATCAGGTTAAAGTTATTGTGCACAAGCATGAGAACTCATCGTTAATTATTGTTACATGTTTTATGATTGTTTTTGTACATAAATGTGTGTGTGTGTTTTTTTTAACTTGAACAGGAGATTTAAACTCTGTATCTTTTGATGATATTGTTAGTTCTTGAAAAATAATATATTATTATTTTAAATTTTAATGTTATTTATTTTTAAAGAAAAAAAGAATACGCTCTCAATTGAAATAGAAGGCTTGATCTGTCATAAACTCTCAATTGAAATAGAAGGCTTGATCTGTCATAAGTTCACTAGTTATAGCTCGGCAATTAATTATTCACAATTATACAATCAAAGTTTCTTTTCTTTTTTTTTTTTAATTCAAATTTTGTTATTTTTAAGTTAGGAAAATGTCAAAAATGAAATTGCATTGTTTTTTTTTTTTTTTCATTTTTAAATAATAATAAGTATGACATAATAGAATGGTTTGAATTTTTTTTTTCAATTATAAAATTTATTGTCCAATACGACGGATACAGTTAAACTATTCTTAGTAGTTAAGCTAAACTTTTTTTCAGAGCCAAAAAAAAAAAAAAAGTTAAGCAAAATTTGAATGAGAAAATCATTTGAAATCCAAATAATTGAATACTAGTTTTTCCTTAAAAAATTTTTTCAATTTTTAAATCCTGCAGAATCCAAAATTAAATGCCGTATCAATCTTGAGAAAAAAGAATATTTACCAACCTAAACAGAATCTTACAAAACAACTTTTACCCAAATTATTCCCGGTGAATAAAAAAAATCAGAAAGTGACACTTTAAAAATAAAATTAAAAAAAAAACCGAGTCAAAATATGGCATGATAAATCCGAGAAAATACCGTGGGGGGGTAATTATGATTCGTTAGGCTACAACACATTCAGATGGTGATACGACCTTAGAGAGGTTCTTTCTGCCAACTACTCTCTCTCTCTCTCTCTCTCTCTTTTCTCTCTCTAGATTGATGGAATTTTAGCATCCCAATGTGATTTCCTTTTCTTTCTTATTTTTACAGGAAAAAGTAAAAACCACTGTGGAGGGCCGGAGCTGAACCCTGCATAGCTTCTTTGAAAGACACAAAAAGATTGCGCCTTTCGCATTAACACAGCAAAATATAAGCATTCCCTCGCCTTCATTTGTCTTCCAAAAAGTTGATTTCTTTTCTTTCTTTGTTTCTATATAACACACACACACACACACACACATATATATATATATATTCCTATTTGTCTTTCCTACAGACGGATTTCCCTAACCCAGAAAAGAATCACTACCCATTTGCCAGCTTTGTTCACCTAGTTCCAACCTTGCTCTGAATTTGTCCCAAAAAAAAAAAAAAAAAAAAAAACTGCTTGGAGTGAGATTTGGTTTCGTTTGTTGTCATATGTGAAAAAATGGGATGTGTGGAAGGCTTGTCGTGCGTGAAATCCGACGGAAGGAAGCAGTTAAGGAGCCTCTTCTGGAGACTGAAAGCTGCGCTGAAGAAAGCTGCTGCCAAGAAAACGACCAAAAAGAACCACTTGACGTTCCAGTATGATCCTTCAAGCTATGCCCTCAATTTCGACGACGATGGCTGTTGCAAACATGCAAAGCCTCTGCATTTTTGCTCCGACGACAAAAACATTCAGTGGGTTTATGTTGTTTGGGTCGAACTTTGAGTCATGAGAGAGAAACATGAGAGAGAATCAAGAGAGAGAAACAAGAGAGAGAGAGAGAGAGCAATTAACGGGTTTTCTATTTTCTGTTCAGATGGACTAGGGAGTGAGGAGATTTTTTTTTTCCTTGTGGTCATGGTTTTCGCTCAAGCAGTTTGTTGTTTGTTAAATATAATCTAGTCAGGCTCTTTGTTTTATCTTATATATTACTTTTATGAATTTCTACTTTTTGTTGCATTAAATTTTTTTCCCCCCTTCAACACGGCACTTGTGATTCTTATTTATTAAAAAAAAAAAAAATGAAAACACTATCGGATTTCGAAAGCTTCCATACAAACCCGTCCACTTGTGATCCCAAGGGAATTGCATTAACTCTCCTTGTTTCTTTTATGTTTACCAGCCACACCTGGTGAGTACTCCCAAGTCCAATAGCGTCAGAAACTGCCTTGTAATTGCTCTCTCATTTTATTATTGTCGTTTTTAGACAAAGTGGTGATAGGACAATCACGACAACAGCAGAGCAACAAGACGACGGGTAGTATTAATAAGTACATATTGAAATGAATTCAGATGGAAAAACGAATTTGGGGCCAAGTGAAAGGTCATCCTGTTTTGCTCCAACACATAATTTGCCAATTTCCTCCCCAAATCTCTTTTACTAAAAGTTAAAAGGAGCTATATAACATTTTTGGTCACCACTTCTTCTACAAATGATTAGAAGACCACTTTGAAAGCTAAAGAAAGGAAAAGGGATCTGACTTTCATGAGGGAAACTAAAAAACAAAAGTCATTTATCTAACACTAAAGGTGCATAATGATACATAATTTAGTAAAAAAAGGTGCATGATGATACATGATTTCGGGTTCACCATTAAACCGCAAAGAAATATTAACCCCTCTAAAGAAAGGGACGGACAATATCACAATTCACAAGCTTCAAACTGCAGGGTCTTCCAACGTGGCTGTCGACAAATCATTTATTCGTGGGTAGGCAGCTTTCTCGTCGAGCTGATTCTGGGCCCATATCAGCATCTTCAACAAACTTGGAAGCTTTGGGTCTGTTGTTCAACAAGACGTAGAGATTCATCAGCCTCTTGCAGACTCTACCAGAAATAACCTTTCCCAGTACCATCACCCACCAAAAAACACACGAAAATAAACTATAAACATAGATATACCTAAGTCTAGAGGCAAGACTGCATTCTAAAACAAAAGAACTGAACTTCCGGTACATACCATTAAATTCCAGTCTCACATCAGTTTAAAAGAATATGATACTGTTGAAATACTTCGTTTTTGCAAACCATACAGCCTTGAATTTGTACGTTATGAGACATTAAATAATGCATAACAATTGTAAGGTTTAGATAATGCAAATAGCAGCAGAGACACAAACCTTTTTCATGACTCTGGCTAGTAAGGATGGCAGCATTTACTTCACTTGCAGTTTTCAGGCGCTGAGATATGTCGAGAAGCTCACCAACAGGACAGTTTGAGACATCCTCAAAGGCTAGAAGTGCAACAGTCTTCTCCAATTCTTCTAAAAAGCTTTGCTGCAGAAGGTAATACAATTCTCACTTCAGAGTGTCATGTTTTGCCTCAAAAGGCAGCAAAAAGTACAAAGTTTTACACTGAAATACAATCATACAAGATTCTAATGAAAGATACACTTCCTTGCATTCACATACAAGTGAACTTCAGTCCAGTAAATGATAATAATAATTATAGCAAAAACTGCTATTAAGTGAAAATCATGAGGAACTTTGACTTGTGAAAGAATAACATGGAGGACATTTATAGACGAATGAAAACGATAATCTTACATTTTCTTCTCCCCTTGGTGCTAACTCGTCCTGAGCAAACTCAAGAGCCTCTTCAACTTTTCCATTTCGAATGAGTTCAATTAGCCTCTGTTGTTGAAGATGGAAAAACAACTGCGGATTTGTATCCAGAATCTGCATACGGGATTTTGTTTAAATGATGATAGTTGCCCCTCGGTATGACCTCTATGCAAAACTCTCGTAACTTAAATAGGAATAAATCATGCAAGATTTGGATATTGTAAACTCCAAATACGTGTTAAAGAAGCGTGAAAGTTTGCAGTAAAGCGTGTAGAGAGTCATAGTCATTACATCAAAATCACCAAATGAAACAACCATAAGAGAAAAAGAAAATACTGGAATGGAGACAGTGTAAATACATTCATTAAAAGATCAGGAAGAAAAAGCAATCCCACCTCAGGATTTAGATCATTAACTTTCTCAATTGCATCCTCAACATTTCCGCATTGTACTGCTTTCTTTACAGCCATGCGATCCGTAATTGTTGCAATATCTATGTCTGCTGTTTATTCATAAGAAAAAACACAAAATCCAATGTGTCAAGCATACCAAAGCGGAGTTACCAAGGCACCTGAGCAATTATAACAATAGCAGCAGATGGACATCAAATAAACCAAGGATACGTTCAGTTCCAGATTCCATTCGGAATTTCTCAGCAGCTTCTACATAACCTTCAGTAACAAGAAAATTCATCACCAATTTGTTCATGTCTTCTTTCCTAATCTTTACATCATTGAGCTTCTTCTCCCACTCTTCCCTTGTAATCACTCTCTTCGACGTTGCCTGAATTCAAGTAATAACACAAATTTACTTCAGCCACATATATGCTCAGTTCAATTCCCTGGACAAAACCTCAAAGAACTAAAATTTTATCCTTTTTTTTTTAATTTAAGTTTTTCAGGGTACAACAACCGAACTGAATATACTATTATTAGTAGCAGAATTTCGAAGTTCCAAAGTCAAAATTTAAAATTTTAACGCATTCTTATTCTTCAAGATATACATACATATATATCAAGAAAGATAAAGAACAAACGCTACAATCAAAACTAAGAACAAAAATTCAATTACCATTGCTTCGATTTCTGCAGGCTGACGAATCACAAACCAGAACAGTGACATCAGCTCACCGCCTTCAGGCCCATTTGTAATCTCACTGCGCATTTTGGACCAAAACAAATTCAGATTGCCAATTGAAAAATAAAAAATTATCCATAAAAATCTCTAAAGATTGAAAATAAATCCTATCAAACAGATTCTTTTGCAAAAATGAAACGCTATAATTCTTTGATTCTTTAATCTTCATCACACTTGGAATTGAAATCAAGAAGGAAATACAAATTAAATAGGGGAATTTCAGATAAAGGCCATTCAAGAGAGAAAACCCTACCTAAAAGTTTGACGATCTCTGAAATTATTTTCTTGGCTCCAAAAAAGTTTCGCTCTGGAAATTGGCCTTATACGCAGTGGAAAGCTCGGTGGTGAAGGCAAGGAGAGAAACCTTGATTGTGAAGAGGGGAGAGAGAGAGAGTTGGGGCGGAGAAGAAAGGGGGAAAAAGAAAGAAAGAAAGGAAAAAAAAAAAAAAAAAAAAAGGGGGGGGTGGGAATATGGAGGGGAAAAAGGAAAGAAAGAGGAAAAAAAAAAGAGGGGAAAAATGGAGGAGAGTAGTTCAGAACACTTCAGAATATTAGGCTGGGGGAATTTTGCAAATTTGAGAATTTCTGAGGACTTAAAAATGATTTTTTGCAAAAATCAAGAAATTTTGAGGACTTATAAATGGTTTTTAAAAGTTACGGGCTCATAAAATAAAATTTTAAAATAATTCCCCTCAAGTTTCTAGTAATTATTTTCTTTTTCTGAACAAATGTAGGGGGTGTTTGGTGTGTAAGTTTAAGTTAAGATTTGTAAGTTTAAATAGTAAATTTTTTTTTGAATTTTTTTGAATTTTCAGAAAAGACAAACAACTTTTTGGAGAAAAAGACAAAAAACATGATGGAAAAAGTACAGTTTAGTTTAAACAGAGTTTTTTGCCAAACAAGGCCGTAATATAGTTATTAGAGAGACAGAGAGAAATGTAGTAGAGGGTTTGGTTTGTTGTTATTTGTGAATTTCCTCATTAGGGAAATTGTGATAAGTAACATTTGTACAAAAATAACTCAAATAAATAGTAAGTCTTATAAAAAAGAAACTCAAATAAATAGTAAGATTTAAAAATATTTAATAGAATCATTTATTATATAAATAATAAATTATAGATAACACAACATTTTATTTAGTATTTATAATTATTTATTTCAATATTTTTTAAATCTAATACTTATTTCAGTAATTTAAGCAAAGGTGCCTCATCTTTCTCTCTTTGAATGCTGTCCGCAATTTAATTTATATTTGATAAACGGATTCGAGCTATCACAAATAATTATTATGACTATATAATCATCATGTACAAAAATAATGAATTGTGATATTACTGTAATTGTTAAAATAATATTGTGTGACAATTTTTGTCCCCTTTAAAAAAAAAAAGGTGAAAATGTCTATTTTGTAGTCTTGAATAATTTTGTTGTCTTTACACACACACATCTATATCTTTACATATAGAAACGAGGATAACTCCTACTGTTTATCTATCTTTGGACGAAAACTTTTGAATTTTCTTTTTGGTCCTTCAAAATTTTTTTTACAGACCAAATTTTTTTTTTCATTTTAATCCTTTTTTCGTATTGATTTATTTTTATTCTAGTCATTTTTATCATTTTGATCTTTTTCCATGACCTTTTTTTAAAATCATTTTTAGGTCTTTTGTTGATTCTTTTTTGTTTTTTGGTCTATTTCTTTTACTTATTACTTTAGTTTCTCCCATGCAAATAAATTTTCTTAAATGTGTTCAACATGTGCATAGTACATCGTTAGACGATTATATCCAAACCAAACCAATAGAGAGAGAAATTTGAGAACAGAGCATGTTACGTTTGGTATCGGTAGTCAATCCTTGTACCCTCTTGATATTGATTCCGCTTAAAAGGGTAGGGATGTAAAAAAATTAGTTATAAACCTTCAATAAGTAAGTTCTATGTTTTGAGTTAATGATTATTTAATTATGTAAAATGATATTTCAGTATAAAATCAGTAAACATTAAAGAGAATTATATTATTTTTTATTTCATCATCTAATTGATAAGTAAACAATATATATATATAAAAAAAAAAAAACGATTTTCATTCTCATTTCTTTATTTTTCGTTCTAACTCCATTATCTTTACCATCACATTCCTTTACAGCGTGCTGTTTTTTATATAACAAGATATCTCCACAAGGAAGAGCAACAGTTGGATGGGACATTGAAATGAAATGAATACTCTAGAATGGTGAGCTACGTTTTTTCAATCTTCACTGCTATCTGATGCGTTCGTTAAGAGAAAGAGAGTGTTTGGTGAATGAGTTTAGTTTAAGATTTTTAAGTTTTAATAATAATTTTTCAGAAAATATAAAAAAATATTTTAAAAAAGACAAAATTTTTTTTTAGAAAAAGATAAAAAATATGATGAAAAAAATATAATTTAATTTAAACTAAATTTTGTATCAAACAAACTCTAAGATTATCTTTCGAAAAGTTAAAAATCATTTAGAAGCAATTAATTAGGGGAAAAAAAAAAAAAAGAGATTGAGCCATTCTTATGATATCATATTCGTTATCAATGATTTACAGTTTAGTTCCGAAAAAGAAAATATCTGCCCAAAAGAGTTGATCAGGAACTTTGAACTTTTCTAGCTCTCATTCGTGGATTTGGCTTGTTTCTAAGCTTCTTGCTGCGTCAAGTGGTATCAGAGCCTCGGCCATGCTCCGATGGCCGCCGCCGGCGACAGAAGAAAGCGAACACCCATTGACGAAGATCAAGGGTGCTATCGGACAAGTAGCGGCAATCGCAAAATCCGCTTCGGGAGAGGTTGTGTCCAGACCTCGGCTCGGCGGCAGTTGATGGTGGCCGGAGCTTTCCTCCGACACCGCTGTTTAGCGGCCCAAGCGAAGGAGAATGCGGATCTCGAAGGTGGAGTGCCCACCGACGGCCTCATTCTTCACCATCTTTTCACAGGTATAACCATTTTAATCGTCCAACTTCACCGTCTACTTCACGGTACCACAACCAATATCAACAAAACCAACACACATCCACCCATTCCCTCACCTTAACCCATACCCACTATAACCATGACCACCATCACACCCACCGTGCCCAACCGTCCATTGCCCCAACTTCACAGAACCACCATCACCACCAACAAACCCAAGTCCATTACCCAAATCACTATATACAAGAAACCCGTCATCAAAAAATAATAACTGCAAGCAACCTGTTTGATGAAATGCTTGTGTGAACGAAACAATTGCTACCAACATTGATAGAGGTGTTTTTGAAACCAATGATGGAAATCTTGATGTTGATCCTAATTATGGAAATTGTGGTTCAATTCTCAAGAGGCCCACTTTGCCTAAAGATCATCCCACAACTCTCACTGATATGATGCGATTTGTAGCTGAGTGGTTTGAATTTGAGGAAAATGAAAATGCGTTTTGTAATACTTTGGGAGACGGAGTTACTAATTGTGGGAATACTGTTCACGAGGAGTTTGTGGATCATCTTGAGGTTGCTAAAATTGAGTAGTTGGATGATCAAATTGGTCTTGGAGTTGTCCTTGAAGCTCCTTGTGGACCAACAAATCAAGTTGATGAAGAAATAGAAACATTTGAAGCTGCTACTCAAGTTGAAGAGTCTCAAGAATCAGATGTTGTTTAAGCTCTTGTTGAGAAAACAACAAATTAAGAGGATGCTGATAAGCAGTTATATTTCTCTTGTAGTCCTATTCCTCTTCGTTCAGTGATAGAAGAAGAGGGGGAGGTTGTAGGTTCTCAATTAAGAGATGAACAAGCTGATAAAATCCAAGGGGATGAGCTAGAGATTAGTACCAATTTAATTGGATCTAATTTGTTGCCTTTTGGATCTAAACAAGCTGCAAGGTGGGCAAATGGCAGTGAAGGATTTTGTAGACACAGTGCAACTTTAAAGCATGTTCATGAAGACTTTCTCATGGGAGATTTTGAACCTATTAATCTGCTGCTCAACCACTGATTGCTAGCTTACAAGAGATTGAGACCAGTTTTGCTCGTGTTGGAACAAAAACTAACCAGGGAATTGGCTTTCTGCTTCATGGAATAATTGAAATACAACTTGAAAAGCCAACAATTGAGAGTATTATCATTGAAGATTTGGCAGTGAAGCCACCAATTCTAGTTGGTCAACTTGTTGGTATGCTAGACATTGGGTTTGAGTATTTCAAGACCAAAGGGGCAAAACAGCATCAATGGCAAATCACTTGGGCTTCGTTTTCGACTTTCCGTTGGAGAATTGTTTTGCTCCCCTTGTGGATTTTGGATGAGCTACGGAGAGACTTCTCAATCGGGGTCTACCACTGCCACAAAATGAATAGGATTCTCTTCGATGGCCTTTTTCAGAGCTCCTTTCATTCTACATTGCCCATTGTTGGGTTGCTTGCTACAGGATGTTCATTTTCCACATGCTTCAACCGAACTCGAGGTCGAGTTCTTTTTCATAGACGGGGTGAACTGATGTAGGAGAACGTCGTTTGTCATTTTAGTCCTTTATTTTATTTGTTTGTCATCCCTATATACTGCTTGTCATTTTGTATATATAGCTTTAGTAAGCAACTATGTTAGTTGGTGTCGTTAAAAGCTCTGTGGTTGTTGGAGGAAAATGAGATTTTGGGATATTTGCATATTCAGAAACAGAGGTGCGCCTCCATTTACCTTCCATCCATGGATTTGGCTTGTTTCTAAGCTTCTTGCTGCGTCAGAAGTGTACACAACGATGGTGAAAAACTCGATCCGCAAACATAGCCAGCCGTTGTAAAATGGCTGTCATTTATTTCAAGCGCACAAACTAAATAATAAGATAATAGAAAAATAGTTTCAGTGATTAAGAAACTCAGAGATACCTAATGATTTTGAATTAAAAAAAAAAAAAACTTCTTTTCAGCACCTCTATCACTCCAGTAAGAAGTCTTAAGTAAGTGAAACAGTAGCATCGATGGACTGCCCGATGGATCCCTGCCAGATTATATACATATCAAAGCAAAATGAGCTGCGTAAGAAAGTGTAAAAATATCAAGAACAACGAATTGAAATTCATTTTAATTATTGGTCCCTATGTTTAAAATTAACGGAATGAAGCACGTAATAGGTGGATATAGGGTAATTTGATAAAATGAATGTTGGATGATTAATTAGATAGGTGAATCACATTGGATCAATGAAATCCAACTTGTTGTCTTTCTCTTTGTTGTTTGTGTGTTAGAGTTTTAAGTTTCTTGTGTGGTAGAGTTCAAACATTGTTCAGTCTACCGGAGTGGTTTTTGGTTAGTGCACGATCACCGCTCACCTACCATAGTATCCTGGGAGATAGACGTCCATTTGATCCTCAAACGCCTACGGTGAGGGAATGAATTTGTTTTAAAGAAACAGTGTGACACACGGGCCTTGGTGTTCATCGAAAATTTTCTAATTTCATTTTCTTGTTTATTTATGTAATACTATTGCTAACAAATTTCGTGTTTGTTAATTCCGATATTTGTTCGTTGTCCTATTTTCATATTTTGCTAACAATGTTAAACAGATTCCTTCATAGGCGACGAACATGTTGATCGAATTCGGGAGATACTTGCTAATATTATCATTCCCTGTTGTCGTGTTCAATTTTCTTCTTCTGTTCATATAACATGTCTCATACATATTTTCGTTACAGTGATATAATCTTTTTGTTTTCTCTTTGTAGATTTGGTATTGCGTAATAAACATATATATATATATATATTTGCTTACGTTTCTCTTGGTTTATATATATATATATATATATATATTTGTCTATAGTATTTCAGTATGAAGCTGTAAACTTTTTTCTTATGTTTATTTTGTTTTATATGAAGATATATATTACATGTAACAGTTTCTGTTTGCTATTTTGACTATTGTTTTAGTCCTATATTATTTTGATTTGTTTCAGTTTGTTGGATTGGATGGCATCATTTCTTTGACTTAATCTTATATGTTTCTGGTTATTTTTCATAACGTTTTATTTTATTTTATTTTTTTTTTCGGTTTTTCCTTTTCTTTTACCTCTCTATTGCGATTACATATTTATAACGTTTGTTATAGGTTTCTTTTCTTAATCTGCCAGCGTATTTATAACGTTTGTTAAATATTTCTTTTCTTAATCTGCCAACGTTTGTTTCTGTTATTTATTAGTCAGTTTCCTCTTACTGATTTATGAATGAGTATATATATTTATCTTTTAGTTTAGATTACATTTAATCATTTCGGTTCTTTATTTTGGCTGTTCACTTATGTATTATAGTTCATATATATCTATATATATATTGACACATATTAATATAAGGATTGTTGCTGTTCCTTTTATTTTATATCCAGTTTACATATATATTGAGTTAGTTTGGCTAACGTTTACGTTTATGGTATATATTGGTATATATTTATATATAACTGTTTCAGTTTTGTTTTGGACTCTTGGTTCTGTAATACGTATTGATTATGGTCTTTAAATATTTTGAAATTTGTGTTTGTTTCTATATTATACATGTTATGTATATATTTATTTTAATTTTGAGAATCGGTTTTCTTTATTTCTACCCGTTGTGACATATGTATATATATATATATATATATATAAATATTATTTGTTATTGTTTAGTTTTGTGTTGGTATTTGTGTGTGTGTATATATATATCTCTATTACGTTTAGCTATATTTATCATACGTTTTGATTTTATAGCTTTCTTTTGGTGTTAGGTTAAGTTCGTTTCGGTTGCTTATATACAAGTCTGGTTACAATGTCTGTATAATAATTATGATATTAAATTTGTTACTAATACGTTTGTTTGTTTTTCAGAGATGGAAAATAATTCAAACAATGTTGACACAGCTGCTGAGAACACGACCGTGGGTCAAGTTCCATCCGCTTCTGTAGCACGAGTGCCTATCCCTGTGGTTCCAGTTTCGGTTCTTGTGAACCATGGAGAGAAACCGGAGAAATTCAGCGGGCTGAATTTCAAGAGGTGGCAGCAAAAGATGCTATTCTACCTGACAACCTTGAATCTTGCAAGATTTTTGACTGAAAAGGCTCCCAAGCTTATAGAAGATGAGCTTGATGTTCAAGTCATCAGTGCTATTGAAGCATGGAAGCATTCTGATTTTTCTGTGCTGGAACTATGTTTTGAATGGTTTGGCAGACTCTCTATACAATGTGTATCGTATGAAGAAAACAGCTAAGGAATTATGGGAGTCTTTGGACTGCAAATATAAGAGCGAGGATGCCGGCCACAAGAAATTCGTGGTGGGTCGATTCCTTGATTATAAGATGGTGGACTCGAAGACTGTTATTAGTCAAGGGCAAGAGATCCAAGTGATCATACATGAGATTCATGCGGAGGGGATGATCATAAGTAAATCCTTTCAAGTAGCTTCCATCATTGAGAAGCTACCCCTTGCATGGAAGGACTTCAAGAATTACTTGAAGCACAAGCAAAAGGAGATGAATGTCGAATGACTTATTATTAGGCTTCGGATTGAAGAAGACAATAGAAGTTCTGAAAAGAAGTACAATACGGGTGTGGCCAAGGCAAATGTGGTGGAGCACAGTCAAGGCTCCAAGTCCAAAAAGAATAATTCGGGAAAAGGGTCCAAGTTGGGACCGAAAGGAGGAATTTCCAAGAAGCATAAATTCCAAGGCAAATGCTTTAATTGTGATAAGGTGGGTCACAAATTAGCTGATTGCAAATTGCCAAAGAAGAAGAAGAACCACGAGGCTAATCCAGTGGATGACATCACTCAGGATGTGTCTGACATGAGCCTCTTTACCTAACAAGCATGGTTTCCGCTTGGTACTGAGTTAGATAAAGTTATCTTGTCTAAGAATCTAATGTATGTCGGAAAGGGCTATGTGACGGATAGCTTTTAAGCTCAATATAATGATTGCAATGCCAAGAAATATTAATAAAGTTAATAATTCTTTCGCTTACTTGCTTGAGTCTTCCAATTTGTGGCATGGTAGATTAGGACACGCAAATTATGATATTTCGCGTAGATTAATTAACTTGGATAACATACCCGCTTTACAAATTGATTCCAAATATAAGTGCGAAACTTGTGTTGAAGCGAAAATGACAAGATCATCTTTCCAAGGAATTGAAAGGAATATCAAACCTCTTGACTTGGTTCATAGTGATGTGAGCGATTTGGAATTCGTACAAACAATGTGGCAATTAGTAATTTGTTACTTTTGTCAATGATAGCACAAAAGATTACTATGTGTATTTGTTAAAAAACAAGAACGATGCTATAGAAAAGTTTGCTCTCTATAATTTTTTTTAAAAAAAAAAAAGTTGAGAATCAACTTAACAAAAAGATTAAGGTGTTAAGGAGTGACTGTGGTGGTGAATATAAGGTACTGTTTGGTGAATTTTGCGCGCAATATGGAATTATTCACAAGGTCACGCCACCTTATTCACTTCAGTCAAATGATGTGGCTAAACGGAAAAAATTATACCTTGAAAGATAAGATGAATGCAATATTAATAAGTTCTGGCTTAACTCAGAACATGTGGGGAGATGATATTTTGTATGCAAATTACCTTTTAAATGAGGTACCCCGGAAGAAAGAAGACAAGACCCCATATGAGATATGAAATGAAAGAAATCCTTCCTACAAATATTTATAAGAGTGGGGTTGTCTTACCAATGTGGTTGTACCTATACCAAAGAAAGTGAAAATAGGTTCAAAAACATTTAATTGTATCTTCATTAGCTATGCACATAATAGAAGTGCTTATTGGTTTCTTGTGTATGATTCAAAAATCCTTGATATACACAGAAACACAATTATGGAATCGTGGAATGCATCGTTCTTCGAATATGTATTTTCGTGTTAAGTCTAGAGATGGACCGAGTTCATCCAAACGAGCAGATGAGACTATTGTTAAGAATAGTCAGGATCAAGAACAAAATATTGAAATTGAGGATGAGCTAGACGAAGCAAACGAGCAAGGGTAGAAAAATCTTTTAGTCCAAAGTTTCTAACCTATTTACTCTTTGCGCCTGGACAAGAACGGCACAAAGCAATATGTATAATGGTAAGTCTAGACATATACGTCATAGACACAATACCATTAGATAACTACTCTCAACTGAGGTTATCTCTGTTGACTATGTGAAGTCAAAGGATAACAATGCAAATCCGCTAACCAAAGAGTTAAATAGAGAGTTAGTTGATAATTCATCAAGGGGAATAGGACTAAAGCCCATGATAATTAGGTCGATGTAATGGAAACCCAACCTAGTTGACTAGAGATCCTAAGATCTAGGTTTAAAGGGACGACCTAGTTGTAAAAACCGAGCTGGATCACTGTGGGGGTTACCCTACGGTCCATTGCCATGATGAAAATAGTGATACTCGTATGAGATAGGTTAAGCTATGCTTTTAATGATTCTTAATCGTCGGGAATCCGAGAGGAGTAATGCGGGCTACTCTTAATTGAGAAATCACCTATGTGAGAGAAAAGTAGGGCCGTTTCAAATGAGAATTTTTTATGGCTAAATTTTTTAGAAACTCTTGCAAAACCAGGCAATATGTCCAAGGCCAAAACGGAAATAACAGTGAGAACTGAAATATGTCAGAAAGATTCCCGTGTGAGGAATATTTTTGTTTACACAAATGATAGGATAGTTCAACGTCTACTGGTCAGTCAGTAAAATAAATATACTATCTCAGGGGGAGGTTCAAAGGGTAACACCTACCTATCCTTTACAGGTTTCAACCGTTGAACTCTATCACCAGGTCAAATCTTAGTATCTGTTGATTTGTCTAGTGTCCTCTGTCAATTTCATTCATGTGGGGGATTGTTGGAAAATGACTTATTAAAAACCATTTTAAATGGTCATTTTGATGCTTAAATTTGAGAGGGACCACTTCGTGTTAATGTTGGTTCAAAATGGATTCGCGTTCTACTCCACAAGGAGGTTGAAATCGAATTTTTATACGCTCAAAATTATAGAAAGGTGATTGAGAAATTGACTATCAAAAGTGTACCTATGAAGTTGGAAAAGGAATTGGAAAAACTCTCGTCTCACATGGGAAAGAGTGAAACCAAAGGACTTATGTGCAAGCACGCATTTTGCGGGCAAGAATATCGCACTGATTTATCTACTTCGTACCACTTTGGTTTTGTTACAATTTCTTTTGATTTTCCTTTTCAATTGAAATTAGATTAATGCAATTAAACTAAGGTTAATTGCTGGTAAATTAATACCAATTAATTTGGTTTTTGATGCCCAAAACGTTTTGGAAAAACAACTAAAACGTTAGTTGTTAAATGACCATACTTAAATGGCTAATTAAGCCTAAATACCAAGCTGTTGTAACAGCTTTCTACCAATAACACTATAAAAGGAGGCTATTTGCTTCAACTCGAAGAGAGTTAAAAGGGGAAAAAAAAAAAAAAAAATAGCGCAAGTCTTGTTGTCTTCCTCTTTGTTGTTTGTGTGTTAGAGTTTTAAGTTTCTTGTGTGGTAGAGTTCAAACGTTGTTCAGTTTGCCGGAGTGGTTTTTGGTTGGTGTACGATCTCCGCTCATCTACCGTTGTATCTTGGGAAACAGACGTCCATTTGATCCTTAAGCGTCTATCGTAAGGGGATGAATCTATTTCAAAGAAATCGTATAATACACGGGCTTCGGGATTTATCGAGAATTTTCTAATTTCGTTTTCTTGTTTATTTATGTAATATTGTTGCTAACGAATTTTGTGTTTGCAATTCCGATATTTATTCGTTGTTCTATTTTAATATTTTGCTAACAGTTGTTGGTTTTTCATAATGTCGTCATTTTTGGCACAAATTCATGAATTTTATCGTAAAAAATAATCAATAGGTGAGATCGTGATTTTTCATCTTTATTTTTGAAAAGAAGTGTGATTGTGAATTTAAGTACCTATAAATATCTAGATGACTTTTTGTTTTTGTTTTTTTTATTTCAAATGGATTTTTTTTTCCTGTTAATTTCAACTTTGTTTCCTTACTTCTTTGCATATTCTTCTTTGTTTATTTTTCAAAAAGCACCTTACATGTATTCTAATATATCCATGTGACATCAAAGTCATATATTTTGCGTTCTATATCGTTTGTCATGGTAGGTGCAAAAAAGTCAAACTTATCATGCTCCTGTATAAAATTCCGTACACACGTAGTCATGTATAAAAGTTATCAAAGTCGTCTCAACGATTCTAGGCTGACCGTTTTATAAAGACACCCTTAAATTTTTTTAAATTTGATAATTTAGTTCATAAACTATTTTTTCTTTAATAATCAACCCCGTGATTATTGGTGCTAGTAGTCCTTCCTACTCAAATTCCTTAAAATTTAGATGGTCCTTTTTTTATTTTTTATTTTTATACTTGCATATAATAGCACAAGAAAGGTACCATTGATCATTTTTACTGAATTTTAATACAAATTTATTTTAAAATTTAGGTACAAGTTTGAGTTATAATTAAATTAGATTCAAGTTTTCAAATAAATTGTATTAAAATCAAGTAAAACCGATTACCAATGCCCTTCTTAGAATATTAATGTGCAAGTCATATGCAAAAAAATCGTCCAAATTTTAACGGCTTTGAGTAAAAAAGACTAACGGTGCAAAAAAAAAAAAAATAATAATAAGTTTAAGGAGTTGATTGTCAAAAAAAATTTTATAGACTAATTTTTTAAATCCAAAAATTTCAGGGGATGTACTTGCAAAAAGCCAAAGCCTTCTTGATTCACACTAACTCTATCCTCCATGAACTTTGCATTGTAAATCCAGCTTTTTGACTTTATATTGCTTATTGGAAAGCAATTCATCCATAAAAAAATTTGACTCCATTTTTTTTACTTTATGTTATAACTTTAAAATTGCCTAGTTTTACTAGGAAAAAAAAAATCATTAATTTGAAAGTTTTTGAAATACACAACACTTCATACGTATATTATTCCTCTCTTTTGTAAAGTTGTTTATAAGTTGTCATATCTTAAGTTGCATCCCATGCCATAGTCACTTCACAGATTAGGAACTCATTATATGGTCAATTAAAAAGCTAATGTTAAATCATTAACAAAATCAAAATCGGTTCAATTCAACTTGATTACTAAAATTAAGATATGCATGCTATTGCAGAGGTCACCTTGAATTTAAATAAAATGATCTAGAAGCGCACGTGCGCGCACATATATATATGTATATATCAAGAAAGTAGGCGAGGTTTAAAAAAATGGTCAATTTTTTTTTTTAAATTAAGAAAATGACCAATGATCCTTAAAATAGTTCATGTGATGGTTAAGCGGATTCGATCAATCTCAATCACTGATTGATTGAATAATTGGTTTACATTGATTAACCATTGTTTGATATCGGTCAATTGATGGTTTATTACTCATTGATAAGAAAATTATTGTTTTCTGTTGGACTGTTGGACTCTTGGACACCCATAGTGGTGCATAACCAATAGTGAAATATGATCGGTTTGGGTTTGGATTGTATTAGATTGATTGGTTGTTTTTGGACCTTTATAGTGGACTTCATATTTTTTTCTTCTTCTTGGTCTATTTTCTTATTTGGCCTATCTATAATAAGTAATCTATATTAGGTCTATTTTATATAAATTACCTATTAGTTAATTTTCAAAATTTAATCAAAACAAGCAAGAATTATAGGACATGAGAATGTGTAACATAATATTTTAGGGAATTAAAAAACAAAAGAATGATTTTTTAGTGTTAATATCATACTTGTAGGCTTTGAAGTTTTCTATTGTGAAGGTGTATGAAAAAAAAAAAATACTAAATTTTGGACAAATTATTTAAATTAAAAAAATAAATTATATATATATTTACATAAATTGTAAATAAAGGTTGGATAGGATTGGATGTTTTGAGGATAAAAGGATCCAACCTAGGTTGGTTTTTAAGAGTTGATATCAGATCCAATCTAATAGAGGTCGATCATCCGCAAAAAATTAATTAAATTGGATTGGATCAGACAGTTTGATCGATTGATTGGATCATATGAACACCAGTTTGATCGATTGATTGGATCATATGAACACCCCCATAAGATGTGTTGGTTTTAATTGTTAAGATGCCTTCTATCTGTTCAGAACTTGATTCATATGTCTTGCTTTTCAGACTTTTTCTTTAAAAATTCACAAAATTAAAAAGTAAGCAGATTTATAATTTGAATAAGCAATTTTCATTTTTAAAATTTATATCTAAATTTTTCATTTTTTAGAAATCCGTACGACATTCTTTTTTTTTTTTTTCCCCCCTTCTTATTTTGCTTTTGCACTATTCAAATGTTGCATTAAACAAAAACTATTCAATCTTACATTATTTGAATACACAAGTCACATATTCAAAATTTATACTCAAATACAATCTACGATCCAAATGGGGTTATGAAATTTGGGTATGATCCAAACGGGGCTATAAAATTTGGGCGATAGGTCTAATTTTGTGAAGACTATTTCTGTTAGTTTATAACTTGACTCATGTGTCTTCCTAATAGACTTTCTCTTTAACATAACAAAATAAAAAATAAAAAAAAATCACCAAATAATCAAGCGGGTGGTAAGGAACTTGCTCTCTCGAAAGTCTTGGGTTTAAATCGTCATTGTTGCAGTAATCAAGTATAAAAACAGTCTATATTTTGCAAGGGATTAATATATCACGCTAGATCCATATATAACTATTCAGATTTCCAAATATCTTAATAAATTCAAACTTTAAATATCCATAACTTTGTTATTTAAAGTTCAAATTGGATGATTTAAAAAAAAATGACATAGAATTTCGAAAAAAACGAAATAAGATCCATATTGATATATATTTTTTCTGAACATATTTTAATATTTTATACTTTTTTATTCCAAACAGTTTTTTCCTTTAAATGCACATGTTCAAAATTACAACTTATTTTCAATCCAAAACACATTTTCAAAACCTCCCTAATTAGACCTGAAATATACGAGAAATTATCAGACAATTATATCTTTTGTTTTGTCCAATAACAATTGTGCCTCAAATGGAACCAAGAATCCGTGTTTGCAGGCAGGAAATTTCGGATCAGGCCCAGGAGCTTTTGACATTCTAATGTGAAACCTCTTTTTTGTTTTTTTGTGCGTGTACAAACTTTTATTTTATTTTTATTTTTTTAACTTGTTTTTAATATTTTATTCCTCCTATCAGTTATAAATTTGTCCTTTTTTGTGAACTTTCTTGGTATTTAAAAGTATATAAAGTTTTTTCTTTTGTTGAAAAGTAAATAAAGTTATTAAAGAAAATGAAGATGTCCATTCCGGAATAAGAAGAGCATAAACTTTTGTAATTACATTGGTAAGCATCACTTGTAGTTACAATTCACGTTAATCTTCAAAAATACATCAATCGTTGTCACAATTTAAGAAAAACCTACATTATATATTTCAATTGATAAAGGAGTCTGAACTTGTTGACATCTGAGCTCGTTAAGTTATCTAATTTTAAACATTCACATATTTGTTGTACTTGAGATGTTAGGATTAGTACCCTTAAACATTCATTTATTTTATTTTTCATATCATTAGATTATTCACTTTCATGATAATGAGAATGAGATGTTGTATAATTGCAAAAGCAAATATAAAGAATCCAAAATTAAGGAGTATTTGTTTCACCATTTCAAACAAAAATATTTCAACTCATTTTTATCTTTTTCTGAAAAGTCAACAAATTTTTTAACTAGTTTTTAAAAATTCAAATAATTTTAATATAAATATTTCAACTCAAATCTACTGATCAATCGAATGCTTAATTTTGGTATGATATCTCTTACTTATATTTAGGTCTTGTTTGGCAAAAAGCTCTGTTTAAACTAAACTGTACTTTTTTTATCATGTTTTTTGTCTTTTTCCCCAAAAAGTTGTTTGTCTTTTCTGAAAATTCAAAAAAATTCAAAAAAATTTACTATTTAAACTTACAAATCTTAATTCAAACTTACACACCAAACACCCCCTTAAAAGAGCTAATGATTCTTTTGGTCATACATTTCTTACTTATCACGTGACAATCATGTGATTGTCATGTCATTGTCATATAATGACCACATCATCGCCATGCGGATTTTATTTTATTTTATTTTGCTATGTAACTAGTTCGGTGTTCACTTATAATGGTTCAGGACACTCGCGTGGGCACTGTGCAAACAGTCCCTTGAAGGATTGTGATAAAGTTTATTTTAGTCCAAGAGTTTATTGGTCTTAAGTCAAATTCATGTTGGAATAATATATCCAACATTAGACTTTGATTGAAAACCATCCGGATTGTAATATTTGGAATAAAAATATTTGAATTATCATCCGAATTGATCTTTAAATGTTAACATTTAAAAAAGTACATCTGAATAGAAATATTTGAATTTATATTTTGATGGTTGTTGAAAACTATTATTCGAAATGTCAAAAAATTTGAATTGGTATTCGGACGAAAAATCATTTAAAATTGAATGTCAAAATGAGCAATCCAAATACTTTATTTTAAATATGAAAAAACCAAACACTTAGATGAGTGATTTAGGTAAAAGTTGAAATGAAAACAAATGATTACCCCAAACACAAGCGTAAGAAATCCTTAGAAAGAATTTGGATAAGGCTTATAGAAGAAGCTTATTATTATTATTATTTTTTTTGAAAGTTTAGAAGAACCTTATTAGGTATTATTGTCATTATCATATTCTGTTAATTTTTTTCCGGAGTCATATACAAGGTTACAACTTAGAAGCCTTTTTTTTTCCTTTGAGAATTAGGTTATTTTAAGTTTTGCTCTCAAAGTTATTTTTGAACAAAAAAATGATTTGATAAAATCAGGTCAAAAAGGTTAATTATATATTATCATAAATTTTATTGATATGTTTGGTCATTATTTTGATACTCGGAATATTAATTTATTTGCTTTTTGGGAGAAATTTATTTATATTTATTTAGAGGCCGTTTGGAGACATCTAAAGATGGTGTTTTGAAGGTTGAGTTGAAAATGTATATTTGGGGGGAAAAACTTTTAAAAAAGTTCAGTGATAAAGAAATAGTGCAAAATTTAAAAATATATTCAGACAAAAAATATCCAAAATGGAACTTGTTTTTATTAATCTCGTCTATACGAGTATTTTTACAAAAAAATTATTTCATTTCGATTTGAAATGAGAAAGTTATTTTAAAGTTTGAGTTTTTTAAAAATAAAAAAATCAAAAAAATTTGATGTAGAGTTAATATTTTGAAATCCAAATGGTAAAATACCATTTGGAACTACCATCTCAAATGATATAATTTAGTTGAAGTTAAATTTTATTAAATTTTTAGAAAAAGTAAATAAATATTAAGATGAAAATAATAATAAATTTTATTAAATTTTTTTAAAAAAGTAAATAAATATTAAGATGAAAATAATATAATTTAGTTGAAGTTAAATTTGAATGTCAAATAAAATCTCAAATTCAATTAACTTGTTGTTATAAAAAATAAGAGCTCATTTGCATATTTGATCAATCATTTAACTAACGAACCAAGTAGAGTATTTGATTCACAAAATGTTTCCTCGCAGGATAAAAAGATAAAAATTGGAAATTGTTATCCACGCCACGCGCCATAAAATGCGTGGATTGGGATCCGTGATGTCCACGTCATCCTAGTCTCTGTGCGAAAAGGAGAACACGGCGTACAGTAGCCAAAATTATTCAACTTGCGCACCTGACCGACCTTCGGTTCTCTAGCTCACCTCCCGCTATAAAATGATTCCAAAAACGCCAACTGTAATAAATTAAAAAAAAGGAATTTTATATATTATATTAATGATAAATAACAAAAAAAAGGAAAAAGTCGTTAACCTGCGCATACGTTTCACAAACTCCTATGTAAACCTGCGCCACCACACATTTTTCACGACACGACTTTGTCCTCTCCGGTGTAGGAAATTTATTTAAAAAAAAAAACAAAAAGAAAAAAAAAAAAAAAAGAAAGGGAAAGGAGGAGGAGGAGAAGAAGAAGAACGAACAGAGAAAAGTCTTTAGCGAACCTTCTCCGAAATTGCCTTTCTCCTTTTATGCTCTCGAAATTCCTTGAATTTTTCCTTTTCTTTTGCTCGGTTGTTTCGTGAGAAAATTTTTGCGATTCGAATTCGGTCGGGCACAAATCTCTGCTTCTTTTTATATATATAAACTGGAAGCACTCGGAGCGGTTATAGATTGGTTTTTCAGGAAGCTGAAAGGGAGTTAGGGTTAGGGTTTTGGAGGAGGTTTGATTGTTATGTTCAAGGAGATTTGAAAGCTTGAATTTTCTGATGGAAGGTAATTCGATCAGTTTGAAGCAGAGTAACGGCTTCGTTGATGACTTCGCCGGCGATGATTTGTTTGAAGGAGGGGATTTGTCGATTGATCTGGATAAGCTGTTCGACATTATTGATGAGGAACGCGATAAGGAGGATTCTGATCCCTTGCAGGTATGTTTCTTCGGCGCCAATTTTCTCGGAAAATGCTTGAACCCTTTTGAATTTCAGTTTTCTCTCACGTTTTTGTGTGGTGCATTCTAGAGGAACGAAAATTGCGTGTCTTTTGAAATCCGACTCTAGAGGGGAGCCATAGTTGTTTATGGCCTGTGATCCAATTAGTAACTATTTTAGTTATGAATTGATTAGAGTAATTGGGCGACTTTCTTGCTGTATGAAATGGGATAGAGTAATATTTTTGTGAAAGTTTCAGCTATTTTCATGGTGTGAGAGGATTTCACTGATGATGTATTCTTGTAAAGTCTCAACTTTTTTTGGTTACCATTTAGTATTGCAATTTTTGTCCTGTATGGTTAATCGGTGAAGTGTTTAGTAAGGAACTAAGGATTAGCTAGCTGCTTCGGTTTGCTACATTATTAGGGAAATTCTGTATTCCAGTCTGTACTGGGGATGGTTTGGGTACTAATAAGCCTGATGGGCATGCTGAATAAACATGAAAAATTGAAAACAATGAATGATCAATATATATATATATATATATATATTAGCCTCTAGATGTCTTGTCCATTTGTAAAACATGAAAAAGGTTGTATCTATTCTCTGAGGGTACACCAAATACTGGTCAATTGACCTTTTTCATTTTCTAGTTACGAACAATATGGACAGATTTTGAATAATTCCTTTTTATTTTTTATTTTTAATTTTATTCAGTTGCTGTGTTGTTTTATTTACAAAGTTGGGAACTTGGGAGATGGGTGTATTTGTTGCAAGAATCGTGGAACAGAGACTAGCTAGAGATCTTTTTTCATTTGTTTCTCTTCTCAAGTTCTGGATGGAACTTTATCGTATTTCCTTGTTTATATTTCTTGCTATGGATCTTTAGAAATCCTTTATTGATACTGAAATTTTGAGTATTTAAATGCAGAATTACTCGGAGGTGTCATTAAAATTTGCATCACAAGGTGAAGCAGGGTCCCATGCAAGCAACCATGATAGTATTTGTCCAGGTAGTCCTCGATATGTCCACACCGACTATTTTAGCATTTCTAATTTGTTTTTTCTTTTTTAAGTTTTTGATATGTGTGGTATACCCTAGTCCCTGCCCCTTTAATTTCTTTCCTTGTTTGCCATAATTGGGACAGTCTTATCTCCTCAGACACCATGTACTAATCTGATTTTATTCCTATTGATGCAGAGAGTGATCTAGTGGGACCCAGCACATTGCACCCTGTGTACAACCCAGAAGCTTCAGACTCTATGAACAGGGTCTCAGGTGGTTCCCTTGGTTCCACAATGAACCAGAACTTAATCTTCGACTATAGAGTTCAGCAGTCTCCGATGAATGCTTGTTCTGCACGTCTTAAAGACTGGATTTCACTAGCTCCGGTTGATGGAACTTCCTTGGTTGAGAGGGCTAGTTTCTCGCCGCCTACTAGTAGTACAACATCTAATTTTCCTCAAACAGATGCTAACAATTCTTCAGATTTTGTAGATAAATTCAATAGTACCCTGCAGGGAGAAACTGAAATTCAATTCAGGAACAATGGAGCTGAAATCAGTCCCCATGGTGTGTAAACTCTTTCTTGACTTATTCATAGGATTTGGAATTGGCCTTTCCATAATGATTTTGGAACTATAATCTACGTCACTGCCTATCATCAAAGAATTCTGGGGATAACAACTAATTAATGTTGTTCTGATGTTTGCAGATGTTTTAGAATACCCTGGTTCTAAGAACGTTGTTATGGATTTTTTTAATAATGGGACCTTTGGTCAAAATACTGTGGAACATGTGGGACCACCGAAAGATAACTTGTATACATATGCAGAAATTCCCTTCATGGATGCAGATATGTGCTCACAAGACAAGGCTTGTAAGGAATCTTCCACCTGTCCAAGTACTGATATGAAGAGTGATTATTCCATGGCACAATGTAACATGGGGACAGATTATCACTTGCATAACAGTTTTAATTCTCAAATCAATGAAAAGTTGAAGAGTAGAGTGAAGGATGAGGAATGGGAATTTCCAACTGAGAGTGCATGCTCAAGTACTAAGATGAAATTGAATGGCCCTAGTGGGGAAACTGGAAAATCTTCCATGGGGGTTTCAATGAGTAGTTACATGGATGTAGAGGAATATCATTATGGATATGAAGGAAATGATTATGCACCATCTATGGGATGTTCTTGGTTTGATGCAAATGGTTGTCGTATCGATGATAAAGCAGCAATGCAGCCATGGGCGTGTGCTCAATCATACATGTATGGTGAAGAGAACGTGAAGGACGAAAACCCTGAAGAGTTGGTTGCACCTAGTATCTCTATGTGGCATTCTGCTGATGCCATTGATGAAGCTGTCAGCAGAGAACATTCTTATTCTGCAGACAACAAATCTTTTGGTGAAGACGTAAGATCATCATTTTCTGGTATTTCTTCCTCCCTGTCTTGTCAGAAGACTGAGCACCAAAAGGATGAGAAAGAAGATCATCTTACGTATAAGGGAGTTTTCCCTTATGCAGATAATATTGATGGAAGATTGACAGCCTATAATAATGGAAATTTGAACATTAATGCTCAGGAACAGTATATGCCATTTCTGCACCCATTCCCTTCAATCAGTAATCAACATTCAAGCATGGGTTCTATGATTTCAAAAGTCAGTCCTGAATCAAGTCATAGTAATTTCTCAGAGAAATCCGTTGTAGAGGATGACTCGGATATATGTATCATTGAAGATAGAAGTCATCCTGCTCCCTCAAACCAGTCTCCAGCACTGAGGAGTACCTTTGTTACTACACAAAGTTCTACAGTTGGTGATAATTACATGACCGTTGGGGGCATGAGATTTAAGGAAAAAAATGAGCGTTTAATTTTACGATTATTGCAGGTTAGCGATGTTACTGGAATTATTATATTTGCTCTTTGCAATTCTTAAGAGTAAATACTTTTAGTTAGCCCGGTTGGTCATTATTGTTGGTTCTTTTAGTTGAAATAATAGTTAGCCTGGTTGGTCATTATTGTTGGTTCTTTTAGTTGAAATAAAATTATAGGCCCGTTTAATTTCAAACCTTTATTATCTGAGAGCATGCCATGCATATTTCAGGATCTTTCACAGCCGAAGTCAGAAACTGATCCACCGGATGGAGTTTTGGAAGTGCCTCTTCTTCGTCATCAGGTTTGAAATTGTTTTCTTTATTTTTTTCTTTCTTAAATCTTTTTGGAAATATAATAGATAAAAAGCCATAGTAAGAATTAGTCACATACATAAGTAGTTAATAATGCTCGCACAAAGCAATAAATGGGGCCCAATTGGAAACCTTAGTTGATGAGTTGTGTCTGGTATTGTTACTAAGAACTGAAATGATGCTGTCTTCAGCACTTGGAAGGATCGTTATAGATTACAGATAAGTTGGTGGTAATTTGAAAAAGAAGGTAGTCTCAGACTCCCATAGACTCTCACACCAGAATGAATTCTTTCTTACCAGAAATATAGTTTTCTAGTTATGTAAGCAATAAACTGACTGCTGTACCATTCCCTTTGGATGTCAAAAGCCTGTGGAGGCGCTTCAATTTGACTTACATATTCTGCAGTTTAAGTCTAAAAGTGGTCATCATCTTACACATTTGGGGGCCTAATTCACAAGATTTCTTTATGTTTTTATGCTTATTGTCCCTTTTGAGCTTATATGACTTTCTGGACAGAGGATTGCTTTGTCATGGATGGTTCAGAAGGAGACGGATAGCACACAATGTGCAGGTGGAATTCTAGCAGATGATCAGGTTTATGTCCCCCTCTAATTAATTATCAACACTAGCTGATATTCTTTTTAGTTTAGTGGACCTGTGCCTAAAGAATACGAAATCATTTTTCTTTTCAGGGATTGGGGAAGACAGTATCGACAATTGCACTTATTTTGAAGGAAAGGCCTCCATCTTCTAGAGCATGTCATGTAAAACAAGATGAAACAGAAACTTTAAATTTGGATGAGGATGAAGATATGCTTCCTGCGTCTAATGAAGTGAAAGAAGAACCAGATACTCTTCAAGCTGTGTCAAATGAAAGTCCACTGGGAGGCAAAAATTCATCGCTGCAAGCAAAGGGTAGACCAGCTGCTGGAACCCTTATTGTTTGTCCTACAAGTGTTCTGCGACAATGGGATGATGAGTTGCGGAATAAGGTAACCAGAAAAGCCAATCTCTCTGTGCTTGTGTACCATGGAAGTAATCGGACAAAGGATCCTTTTGAGCTGGCGAAGTATGATGTGGTCCTTACGACATATTCAATTGTCAGTATGGAAGTACCAAAGCAGCCGCGTGCCAATGACGATGATGAGGAGAAAGGAAAATCAGATCATGGTTTATCAATGGGATTCTCCTCTAGTAAGAAAAGGAAATACCCTCCGAGTTCTGATAAAAAACGTTCAGATAAAAAAGGTTTGGACAGTGCGGCAGAATCGAATGCTCGCCCCTTAGCAAAGGTGGGATGGTTCAGGGTTGTCCTTGATGAGGCCCAGAGCATTAAGAATCACAGAACGCAAGTTGCTAGGGCCTGCTGGGGTCTTCGCTCTAAACGTAGGTGGTGTTTGTCAGGGACTCCTATCCAGAATGCAATTGATGATCTCTACAGCTACTTCAGATTTCTCAAATATGACCCTTTTGATGCATACAAGTTGTTTTGTGCCCATATCAAGACTCCAATTAGTAAGAATCCAACAAATGGGTACCGAAAGCTACAAACTATTTTGAAGACGGTCATGCTACGGCGGACCAAAGGTGAGAAACTTTAAGATTCTTTTCATTGACTTTGCTTTCTGTATGACCAAAATAGTTTAAAAAAATAAAGATTGTGCTTAGTTAAGATGCTACTACTCCTTTTATTCCCTATTATTTTCTTTGGCTTTGTTGGTCCATTTTTGGCAAATTAATTTTTGTATGACCGACAGTATTAGTTGTTCTTCTTGAGATATGCCTTGAAAAAGCCAGTTGCATTTACAATTAAAATTCTTGAGCACATGGTCCAACTCACTTTATTTTATCCCATTTATATTGAAGGAGAGTATATATTTTTTTGGGTTGAATTTTGTAATTTATTGTCTTGGTTCTGTAATCACACCGAGCTTTTGTTGTTGACTTCTTTGAATTGGTATGTTGACTTTCAGCACCTATGGGAAACTCACTGTTGGCATTTTATAATCTGATGCTAATCTTTTGCTATAGGTACACTTCTTGATGGGGAGCCGATCATCAATTTACCACCCAAATATATAGAATTGAAAAAGGTTGATTTTTCAAAGGAAGAACGTGATTTTTACTCCAGGCTAGAGGCTGATTCACGTGCTCAGTTTGAAGTATGGATTCACTACAAACATAGTTTTTGCTTTGTTTTGGATTTCCTTTCTTGTTTATCATGATTGTCCCTTTCTTCACTTGAGAATAATGTTCAGTTTAGCTTATGATTTTTTTGCTAGCTTTACACGGTTACGTTTATTTGTGATAGTAATGTTCAGTTTCTTATATGTATGCTTGTATATCAGGAGTATGCTGCTGCTGGAACGGTTTAAACAGAATTATGTTAATATTTTGTTGATGCTCTTGCGTCTTCGACAAGCTTGTGATCACCCCTTTCTTGTAAAGGGCTTTGATTCACATTCATTATTGAGTTCTTCCTTAGAGATGGCAAAGAAACTACCTCAAGATGAAAAGGAACATCTTCTGAAACGTTTGGAAGCTTCATTGGCAATTTGTGGCGTCTGTAGTGTATGTACCATTGTGTTTTGATATATTTGGCGCTTAGCTTTTACATAACATCTTTGTGGCTGTTTTCACATATTGAATGTCAAATTTGGCTTTGGCACGGTGAATTATTGGTAAAGCTTTTTGCTGACAATGTGTTTATTATTTATTAGGATCCACCTGAGGATGCTGTTGTTGCCAAGTGCGGACATGTCTTTTGCAACCAATGCATTTGTGAACATCTTACAGGCGACGACCACCAGTGCCCCAGTACAAATTGCAAAGCTCGGCTTAATAGGTCTTCAGTGTTTTCCAAAGCCACGTTGAGCAGTTTTCGTGATCAGTCTTGTCAGAATGGTACTGCTGATTGTACTGGTTCCGATGCTGTTCGGACAGGAGAGTCTTGTCACGAGGGTGGCTTGTATAATTCTTCCAAGATTAAGGCTGCACTTGATGTCTTGCAGTCATTATGTGGACCGCAGGATTGTTCATCAGGAAATAGTTCCACACAGAACACATCTGATGAAAATGCTGGCTCTGTGGAAAACTTGTCAGCTACTTGTGCAGTTGAACCACTTAAGGGTGTTCTTGATAGCAGAAATTTGGAGGCAGAAGATAGTAGTAATTCTTCAATTAAGGTTGTTGGACAGAAAGCTATCGTGTTTTCGCAGTGGACGAGGATGCTGGATTTGCTTGAAGATTGTCTAAAAAGTTTCTGGCATTAAGTACAGAAGACTAGATGGAACAATGTCCGTCATGTCCAGAGATAAAGCTGTGAAGGATTTTAACACCATGCCTGAGGTTTGTGGAAATCATAGCATGTCTATGTGTCAATCTCCCGGATGTTTACACCATCTGATGTTTGATTTCATGTTTCTTTCAGGTTTCGGTTATGATAATGTCTTTGAAAGCTGCTAGTCTTGGTCTCAACATGGTTGCAGCTTGCCACGTTCTACTTCTGGATCTGTGGTGGAATCCTACTACCGAAGATCAGGCAATTGATAGAGCGCATCGGATTGGACAAACTCGTCCTGTTACAGTTTTGCGTTTGACCGTGAGAGATACCGTTGAAGATCGTATATTAGCTCTTCAGGTACTTGGCACTTCTGTTAGTGTTCTCTTCTAATTCTGAAATTTTGAAGTTTTAAGATAACACAATAGTTACAGCTTACAAGGTTTTGAGAATGTTGTTATACTTGTTTGTTTTTCTGTAGAAGTTTAGATTTCAGGGGTAGTGGATCGATAAGGTAGTAACCAATTACTTACGAAAACTAGTTAAATGGAAGGAAATCTAGGGGTTTATTTATACTCTAGTTTAGTGAGGCAAGATACTACAAAACCTTGTTAATAAAATGATTCTGGATATTTGGGATATGCTTTTGTATGTTACCTTCCTGCCTTAGAGAACCGAGTATTTTGAGTCGTTTAAATGTTTTCCGAATATATTTTGGAGTGATAAGTTAGTTTATACTTGAGAATTTTTCGATTGTTTTTACTTATGGCCTTCTTTTCCCATCAGCAAAAAAAGAGAGAAATGGTTGCTTCTGCATTTGGGGAGGATGAAACCGGAGGTCGTCAGACTCGCCTAACAGTAGAGGATTTGAAATATCTGTTCATGACGTGAGTAATGGTGGCATATGTTTGGCAGATATTGTTTTGGTTTCTAACGCAGATTGTCATCAGTTTGCTTTCTCTAAAAGGTGTCCACAGCAGCAGTATTACTTTAATCCCTGACCAATAGAGATTGAAAAGTTGCCGACTATAATTGAAGCTCTACTGACAACAAGATCGTGTTTATGGTATTCTATAGAATCACAGGATCCATTTTTTTCTTTTTTACATAGAATTTTTTTTTTTTTTTTTCAAACTTCTCTCTCTATCACAATGTATAGGATGTGGATATTAGTTGCTTGAAGCTAGTAAAGGTAGGAGCTATAGATACAGACGAGGGTTTTCCCTTTTTTTTTTTAATCCATTTTTTTTACATGTAAATGATAGAGTTTTTCATTTTTTTCTGAATCGTATTTAGCTTTCTGTCATAGCAATTACAAATGTTAGGCGTGTTTGACAGATTTGATTATGTATTATTTCCCTAGTCGGTGTTTGTTTGTTTGTTTGTTTGTTTTGTTTTGTTTTGTTTTGTTTTTTTTAAAACCATTAACGGTGTAAAGGTTTTCAAAGGTTGACGAGGCAATGCCGCAATTGCAAAGGAGCTTATTAGTGGTGATTCCAAGTATATGACTGTAAATTGTAACTATTTTCTCTGGAGCTATCAGAAGCCCATTCTGTCAAAACAAATGCCGGAACCCGGAAGATTAACGACCATCTTTATATTCCGTTTTTGGTTCTTGGCTTCCCGAATCTCTACAAGTACTAAATTTGAGGGCAAACCAGTTAGTCTCCAGCTTGCTATGGCAACGGGGTGGAGGTGGGGAATGCGAAGCATTCCTATCCCGATCCTCAAAACCATTCCCATCCCTGCCCTCATCCCACCTAAGATAGGATGAGATATAGACCATCCTATTTCTGTTTAATATAATTATGTATATGAAAATTGCATAACAAATCCAATTTCACACAAGTACAAATTAAATATGAGCAATAAGCCAATAACGCGTTAACATTCGAAAACTACATTCATAAACAGCACATAGTAACATATTAGCCAATTAACATCATTAACTACTAATTACCTTTTCTATTACTTTTTTCTGTGCGAAAAAATATAATTAGTTATTATATATGTATTTTACTATTTACTCTAAATAAATTTAAAATGTTAACATTAAGTGTATATAAGAGATGTATAAAATTGTGATGGATGCAGGATGGGTCACGCTTCCCCGTCCGGCCGTCCCCATATCCAACCCCACCCAGCTTCCAATTTGAAATAAATTTAGTAACACATGTTTGAATTTGGTAACCCAAACTGTCGTATAATATCAACATTGAACAATCTCTGCATAATGAATAATATTACCAACCAATCACATTCAGAAAACACATGTTTGCGTTTGGACTAATTAGGTGTCGTATTGGTATTGCGCCTCTGAATCAACCAAGAAAGAATGTCGTTTCGAACAATCTCCACATTCTCATCCGTCTCTCCAAACAGCAACGAATGCATCATCCCCTCGTAGATCCTCACCGTCTTGTCGTCGCTTCTCGCCTCCGCGTACAGCGCTCGGCTCACGTCCGGGTCGGTGACGGCGTCGGCGCTGCCGTGCAACACGATGAACGGCAGCTTCACCTCCGACAGCCTCCCGCTCAAATACTCCGTCACTCTCAGAAGCTCCACCACCGTCCCCAGCCTCGGTTTCCCCCTATACCTCCTCGGATTCCGATCCGCCACGATCTTCTTCTCCTCTACCTTCACCGACTTCCGCATCAGATCCTCCGTCGGAACGATCGCCAGCGTCGGGAAGAATCTCGCAAATTGCGTCAGGATTTGGGGAATCGGCCACCTAGGTTTCAGGTTGTCGGAGATTTTGCACATCGGCGCCACGAGGACGGCGCCGTCGAACCCTAGCGGATCGGCGAGGTGGATGAGGAGGCAGATCGCGCCGCCCATGGATTCGCCGTAGAGGAAGGACGGCGGCGGAGGGAGGCCTGGGGTTTGGAATCGGGAGTCGCGCTTGACGGAGTTGAAGAAGGAGAGGCAGTCCTGGACGGCGAGGTCGACGCTGGGGACGAAGGCGTGGAGGCCATCGGAGCCGCCGTGGCCCTGGAGGTCGAGGGCGAAGCAGGCGAAGCCGTGGCGGGCGAGGAAGATGGCGGTGGCCTGGAAGGTCCAGGAGATGTCGTTGCCGTAGCCGTGGACCATGAAGACGAGGGCGCGGGGAGGGGAATCTTCGGAGGAGAGAGGAAGCCATGAGCGAGTGAAGAGTTTGAGGCCTCGTGGGGAGGTGAAGTAGGAGCTGGAGCCTCTCACGCCTTGAAGCGCGTAGTAGTCTTGCTCCGGCGTGTTGCCCCAGAAGTGGACGTGGCTCTTTTCCTCTTCTTGCCGGTCCGCCATTTTTGGAGCTACCAAGCTTCAGCAATTTAACAAAAAAATATTTGGGGTAAATATATTTGAAAGGATATCGATGTTAGACAGTTGACTTTTGAGTTGTGTGGCTGATTGGAGGAGGAGAAGCTTTGAAGATGACGAGGCATTAGGCATTTAGGCAGGCAGGTGATGTCGTTTTTTTTTTTGAGAGAAACGTGATGTCGTTTTACTACTTTGATTACTTGTGCTTACATTTTCCATAGAGTTTTGGCAGCTATCTATAATTTAATTCCTTTCTCAGTATGTTTAGGCATTTTTTTTATAGCATATATATATATATATATATATGTTTGTACATGCGTTATATGCTCTGTTTGTGGTTTCAGTGGACTTGTTGTTGGAGCTCTTGGACGATTAGAGACATGACTACACTTCCTTCGTTGGAGAGGTCCCCTAACCATATATCTGTCTTCAAATCTCTCCACGTCTAGGTTTATAAGGTTACACATTCAGATTGGTATGTAACCTTCGATTGTTTCAATTTCTTTCCTTTCTTTTTCTTTATTTTTTGCTTGCTTGCTTATATTATTATTTACTTGTTTAATTTTAATTGATAATGGTTGTTATGTTTGAAAGGTTTTTTTTTTTTTTGACTTCATTTATCTGTGTTCTTTTCTTCTATTTTCCCAGCTATTTACATATCATTTTCTAATCTTGCTTTTGCATTCTACGGGGTTCTTCGTGACTAAAAGAAAAACACACACACACGGTGCTATTGAGGTAATTTCCCAGAAAGTAGGCCAACTGCAAGCCGCTTCATGGTGCATGGCATGGGAAAATAGGTTTGTGGATGACATAAGCTTTAAATAAAAATGACATTCGTCAACTATTTGGTATTTGGACTTGAGTTTTATACTCCGAGAGCTAACTGGTCATGTAATCTCTTATTTTAGGTCCTTAACTTGACTCGAAGATGGATTTTTCTTGTAATTCCAAGAAAACTATTTGCAGTTGGGGAAGATCTGCCTAGGTTTGTTGCTTATATTGCAGTGTTATTTATTTATTCTTTATTATTCTGTTTGGAAAGAGAATGTAGCTGAATAATTTTAATGGAAAAATATTTAGGCATACAAAGAGATCAATTAAACTTGTGAAGTGTGTTGAAGGGCATGGATACCAATTAGTGTCATTGCAACCGAGAGAGAGCTTTAACTCATTTGGATGCTTTAGTTCTGGTAGTGAGATGGTGGGTTTTTGCTGCTTCTTCCCTTTTCTTTCCAAGTTCTCTAATCTCGTTTTTTTCTTTCATGTTTTTAACATGATACTCCTTCACTTTTGATTAAACCATACTTTTTTCATCTATGCAGAGCAAGGTCAAACGATTGCTTGGTTAGTGGCTAAAGGCTTCATCTGTCTGTGTCCCAGTCATGGGGCACATTGTCAGAGGTACACAAAACTTATAAATGATATCTTCTTGCATATTTGGCATGCTCTTGCACAGTTTTTATTTTTGATTTACAATTTTTAACTGTAGTAAACTTCCATTTCTTGTCTCCCTAAAATGGGGGAAAAATTGTAGAGCAACAAGGTCAAGATTGCATGTTGTGATTATCTTTTTCTTGATTTATTATTATTTTTATCTTTTATTTTTTGGATACCTTGGATTAGTAACCAAGATTTTCTAGTGGACGGATTTGTGATTCAAAAAGACTCGAACTTTGCTTGGCTATTATCCTAATTGGTTATTACTAATTAATTAATTATTATTAATTACTTTGCTTGGCTATTATAGCTAAATAGTCTTTTTTTAAGAAGTTTTTTAATAAATGAACGAAATTTTTAAAAAAATAGACCCTTTTTTTCTAAAATTGATCAGTGATTGACTACATAATGGTTAGTTAGTGAGTCAATCACTGATTATAACTATAACGTAAATAACCAAATTTCATAGTCAATCACCAATTTTCATAGTCAATAATATGATTGACTATTTAGTCAATCACTGATTGACCGAATCTGAAAAATGACAAATGACCATTGTCCTAAATAAAAAAAGTTGGGCCATTTATTAGAATATGTGATTAAAAAAGACCACCTAGCTTAATTTTCCTATTTTATTACTTTTATGAAAAAAATTTGATGCTGTTACTATTGTTACAAAATAACTACTAAAATTTTGTATAAACTCCAGTTTGCCCCCCCCCCCCCCCCCCAAAAAAGAAAAATTGTAAGTCCAATATTTGAACGTTCATATATAATACTGTTCTTCATTACACTTATTCATCACTTTATCTAGTTATTAGGATGTAGTACTATAATATTTTTGTCATCTTCTACTACTAATGTAATTATCTCTATTGGAATCATGGGCTTTGGAGAGAGGCATTATACCAGACACCTTGTCCAACGATGACAACAGGTATAACTTTTTGTACACCACTAAAATATTTTCTCTCATTTGCAAGTTGGGTTCGATATTAGTAATCACTTCATTTATAATTTTAACCTATTGGGAAAAGAAATATGCAAAGTTCAATTGTACGACTGTCATATTGTATTGCCGTTGCTTACTATACGGATTTTTTGGTGGAGATAACACTTTTCTGTATGGTCGAGAAGATGCCATATTGTTCAGTAAAAATAAAAAATAAAAAAAAAATCTCTATCACTTTCCCACTTAAATCGAGGTTTTTTTTTTTTTTTTTTTTTTTTAAGAAAAAAAATTGTATCTTGAATGTTGAAGCATAAGTTGTAATGTTCATGATTTTTCCTCTTTCATTTTGTCTTGGTATTACCATTGTAGTTGGTTTTTTTTTTGGTCATCTACACCTACTACTGATATTTCTTATTCTTTGAAAAAAAAAATAAAAATTCATTCCATTGGAGTGAGGAGCCGTGAAGAAGTATGAATACCTTTTCAATGAAGGCAATAGGTAAGTCTTCCTTATCTAAACAAAGCATTTATAATGTTCTTGATTATTCTAAACAGTATTATTTGATCATAATTCCTTTGCCATTTAGCCTATACTGTTATTATTACTGAAACTTATTTCTTTGGATGGGGACCTATGGAGAGGCATACATCAAACTTCTTCTTCAACGAAGATAAAATGTATAGTTTTTCTCACTTAATTAAATTGCTTTTAACACTAGGAGCATGTTAGGTTTGGTATCAGTAGTCAATCCTTGCACCCACTTGAGATTGATTCCCTCTCCCTCTTAAAGGTAGTGATGCAGCATAATTTACTACATTTTAGTAAGTCTACATTTTGAGTCCATGATTATTTGATTGTATATAACGATGTTTAAATACTTACATTGATAAGATTATTGTTTTGTTGCTAAGTTTGGAAAACACTAGGGAATTGAATTGGATTGTAAACATTCATTCTTATTTCTTTAACCCACCCCATTGCATTTCCCATCACGTTCCTTTACAGTGTGGTGTTTTAGAATAGCATTTGCTCTCTTTTGTTATGCTTTTTGCACACTGAATACTTTACCTTTACCATATCGAATGACTATGCGTTTATAATATTAGGATATAATATAACAAGATATTTCCACAAGGACAAGCAGCATTTGGATGGGACATTCAAATGAATACTCTAGAATGGTGAGCTATGTTTCTTCAATGTTCACTACCTGACGTGTTCATTAAGATGATCATTCGAAAAGTTAAATATCATTTAGGAGTAATTAGTTAGGTAAACATCATTTTTGTAACTTCTCTTGATCAATGAGTTACAGCTTATTTCCCAAAAAGAAAATATCTGCCCTAAAGAGTTGATCAGGAACTTTAACTTTTCTAGCTCTGTTTGGACTGTCAATTTCGTTATTCAATTTGCTTCATCTTGGAGAAAGAAACTAAGACACCCTTTTAATTGTGAATGGATGTTCTTTTTGAGGGGTTTTTTTTTTTTTTTTTGTTAAAGACTATACAATGTACAATTTTCCCCATCTCTTTTTACTTTGGCTATAATTGTGGGCAATGTTTTGAATAATTCAACTGTACATGCTAAGTGTCTTCTACGAAAGGGCCTCTATAGCTTTGGATGATTATTTGTAAAGCATGTTGCCTGGAATGACTACTGAGAATGTAATACTTATATGCACTTTCCACGAGTTGGTAAAGATAAACTGATTATTATCATTGTTTTTTTTTTTTTTTTTTTTTTTGCAGCTCCAAACTGGCTTGATCGTCTCCCTCACACCTCATCAAATCTTTCTGTTATCTTTATCACTCTCTTCATTCCTCTGTTCCAAATCTCTCCCTTTTTCCCTCCCTGTTTCTATCTCTCACCATATCTCCTCCTTCCCCTTCTCTTTCCACTTTTCCTTCCCTTCCCTCTCTTCTTCTTCTTCTTCCTCCTCCTTTCCTCTCTCTCTCTCTCTCTCTCTCTTTCCTCCCTCGCTCTCATCTTTTTCTTCCACTTCCTCTCCGGTCCTCCTTCCCTCCGCTCTTTCCTGGGAGGACGAGGGGCTTAGAAAAGTAAATTCCTAGTTTTACTCTCTCTGTCTGAGTATTAGAATCAAGAGTTGGATGAGTTGAAAGTAGGATTGTATGTAAGATTAGGATGAGTATGATAGAATTAATGATAGGATTAGGATAAGAACTAACAATAGGAGGTCGTCAAGGACTAGATCATTATCATAAGAGTAGAAAATATTTTTGACTAATAGTAGGAGTACGTAGCACTGTATTTAGGGACGTGCATATTACCATTATTAAGATGGCTTTTTAGGAGAGCGAGGTGATTATTTGTTTGCAGTTTATTACTTTGGCTTTTTTGCATTGGTGCGCTCTGAACTTACAATTTGTTCATGCACCATGAAATTTTATATGTTGCATATACACCCAACTGACTACGGTTAATTTTTCGACCGAAATTGATCATTAATTAATAGAGCCTCTATGTACTTATTTAACTTGGAAGTAAATTACTAATTTGACTCTCTCTCTCTCTATCTCTCTCTTGTCGAGTATTAGTCTTGGATTAGTTTGAAGTAGGATTGCGATTAAGATTAGGATAAGCAGGAGAGGATTATATACTATTTTGATAGGATTGGGAAAAGAACTAACGATAGGAGATTTTGGACTAGAGCTGGGAAAGATATCAAGGCTAATAGGAGTACGTAGCACTGTAAATGTGCTACGTAATCTCTGATTCAGAGCATTAATTCTCTTTTTCCCAACACCCCAACGAGACAAAATGTTGGACAAAATGACAAAGAAGAAAGATAGGGAGAAAGAAAAGAAGAAGAAAAAAAAGGAAAAGAAAGAAAAGAAAATGAGACATATTTGTTGTTTTATATGGTTGTTATAATGGATTTGGTTGGAAATGGATGGAAAAGTGCACGCACGGAGACGATAGTGGCAAGGTCGTCCAATTAAAACCTTCATATTATTGGAAGCTTGATAGTGGGAGTGTTTCCCACACTTAGACTAGTTTATTGCTCAAATATAATGACAAGAGGTCTTTATCGATTTGAATAGTAAATATGTGTGAAATGGTAAATGTTTTTATAATCGTACGTGTGTTGAGTCTTTCAGTGCTTTTATTTCTGTCATTTTTTTTAAAATTTTATTTTTCATCATGACGCTTTATGTAATTTTCAATATTTTAACAAAGCACGGTGCAGAATTTGTTATCGGATAAAGTTTCAAGAAGTGTCGATCTTATTGGGACGTCTTAATTTGATGTTAATTATCTTTCATTATCATTGACTTAAAAAAAAAAAAAAAAAAATTCTGGTATTGAATGTGATAATGGTAAGTAGGCAAGTCAACTATATCATAGTGTTAGGCTGGTCAATCAAAACTATCAGATTATTTATATATAAAGCTGTAATTCTGTTCCAAAGGCCTCTTCTTAGATAGCATTTTGATTAGGAAATTTGTAAGTAGGTTTCATAGACAATATATAGTTGGTCAAAGCTGATGGCCTTCATTGTTTATACCTGAAAAGATGGGGTTTTTTTTTTTTTTTTTTTTTTGTTAAATTCTTTTTCCATTGCTTTGTTTTGATTTAAAAAGAATATTCTTCTTTGGCTTTATATCCACTATGGATGTTAACCGTATAAAGTATATCATTCGTAAATGTAAGAGTAATTTACAATAGCATATATATAACGAATGCTTTTAGTGCCTTTATGTATTAAACCTTACGCAAGGAATTAATACGTATATATACCAATCAAGAAACTCTCCAATGGTTTATTTCTTTCATTTAGTATACAAATACGTTGTTGGATCTGTTCCATCTGAAAGGACAACCATAACCTTAGCGATTTTTGTTTAGAGTTCGTCTTCTACTTACATATTGGAATCTACTAATTATTAGATCTTTAGATTTCATGTTAAAAAGTTAAATCTGTTAGGTGGGGTTATATCTAAAAATTCACATGCACCAAAGATGGTCGTAGAGCAAACACTTGTAAAATAAATATAGCTATGATCATGACAAGGCATTAATTGATATTTCCATTTTGCAAAGTAGCTAGAATTCTTCTTTTACAAAGTTCCTGGTGACCCATCATGAAGTTGATAAGTCCAACGGAAGAAAAAGGTGACTAATATTCTACTTTAGCCTGTTATTTTTCCCTTGTCAAGTCTTGAAAGAACCTCATAGCCCTTATATATATAGGTATAATTGGTACAATGAGCTAGACAGACAATTATTTGAGGGATGAATATTCTTTTTAGTCCATTGACAATACTTTATATATATACATGAATGACTAATACCCGAATTTTATATATCTTTTATTCCCCCACTTTAGAATGTAATATCTCTACTAGATTTACATGCCAATGAGTTTTGGCCATGAGTTTAGCAATTTTTTTTTACCCTCTATGGTTCAGCCTAATGTTTGCTTGCAAATGCAAGTGTATATATGTGAGTGCGCATGCTGTCAAGGTTGGCCACCAAATTCATTTTCCAAAAAATGTATTAAAATAAAAATAAAAATGAAGTAACTAATTTTCAGATAGCTAAGAAATGAAGTAGGCGAAAGTTATGAGTAAGGTTTTAATACATCCAACGTTTTTGGCTCGTTTTGTATATTTATATTTTTATGGTTCAATTCATTTAAATAAATATATATATTTTTTTTATGGTTCAATTCGTTTCTTTTTTCTCATCATTTAATGGATGAAAAATAAAAGATTCAATAGTACTTTTTTCCTGAACTTTGAACATGATATCATTTTAGCTTTTGAAATTTTTAGTTCAATTCCTTAATCCCTGAACTTTAATGTTAACCATAAAATATATTTACGAATGATTTACGAAACATAACTAAGATTTTATCATGTGTTCATCACATGCTAAGTTGATATTTTACACAAATAATCACATTTTGTGAAGTGTTATACATAAAAACTATATTATTTTGCAATTAACGTAATTATTTCTATAAAATTTTAGTTATTATGCGATCATCGTGCAATTATCTTCAGTATATTTCAGAAATTATCCGTCAAATTTTCATGGCGTTAGGGACCAAAATTGTCAAAAAGCCGAAGTTTAGTGACTAATTTTTCAAAATAAAAGAAAAATTTAAGAATCAAATTAGTGGTGGATTATTATCTAAAATTCAGTGAGTAACAATGCTAGTAATCTAAAAAATTAAAATGCATGTACATCTTAGAATGTATAAATGTATGGTAGTTATACCAGAAAGTTATATGTATTATGAGTTGGGAAAAATTTATGATAGGAGATGTAAATTTATTTTACCGGAATATAATGTTGTTTTAGCTGTTGGGTTAACTTTTTAATGATCCAATTTGAGAGTGTTTGTATTAAAAATTTATAATATGATGTGTATAACTTCTTCAGTCATATATCAAATCGTTAAAAAAGTTAATTTAATAATTAAAATTATAATACCTACTGATAGAACAAAAATATGGTTTTTACTGTGAGATTTTGAATGGTGGGAAAACTTACTACTCGTGGATATATGCATAGACTTGAGACTTTCTATGTAAAAGCTGATGTGATCAACTGTCGAGCTTATGACGAGAGCTAGTGCGCTTTATCTCAATCTGGTTTAAGTCATTGATATGGATTATGTATATTTGCATACATACATGTGTATATATATATATATATATATTTATATATCATGTTTCTATTTTGTTCTATCTTTTCCTGCTGAAGTTGGAAACATACAAAAAAGATAAGTCAATTGAGAAGATGGAGCTGGCTGGCCAATCAGACATGGACACTTTAATAATTTTGGTTTCTCCTAGTGGTGAAAGAAGCACCACGTAAAGCATATTTGCATTTTTTGACTAGCATATATGCTAAAGTGGCTCTTCATTCAGCATATTAGCCGCTTATTAATTAACAAGTCAATTTGGAGCAAATGAAAGTAATCAATTAATATACAAGGATATGTGTGTGTGTGTAGATTAGATGTGTGCATATATGTATATCCCTTTTGTGATAATTTTTCAGGTCACTTGAAATGTTGATGGAATGGTGAAAAAATCCTAATTTTGAGCTGCTCAACGCAGATTTTGCACCTTTTCTCAATCTTTATTGTGCCCAAAGTACCTTTGTTGACACAGAATCAATAAGCAAGAGACGATGCAAAAATGTTGTTGTTTATAAAGGAAATAGGTGGACATCCATTGGCCAATACAAATTAATTATTTGGAGGCAGATGTGGTGCCAAAATCTTAATTTGTTGGATGCCAAAAGGATGAAGCATAGTACGGCATGAAGTAATGCTTTTCAATTAGGTTAATACAATGGGATATTTTCGAAATTAGTCTCCCTCATATTTCGCATATTATAATAATGAAGAACATATATAATACAGATATTTTAATGGATGCTAAATTGTAAGTCAGGTTCGATTGATAAGATTTCTTGGCAGATTTCTATAATAAGACCTCAGAAATCACATTTACCTATAGAGTTTTGTTTTTAACTGTTTGATCTGTATTGAAAATCATATTCATATACTTTTTATTTTAATGGGATTTTGACTAGATTCAATCGAGGCCCTACAATTAAAAAAAAAAAAAAACATTCGTTATAAATTAGGGGGCTTTTGAGATAGCAAAAAATTAGGAGCCTTTTGGGAAGAACCACATTCCCAGCATTTCGTTATAAATGAATGGAATTGAGGATAGATAACATTCGTTTCAAATGAGAATGAAACATTTTGAAATGGTCCAAATGTTTATTTTAATGCAAATTCAGAATGGAGGCTCCCTTAAATTTTGAATGTTAATGCACAATGTTGCACTCCAGACTACTTTCAATGGATAACTTTTCTCTCTCTTCTATCTATGCATTAAAGTATCAAAACTTTTTCGTTTTAAATCAGTTGCGACGATCATTTTTTTTTGTGTGTGTTTAGAATGAAAAGAGAACGAAACCTCATCCATATACGTCATCAAAATCTGCCATGAACATTGAAGTTTGTTAAGAATTGTTAATTTTTTTTTAATATCTATCCAATACACATTCAAATGTTTCTGGTCAAATTATTCAACTCAAACATTTCCATTCAAATTATTCAACCCAAACATTTCCATTCAAATGCCAGTTTAGATGGTCATTTTATTTTATTTTTTTCAAATGGTTTTGGGAGCAAAGTCTTATTCTTGTCAAAGGTTGGAGAGAATAAAAGAAGTGATCAACGAACTAGTTTTTATCTTTTCTCCCTTAAATGATAGATAAAAAAAGTGTATACATACGTCTTAGGGTACAAACCAAATTATAGAGAGATGATTTCCGTCTCATTATTCAACTTAAACAAAAGTTGGAATCCAAGTCATCCTTCAACAACCACCAACTTATATATGTTTATATATTGGTTGTTTCTTTCATTAATCCTATCACCGCTTTGCTCTCATCACACTCGAGACGAGAGTTGTCATTACCCACAAGGTTCGCCACAAAACCCTCATCTTTCTACTTTGTGATGATGAGATTCTGAAGGGCATTTTTTTTTTTCCTTTTTTTTTTCTTTTCTATATTAACGCAAAGCTTTATTTAGAGGACACCACCAATTTGGAATATATACCAAAATATGTCTTTTCACTTTTGTGAAAATGATCAGTATCAATATCATTGACTGGCAATAAGAATCTGGTCGACCAGACTAGCAAACAAATTAAAAAAAATAAAAAACCAAAAAAGGAGATGCCACACGTCGCCATCTGATTTGGCACTTTTTAGTCATATACATATGTAAAGGTATATATATATATTCCCTATATTCGTTTGTTCTAAGACTCTGAAACAGTGACTTTGACATGATGTATAACTGGCTGTGTTGCTATCTTACTTTGCAGTATAGTACTTATGTGCCCTTGTTTTACGTTCTTTGGGGATTCCAAGAGAAGGCCATTGGCTCATGCATTTAAAGAGACCAATATATGGCCATTGGTTTTGAGATTTTGGATAAAGCCAATATTATGCAGGGCTAGCTAGGGCTAGCTAGGGCTTTCGCTCCTGTTTCGTACTGCCCAAACGTTTAACAAAGTGGCAGCCATCTTTTCTTGAGCTCTCATCATCATTCGTATCATTGATTGATACTTAGAACTACGCCACTATCTCTCTCTATGCACACACTAGTCTCTGTATCCCCCTCTCTTTCTCTTTTTATAAATGTTAGTTGTACAGCACACATAAAAGAATAGACAATAAAGCAAAGCAAAGCAAAAAATATATATATTCACGTGACAATGACATGATCATCACGTGATGATGATATGGTGACTATATGATAATGACATGATGACTACATGATTGTCATGTGATAAATAAATATGAAAGACATGACCAAAAAACCATTGACCCTTTTAAACAGTAGTATAGATATATACAATACAATGTCCAATAATATTGATGTCCTCCAACGTAACCTAGCACATTATAAACTTGAAAGACCTATATTGTGAATTAATTTATAAATAGAAAATATGGTTTTTTTTTTTTAAACATATTTTCAAGTTTTTCACGTGCTACGTTATATTTTTCTTGGATTACTGTTGTGTTTTTCTCATTTTATATTATGTTGTAAACATTTTATGTTATGTCATTGGGATGTCCCATCAAAAAGATCATACAAAACCCATATATATTTACATAGAATTTATCTTCATAAAAGATTAGTCCTAATGATATGTAAAAATAGAAAATTCAACATACATGATATTTCCTTTTTTAAAAAATGATTTTAAGAATATATATCAATATGGTGTATATTAATTGAATTAATTTTTTATTATTATGTATCTATATTCTAAAATCCTTATTAGATAAAACAAACATCCTTCAGCAAAAAATACACACACACACACACACAAACAAACATCATGTTGTACATGCCCTTAATTTATTTATATTTTGCGTAACAATTCATGTTTATTGATGCTTATTATTGTGAAGCTAATAGAATTTTGAATACATATGTATATACCCTTTACTTTTCCTCACCTCAGAATTAGCTGTATGAATTAAAGTGGATATGATCTAACATGAATGAATTTTCAAAAAGTAAGAAAGTTTCCTTATGTAATGCTTTATTCTTAGACTAGGTCATGTGAGGAACGTGCTAGACTCTTTAGCAGTTCCTTTAGGAAAAATTATTGACATTTCAAATTAGTTTCACCAGCACCATTGAATGTGTTAGCCGAACAGCAATAAATTATCGAGATTGATCAGTAGTCAAAAGTTTGAGTATTGGGTGGCTTTCTCTTAAGGGTCTTCAATTTGAATGATTATTTTTTTACCAACTTAATACTCAATGTAGAGTGTCTGAGATCACACCTCCAAATATACTTACCATTAACGCATTCGGTGGTATTGAAGTGACACGCTCTTCGTGGAGGGTTAGAACCTGCTTGTAGGACGTTCATAAACTATTCCTATCAGTGTCTGAGAAGTAGCTTTGATAACGTCTACGAAGAGTACGTTAACATTATTCATCCTTTTCCTAAACTTTTCTTAGATCGATGAAAGGAAAAAAAAAAAAAAAAAAAGCACCATCATACATGGTGCAAATTTACATTTTTAAATATGTATGTATGTATTGGAAAAGAAAAGCAACATAAAATATTATCTTGTTTGTAATTCCACGAGTTTGGAAATAAAAGGAAACAATTAAAAGAATTAAGAATAAAAGAGAGGTGAGTCAATTGCATAAGGCAAAAGTTTCCATCAAGGAAAATGAAAGGAAAGACCAACTTCTTTCCACATCATAAAACACCAACTCCCTCTTTTTAAAGATAATATTGTAGAAAGTACCATAGAGTTTCACTCCTTGATCTAACTTCCTTTCTAATCTCGAGTCCGTCTTTGACCGTATTTGTATTATATAAGAGCAACGAATTAAAATCCTTCTCTCTATTAGATGAATTAATATATATTTTTATAGCATCGAACCGTAACTAAAAATAGGAAAAAGCAAATATGTTAAAAAAAAAAAAAAAAAGTAGGTACGTTACACCAAATTTTCTTAATTAAGTTTCGGATACTAGTAAAAAGAAAAAAAAAAAAGAAATAAAATAATAATAATAGTATGAGAAAAACACCTGAATGACACAAATTTAAAAATCATTGAACAAACATGATACAAAAATTAACATTGGACCAATATGACACAAATTAATACTAAACTTTGTGTCATGATCATGTTAAAAAAGGGAAAAATTGTGTGATGTTTGCCAATGGAAAAAAAAAAGTGGTTATTTGGGTATGTTGCATAGGAAGATTGATTTTTTAGCAAGCTAGTTTAATCCATCTTGTTTATTTATTGGTTTTTTCCCCCTACCAAACTGAGGATATTTACAAAATTGTGCTAGTTATAAAGTTGTGTTCTCATTGACATTGTTAATGGACATGATTCAACAACCCGCACAACAAAAAAAGGAGGGGTACCACTTATATAGGCACTTACCACACTTGTACATGCAAAAGAATAGTCTGGAAGCTGATCACTACATTAAAATCCATGTCACACACATGATCAGTAATCTAATTAATTTGTTAAACACATTTTTCCACTCTTGGAATCTTCTCTCATGTTTACTTTTTTAATTTTCTTTATCTCTCTCCCCATATTGTATACGTAATTTAGTGGATAAGCACTAGTACTTCCCCCAATGACTATAAATAGACACATGGTAGGTTTTTTTTTTCCGTCATACATAGTTCATATCATATCTAGCTACTTCTCTCACTAGCTTGTACTTGTCTTGACTTCCAATATGTTCAATTTCGTGTCAAAGGTTGTCGTCTTTACTTTGGCTCTCACTGCTCTGGAATTTCTGGAGCTTGTTTCGGGTTTGAGGCACTGGAAATGGTCTAATACTAGTGGAAAATTGAATCCTTCCGAGAACATTGACCATCTTGTGACCAACCTGCCTGGCCAGCCACAGGTAGAATTCTGGCACTACGCTGGCTATGTCACAGTGGACCAATCGCATGGACGAGCTCTTTTTTACTGGTTTTACGAGGCTACTTCTCGCCCCGACGAAAAACCTTTGGTGCTCTGGCTTAATGGAGGTATACATGATGCAATCAACAAAAATATCATGTCAATTATCCACAGAACTTTACATTTTTTTTTAAACATATTATTTTGTCTTTAAAATCTGTTCTTCCAACTTTTTAAACTTGTTTATTTGTTCTATTGCCTCAACTTGGCTAATTTCTTCTTTCACTTGTTGGGATCTAGAAATGCTAACAATTTGGAACAAGTTAACCGCGGCTAATTTCAGGCGAAAATTTGTTATCAAAATAAGTTATTAGGTTTAGACTCAACTTGCTTTAGTGGGACAAATTTTTATGAGTTTCCCTTATATTGGTTAGGTTCATTGTTTCGGGTCTAAAGCCAATCTTTTGACCACATCCATATCTAATCGTAATCATAAATATATATATATATATATATATATTTCTACACATACATAAATATGAATGCAAACACCAACTATTATATATATATATATATATACACATGTAGCCTTATCTTTGGACAGTACTCTCTCACCATATAAAAAACATTATATGGAGACTAAATTATTTGAATAAAGCCCTAAGAAGGGCATTTTATGAGTACCATATTCTTTAATCTATCGGTGGAGGTTTTTTTTTTTTTTTTAAATTATTTTTAATGGGTTTTCCAACTCATGCAAAGAGTTTTTTAATGGTTAAAAATCGTTGTGGAACTTTATTTATTGTCCTCAAGTAAGGTGACAAGATCCTTTATGGTTTCAGGTCCTGGGTGCTCTTCTGTGGGATATGGAGCAACGCAAGAGATTGGTCCTTTCATAGTGGACACTAATGGTCATGGTCTTAAATATAATCCCTCTTCATGGAACACAGGTGTGTATATATTTATATATATATGTATTTATATGCACTACTACTCAATTAATTAAATTATAAGAATGATAATAATCCACACTTTATAATACTTATAGATTATATTTGATAATTAATTTCCATTTATATATATATAGTGGTCCATATAATGTGACAAGTTGATAAGAAGATCTTAATAAAATATTAATAATCATTTGTATGATGACGCAGAGGCCAACATGTTATTCCTGGAATCTCCAATTGGGGTTGGCTTTTCATACTCAAATACCAGTTCTGATTATGACAATCTGGGAGATGACTTTACAGGTTTGTTTTCCTTGAATTATTTTCTTTTGCAGATAAGTATGGCTTTTCATTCTCGAGTTAAATCTTATTATTATTATTATTTTTTACTGGGATATACTCGGCCTTTTTTTGTGTTTTATTGTGTTCTGTGGAATTTCTTTCTTATGATCAGCGAATGATGCTTACACTTTCCTGCAAAAGTGGTTCCTCAAGTTCCCCTCGTACCGAAAACGAGCCTTCTACATAGCAGGGGAGAGCTATGCAGGTAAAGAAAAAAAAAAAAAAAAAGAAAAAAAAAATATTTACAATTCAACTTAAATTTTTCACTATTTTAAAATTCGCACCACACTTTTTTTTTCCTGTCCCAAACACCAATCCAAAAAGATTCTCAGTTTGAAATGAAAACTCTTTGAAAATGAGTTTTCAAACCTATATATGTTCTAAACAAAAGCTAAGATTCTATTTATTTATTTATTTGACAGGAAAATATGTTCCTGAGCTGGCTGAGCTCGTCTATGACAAAAATAAAGACCCTTCCCTACATATTGATATCAAGGGTATCCTGGTTAGTCTTTGATGAATTCTCCGCTTAATTTATGTTCCATTAATTAGTCTTAATTTTATAGAATTTTAGTTGCTTTTGTTGTTCAATAAGTACAGTTGGGAAATCCTGAAACATCCGATGCCGAGGACTGGAGAGGCCTGGTGGATTATGCCTGGAGCCACGCCGTGATCTCCGACGAAACTCAGAAGATCATTAAAGAAAACTGCGATTTCAACAGCAACAACACGTGGGAAAACGAGCAGTGCAATCAGGCCGTCGACGAAGTGCTCAAACAGTACAAGGAGATCGATATTTACAGCCTTTACACCTCGGTTTGCATCGCCGATTCGGCTAACTCACTGGAATCTTCATTTCAAGTCATGATTAAGCGCTCATCTACAATGGTATTGATAGATCATCTTCAAATTACTCGAAGATCACGAACGTTTTATGATCATCACGATTTCTTTTTAACAAATCATAAATTCACATTTCAACTCCAATAACTCGTAGACTAAATAGTTATAAAGCGATTAGTGATAAATAATCATTTTTTTTCTCATGATATATATAAATATATATATATATATATATTTTTTGACCAGATGCCAAGGATCTTGGGAGGATATTACGACCCATGCCTTGATGAGTATGCAAAAGCCTTTTACAACAGACTAGATGTGCAAAAGGCCCTTCATGTCAGCGACGGTCTTCACCTCAGAAACTGGAGCATCTGCAAGTAATCACCATTATTATTATTATTTTCGCGTCGTATGGGAACCCATTTTATTAATTTAAAAGAAAACTTTACAACATGAGATTTAAGACTTCAAACCCTCCATCCCACCCGTTGAACTAGCTCCAGTGTGGTCACGGATTTTGTCTCTCTTCGTCAGTCATTCAACTGATTTTTGAGCAATTCCAAATTAAATTTCAGAACGTATTATTCAACTAATATTTATGTTTTTATTGCAGCCTCAAAATATTCGACGAGTGGTCTGATTCAAAGCCATCTGTTCTTCCCATATACAAAAAGCTCATAGCAGCTGGGCTCAGGATATGGGTCTACAGGTACAAACATCAAGTCTAATTATATATATATATATATATATATTTTTTTTTTTTTTTTTCTTTCCTTTTTGCATCAAGATCAGAATATATGATGTGAGATGCTATTTCAAACTTATATATGTGGATGTGATCAGTGGGGACACAGATGGAAGAGTTCCTGTGTTGTCCACAAGATATAGCTTGAGTTCTCTTGGATTGCCCATCACCAAGGCATGGAGGCCATGGTACCACGCCAAGCAGGTAATTAAACCCTCGGGCCCGTCTAACATTGTTTTTTCTTGTATTTGAGTAAGTGAAAAAAAAAAAAGAAAAAGAAATAAAAGTTGTGATGTTTGGACAAATGGTTGGAATGATATTTTGAAAACAACTTCATTGAACAAAAGTAATATTTTAAATTTTTAGAACAAAATATATATATATATATATATATATATTCAAATGGCATAACACCATACTATAATAGAAGGTGGGACCATTTAACACCACCGATATTCAAAGCATTTTTCACCAAAAAAAAAAAATAATAAATAAATAAAAGTATGTTGATGAGGCCATGTTATAAATGTTATTTAATTACAAACCAATTAGGTGAGCAAATTATAATGGTGAATTTGGAACAGGTGAGTGGGTGGTTCCAAGAGTATGAGGGGCTCACATTTGCAACATTTAGAGGAGCTGGTCACGCAGTGCCTTGCTTCAAACCAAACAACTCTCTCGCACTCTTCACATCCTTTCTCACTGGAGAATCTCTACCTTCTACCCGATCAGTATGATATTGTAATACTGTATCCTCATATATATATATATATATATATATGGGTTTTGTACTTGTAGCACTCGAGAAAAGATTTCGCTCTTGCTATATATATATGTATATATATATATATATTAGCAGCTTCTTTAGAAGTGTAGCAAGAAAATGCTAAAACTAGAGAAATAAATGCGTGTGTTTTTGCACCTCTCTCTATATATATAGAGAAACGATGTTTTCTTTTCTTTAGTTCTACTATGAGTAAAGTATTTCTTTGCGAAGAACCTAAAACTGCAAACCAACTTCGTTGAATTTAGAAGCATTGCCAAACACGTCTATGTATAAATTTGGAAAGTTTCTCACGCATGATATATATATATATATATATATATATATATATAAGTAATAGTAAAGATACCAATTCTAATCTTAATTTTTTGAGTACCAATTCATGTATCATATTTTTATTGATAGACGTAATCAATTGATGTGGTAATCTTTTAAACACTTATCAATAAAAAAAATGACAATTCATATATATGCCACATAGATTGGTACTTAAAAGTTGAAATTAAAGTTGATGTTCCTAATATTTATATATTTATATATATATATATATATTATCCCATAGCACATGTGGAATCGGGGAAAGTGGCTGCAGATGTTGGGGGTAATGAAGACATTTTACTGATGGCTTAATCTTAAAATTTCTCACAAACATTTTATTAAAGGAGGCACTTGGAATAACAAAACAACACAACTCAAGAAAGGATATAAAAACGTTTTATTTTCAATATGGTCCTGTTGTTTATGTTTGTTACTAGACGAAAGATCCATTGTAATTATTTATTAAAAAAAAAAAACTCCATTGTCTAAAAACAACAACAATAAACCAAAACCAAAGGAAAAACAAAAAGGAACAAAAAATGACATAAAATTAGAAGCGGAATTTACCACAAAAAGATAAAAAGACAAATGATATATACCTGAAGAAAGACATCAAGAGGAAAAAAAAAAAATTTAAATGGTATCCAAGATTAAATGAGGACATCCATTAGGAAACGACAATAACCTCAAACAACAATTAAAAAAGATACCAACTACGAAAACGACGACAGCTTAAAAAACGAGAAATACATGGAAAAAAAATATGTATCCATAAAAGACATTACTATAAGGTAAAGAACTAGAAGATTCTATAACCACAGAAATTCGAAAACAACAATATCTGAAATGTGATATGTAATCAAAACGACAACAATGTAAAAAAAATGGCATCAACTCCAAACGACAAAAATAGAAAAACCAGCATGAAATCTATACGACAAAGTAATTTAAGAACACAGACTAACTGACACCGGTTTAAAATGATTGATTTATTTATTTTTTTGAAATAATGATATGTGCAAGAAAACGACATGAATGAAAAACACGGGAAGAGACAACATTAACTGTCAAAGTGAAAATTATATTAATAAACGACAATATGCTAGAATTCACTGGAAGAAACTATTAAAACAACAAAGATATTAAAAACAACAACCCAAAAACGATAAAAATATGATAGCAACGACATCAAATGGGTAACGATAACACTCAGCATCAAATGCCATTAACTTTACAGCTATAACTTTACAGTTATAACTTTAATTACCTTGGTTTTGTTGTTTTCTTTGATGTTATTTTTCATTGCTGTAATTGTTGTCTTCCCGCTGATGATGTTTATTAATTACCATTGACTTCTCTTAAATGTCGTCTTCAGAATGGTATTGTCTTCCATTAGTTAGGAATTAACTGTTCGTTCATAAAGAGCTTCGTTACAGTAGGAATGAGAGTGAAGCATATAAATATTGGATAGATTATAATCTCACTTAAAAGTTGAAAAAATTCAAAATTAAGTTCCACTTTGAAAGATATATATATATATATATATATATATATATAGCAATAAGCGAAAGGCAAAATTGTTTATAAAGAAACATATGTTATATGTTATGCTATATTACTTGTGTATGTGTGAGAGTATGCTATTATCTATACCAACGCAAGCACACGCGAGGGCGATTGGCGTTTAGCTAGTAGTGTGCTTTTTAAGGCACACTTAAGAAAGAGTTAGCTGCGAGTTCACTTTTTTATTTACAGAATTAAATGTTTGTTGACTAACTAATGTGTGTGTTGAAGAAGTTAAAATTTTTCATTAAGAGACAAATTTCAAGTAAAATTTATGTCTGTTATAACGGTTATATCCGCTCATGAAACAAACACATTTTTTTTTTCCATAAAATCACTCCAAACTAAAATCAATTTTATCTTTGTTCCTGGAATTTAATAATTAAGATTGTTACTTATTTAAATGTGGATTTGTTAATATCTGGAAGGTAGTTTTCAAGGGGAAATGAAATATTACTTATGCTTTAAATGCTTAACTTTCTACCTTATATATTTTCTCTGCACCCAAATAGTTCTCTATCTACTTTCATCAACAATAATAAAAACAAGGAATCTTAATTTCTTAATGTATAGTTATTATTACACAAACAGACGACAAGACCGATAGGATACAAATTAAAGCGAGTAAACGCTTTTATTACTCTTTTTTTTTTTTTTTTTTTTTTTTTTGTACCTGGCTTATATGACTCCCACTTATTTAAAAAAAAAAAAAAAACAATTCCTAGCCACATTTCCTCCATTAAGCTAACCGTCGGTGGTGATTGCTAGAGGCACAAATTCTAATCCCAATTTTTTGATTTTCAACTCACTTGTTAAATTTTTATTAATAGGTACAATAAATTGATATGACAATTATGATTTAAACATTTACTAATAAAAGGACGACAACTTATATACCACTTAGGTTGGTATTTAATAGCTGGGATTAAAGTTGGTGTTCCTAGTAGTTTTATTTAAAAAACTAGTATTCAAACGAAGCGGATGTTAAACTTCATAGGCATCGTCGTTTTCCAATTGCCAAATGTCATAGCAGGGCCAGAAAGCTGACGCACAGGCAATCTACTCGTGATAAAATTCTTGGAGGTCCTGCCAAAGCCATGAGATTTGATGGCTGAACCTTTAGCGATCTTCGATTCCAAAGGAAGGGCTACAAGTACTGACTGATCTGCAATAATACTGGTCTTCTTTGAGGATTGAACTTGTGGAGGAATGTAGATTGCTTTAGCAATGTCGTCGAGCATTTCGGTGTCGGAATCGTAACGGTTTGAGGAGTTGAAGAACATCTGAAACACTTTGAAACAAGAAAGGTGAAGAAGCCTGCATTCTTTGGGAAGATCTGTGAGGCCATCCACCAAAACATGCTCAAGCAACTCGTCCTTTTTCCTGTTCAATATCTCTCTCACGAAAGAGATTGCCTCTTCAATGTTTACCTCAGGGTTGTTTCTCATGTAGAGTAGAACGGAGTTTGGTATGCCTTCATCTATTTCCTTCTGCAAGTTTGTAAGTCCCCACGAGAGGAAAATAAAAATAAAAATAAAAATAAAAAACTATTGAGACTATAGTATCATTGTAAAAATAATTATAAAATATAAGTTCTTTAGGAATGCTAAAAAGACCTCACTTTTCGATTTCTATCACGCATATAGAATTTAAGTTAATGTGGCAAAAGTCTGAATGAAAAATAAAATGTGACATGATGCATAATTTTCTCTAGAATTTATTGTACGAACGATCATCACCTCGTAACTTTGCATGTCATTCAAAAGTCGGGAAATGATCATGAGCAGCTTTGTAAGGGTTTCATATTCGGGTGGGCGGAGTTTGGAATTTGGCAAGCTTGGCTCGAAATAGCATGAAGCTGGGAGAACTATGGTGTGAGTGGCAATGGATACCATTCCAACTTCAAGGTATTCGTCCATTGACGGTATGATGTCCTTGCTACCCCACTCGGATTCCACAAGCCATGCAAAAAATGTTTCATACCACTATACACATTCCAAACAAAATATCAAACGTTATTAACATTGCTGCATGGTTGGTTCAAACTATACAAGGTTAAAATCAAATAAAAAAGTTCAAGCAAGTAAGCTTACTATATCCCTTAAAGAACTCGTTATGTCGATTCCTTCTCGTTTGAGGTACTTGGCTGCCATTTCACTAACAAGATTATCGAGGGCCTTAAAAATTATCTTACCGTCACCACACAAGCCCTTGGCATCCCATCTGGTCAATTAGTTAAATTTGAGAGGAAAATTAGGGATTAGAGTTTGAAAGAAGTTCTTTTCATTAGAAATTATAACACTACTGATAAGTATTGATGTTTTATCAATTAAATCAATTTTTTAAAGATTTAGTTTATTATTGTTGCAATTCTTCGTGTCGTATTATATTTTTAATGTGTGCGCTTACATATTAGATTGTTAAAAGATTAAAATAACGGTTAAGATAACAGTATTTATCGGTACATGATAAGTTTTGTCATTTCATATATATATATATATATACACACACCTACAAGTAATAAAAATGTTTTCTTTGCACAAAAAAAAAAAAAAAAATGGCAGGTACCTTCTAATTGCGTGAGTAAGGCTTGTCAACTCATCAAGAGAGGCTTTCATGTCAAAGAAATCGTCAGCAACCGTAATTATGATTGCACTCTTTGCAACCATCATTCTTATATCTGAATCATACGGCAACGAGCAGCTAGCAGCTACTGCAAAATAACAGTAGGTAGTTTTCTCTCTTCCAAATCCCATCTCGCTAAGTCCCCAATCTTTGGCCCACCTAATCTCCAAATTAAAAATACAACATATCTAATAAGTATTAATTATATCATGTTATAATAAACACATACAAAAAGACGCGTGATATACACGTATACACCTATATATATATATATTTGAATAATCTTTGTATTTGTTTTTGGTTTTGTGTATATGTAATCTTTTTTAGTAATTAAATAAGAATTTATTCAATAGAAATATAAAAAGATCTTAGAAATCAAATTATCTGGCGTGTGCATGTATGTATATATCGGTATATATAGTGAATATATAGATGAACGTGGCTTAATTTATCAGTGGGTAAATATGCGTACCTTTTCAACTGATCCAATTCAGTCTTGTAGATAAACTGCTTGAACTCATAGTTTTGCTTAGCAAGATGAACTAATTTGTCGTTAAGAGGTCTCCACAACCTGTTTTGAAAGATCATTTGTCAGGTATTATAGATCATGTCAAAAAACTATATATATGTAATTGCACGAAAACTAAATTATTTTGTATATTTCCTATCAATGATTTTTTTTGATAAGTACAAAAAAATTTATTAAAAATAAAAGAAAATAGTAAGAAAAAACAAACCAAACATAACCTACAACAAAGAAGCATATTTTCCTATTTTAAAACCCATTCCGCTTTAAATTGATAAGATATATTTTCTTATCATGCTCCGTGTTTATTTTTTCCTCAAAATGTTATATAGGATCTCTCAATTTATTACGAGAACTTATAAACAATTTTCACATTTTTTTCCCTAATAATTATAAGATTGTTGATTTTTGATATATAAGTGCATGGTAATGAATAAGTCGACATATAATTTATACCTTTGGAAGGAGGACTTCCCCCTCCAGAGAACGTTGGTTTCACTTTCTTCAATCCAAAATCTGTGCTCCAGGTGGTCCAGTCGAGCCATCCATGGAAGACTCAACTCGTGCTCAATCTATGCATCATTTTTTTTTTTTTTTGGTAAGCAATATTTAGTTATACGTAGGGGCTTGTACGGTGGAGAACATCAACTTCACAGTGTGTGTATATTACCGGCAACAAGTTAAATGCATAAAAAAAATGCTAAAAATCGTTTTTTTTTTTTTTTTGTACTATTATCATGGATTTTTCAAGTAGCAGTACAATTCTCATGTGAAACCATGCTAAATTCTATAATTAATTAGTTAAAATGAAAATAATTATTAGTTATTGCTCACATATATATTACATATACAGATATGTATTAGTAAAGAAAAGAAAATTAAGACTATATTATTCATATTTAGAGCTTTTTTGTCATTAGATATATGATAATAATGTATATTTCTGAATATTAGATCTGATAAAAATAAAAATAAAAATAAAAAAAAGCCTATTGTTAAGATAGTTTAAATCGTCAAAACACATCAATATCATATCAAATTAAGAAAAATATGTAAAAAAACATGTCATGAGTATTATATGTAATCATTCAAAACATGTTTATGATCAATAGGTTTATGATCAAGCATTACTTTTCATAATTAATGTGTAATTATTACGTCTGCGACATCATATTCCATCGCTCTCATGTTCAGTAAGGAGAAATGTCCTTCATCACAAGATGCGTAATGTTCCTTTTCTTAATTCGTTTTTCTACACCAATAATTGAAGCTCGAGTTTGTGAAAAATTAGACTTCTACCTTGGTCCATTCAAGAAATGGGCAATAACTAGCACCTACTTTATTAATTTTTTAAAAAAAACTTTATAGATTTCGGACCTGAGACTTCAGATTCTAATCGGAATAGTGTCCCCCTTTTTTATTTAATTTACTTAGTGGAGTAAACTTGATAAAGTTAGGAAGAAACGGTAAGTTAAATACCAATTTATAAAGAGGATTTCGATCTCTGGCCCCTAATGAATTGGATTTCGCTGTTAGTAGTTTTCTTGAAAAAGTCCTTGCCTCCTGAAGCTCAAATTCTTTGGGAAACATAAGATCTGTAGCTCTATAAACGTTAAGCATTACATCAGAGAAGTATTCATAATTGTTCTCTATGAGATCTCTAACTTCTTCATTATATAAAAACCAACAGACATTCCCTGCACGAGAAAGACATTTAAATTAGTTTAGTAAATTTTAGTAACACATATTTCAAGAGAAAAAGAAAGAGATTATATAATTAAGTCTCTCTCTCTCTCTCTATATATATATATAAATAATAGCAGTTTCCAAAGAGCAGTACGTACGTGGTAATACTTGGTAGCCATGGATCCTTAGGAGCCGAAAAACTAAGGAATCCTTGAGTAGTTGTAGCTTTAGCTGTATTGATGTGGCTGACTGGCCGTAGGGTTCTAAACTTGATTCTCTATTCATCATCATATAATTCCTGAATAGCACAACATTCATAAATATTACTATATTGGGTAGTTCGACGGGTGAAAGGGAAAAGATTATTATGAGTTCTCATTGATTCAAGATCCGAGAATATTTTCATTTATTTAGTAAAAGAAAAAAAATATATATATATATAAATATTATTATATATATTGGGGACACTATGCAAAAAAAAAAAAAAAAGAAAGATAAAATAACATAAAAATGTTGCCTTTTTGTTTCAAGATATTCGCCTGTTTGGTATCATTATGTGGTCTGTTTTGTTTCGTCTGTGTGTGTGTGTGTGTTTTTTTTTTTTTTTTAATTTATCTGAAGTAGCTTCTTGATAAATTAATGTCTATTATACATATATAAAGCAAGACATATGGCTATAGATATATAGAACGGCAATTTTACATCTGATTTTTATCATAGTAGAGTTTGATTTTTTTCATCTCGAAAGTTTTTTGTTTAAAGAAAAAGTTAAAAAAATTATAAAAGAAAGTAACAAAATATATAATCAAGCTCCGCGTGTCGATGAATTAAGTAAAACACTTGAAAGAAATTTTAGTTGCTTTATAAGAGAAGAATATAGAATACATATTTATGGTTTAATTACTTGTGAACTTGTTCTAGAACTTGCTCAGTCTCCAGCATGAAAGGCTCAGCCAACCCCAACCGTTGCACGTGGTTGATAACGCAAAGCTTTATGAGGTCTTCATCTATGGGGTAAATGCTGGGAACTACATATAAAAAAGCAAAAACAAAAAAAGAATAGTCGTCATATATATTATACATATATTTGTAGCGAAACTCAAGGTAATACACACATGTGAGAAATAGAATTAGAAGTATAGCTAATTTTCTAACCGCCATGATTGGAACATCTTTGAGCTAGAGATTGACAATAACTCAAACACTTTGTGTTTCCAGTGGCCATAAATGCCCCAACTGTAGCAGAAGGAGATTGGAACAAAGAGCCGTCATTGTTCAAGTGCTTGATAATATCTCCTTCATCAACATCATACCATGACGGCAGGGCTTCAAGATACGATAGTAATGGCAGATAATTATGGTTATCGGCGGCGAGCTCTCTACATGGTAAGCCGAGTTAATGATCAGTACACATCCGTCGGTCATCAATCAAACATAAATCATGAAGAGAGAGAGAGAGAGAGAGAGAGAGAGAGAGAGAGAGAGACGTGATCTGAGGGGTGACCCCTTTTTAAAGCCTGTCTTTTGTAGATATCCCTAATTTTATTTATATTTATATATAAATAAATGATAAGATCAGGAAATTGGCACCTAAATCTTTTTTTTTTTTTTTTATTTTATTTTATAATTTATATGAAGATTCAAACTCTGCACCATTTAGAGAAGATTGACACCCAAATCCATTCTCATCCCGCACTAAACCTCTACTCAATGTTATTAATGAAAACGGAATTAATACAATAATATCCAAAAAAGAAACAAGCCAAAAGCCTAAAGACCACAAAATAAGATCCGACAATAATACAAAACATGAAGAAACAAAAGTAAAAAAACAAAACTTGACTTTCTTAAATTAGAATGGTATGTTAAAAAAAAAAAAAAATTGACTTTCATAAATTGTTAATCGACTTTTGGTATGTTATTGATTGAGTTTAGAAAATCAACAACCAATCATTTGTTTACCAACGTAAGCCAAAGTTGTCAATTTTCGATAATTTGTTTACCAACGTAAGCCAAAGTTGTTAATCGACTTTTGGTATGTTAAATTACTCTTTCCGGGAACAGTTGCTAAAAACACAGACACATATAACCCGTTTGATTCACAGATTGGAATAAAACATTTTCAACTCATTTTGTCTTTTAACAAAAAAATAAATAAAATTTTAATTAGTTTTTTAAAAATCAAATAATTACAATTCAAAAAATTTAATTTCAACCGATAAACTAAACACAAATACGTATATATATATATATATATATTTATGTATAAGTCTAGAAACTATAATCAATTACGTTTCGAGAATCCATTGTCTGTGGGAAAATATATCTGAAACCGCAGATTCTTTAATTTCGATATTAAGATCACACTCTCCTTGGAATAATTCAAGCATTCCCGGGAAAACGATCGCAAACCAACGAGGACAGTGATCTTTGACTTCTTTCAGGAGCTTCTCTGCATTTGATGATTGCATGTACGCCAATCCTGTGGCAGCATATATATTATTAAGAGTGATTTCCATGTCTTTGGCGGCAATTTGACTACATGAGTAATTGAGGAAAATAAAAAAATTAAAAAAAAAGAAAGAAATTTCAGATGAAACTCTTCCATAGCATTTGGAAGGAAACTTTTACGATAGGACATGATTAGTACTTTACGTACTACTCTTGTTTATTTTTTATAACAGTAAATCGTGCGTCTTCCAAAAATATATATATATATCATGTATTCATATTCAAGTAAAATGAAAATATATTAAGCAAAAAAAAAGTAAAAATGAAAATATATCAGTTTTAAAAATATAAGTTATATCTGTAACTACAGGGCATTTTCTTTATACCTTCCCAAAGAATCATTTTCTGTCTTTATTGATTGGGATAGTCGCTAGACATACATATATATACATGTATAAACCCCCCTTTTTTTAATAATGGTGATATATATCAGTAAACTAAGACATTCCGATTAGGTTGACATCCCTCTAACACATATGCACTTTTTACTCTGACTAATATGCATAGTATAACCCACTAAGTGAATATTTTCTACTACTAAATCTCTCAATATAAACACGTACCTTTGTTTATCATCACGGTGCCAACGTTCCACTTCTTGAGTGCAATAATACAAGCAAGAGTTGAAATAAGACATTCAATGGTGGGGTTGCCATGGCCATCACAGTCTCCCCAAAACCCTAGTTCATTTTGGTTGTTGAGTACCCAATTCAAGCAATTGCTGAACATGGGTTTTGAAGGTTTGTGGGAATCTGCAGGTAGCATGGCCAGCCATGCTGTGTCATAAGCAGAAGGGGCGACAAGCGAGTAAGGATCGATGTCTGCTGCAAACATCATTTCCTTGATTGCTTGAACTTGATCGGAAATTGCGGACAATTGCAAATCCATAACAGAAGTTTGATGGATACAAGCCACAAGATCAGTTTTTGAAGTAAAATGGCTTGATTTGGAGTTAACAAAAGAAATGAGGCTGTATTTATACTAGTTTTGAAAAGTAATTATCGATATCAAAATCTCTTATCAAAATATAGCTACTTTTTTGTCGTGGTCATGGGGTCTGGCCCAAGTCTTTATTTTCAATGGTCCAATTTTCTTTAGGTCCAAATCATTGATTGGATTTCTGCCGATTCCCATCTTTCAGCACATACATGTGTGTGTTTGTGTGTATAGACACGCACACACATACTTGTGAATCATGTTATCAAGATAAATTATGTCTAGGCGTGATTATGGTTAATTATTGACTAATTGATCATCACTTGAAAAAAACCATTTGAGTACTGATCTCACACGAAAGTCCTAGCCAGGACTATCGGATTAAATTTTTTTTTTTTTTAATAATTCTATTCAAATATTATGGTCAAATCTTGGATATATTGAAAACGTTTTTAAAAAAATCTATGTAAATTCTGAAATTACATTAATTTTAGAGAGGAAAACTAGTAAGAAAACTTTTGATTTAGGCTTTTTTTTTTTGTTTTTGTTTTTTGTTATTAGAAGAATGAAGATATGAGTGATGGAGAGAATTATAAAATTTCCTATATTGTTTGATAAGATGGATAGAGAGTAGAGCGATAACTATTACTATATAACATAATTATTAAATTGCCCAATTTACAATATTAATAATTTTTTTGGATGTTAAAATAGTCTTTTTACCTGGATTTTGATGGATTTGTTGAATACTTACATTACTGGAAGGCTATATCTAAATCATGGTGGCCCAAAGGAAGAGCATGTCCCTTCATATCTCATTTCCCTCTGCTCCTTCCTCCAACTAAACAAAAAAGTCTTTCCACCTCTCTCCCTCTACTCCTCTACATCACTGCATCTCTCCCTTCAATCAAACATATACTCTGGGTAAAAATGAAAGAAGCCCATTGAACAGGATTAGGGTAACTATCCTGGACCCTATGTGGCTTCGCCACTGAATAATGATCTTATTGTCTTCTCATTGGAAAAGATGATGACTAGAATATTAGTTAACATGGAGACAATTTTTCATAATGTAGAGAAACAATTTTTTTCCCCAATGATAAGCGCGGGGTAATGTTTTAGATAGTGAAAAATGTAAATGGCGCACATCTGAATATAAATATTGATGCTACTTACTTTTTTTTTTCCCCCTTTCTTCGCACAAGATTTTTTTTTTTTTGGGTACATACTTGTTGTGTATACAAAAAAACTAGTAGCCACTTGAAAAGTCCACATCGACGAGAAATGAGGACCTTGTATGATCTATAAGTGCCGATGAGTTCTTTTTCACTTTACAATTATCTGAAAGTTATAACTAAATAAGGTGTAGAACACATAATTGAAGCTATAAGAACCTATAATGGGTTGCAAAGGACACAAGAAAATATAATAAGTAATTTTTTTTTCTTTTTTTATAATAAATTTGAGTAGGAGATTTTCCCCTCCACTTATTTTTAAAAAGGAAAGGCATATTATAGATGTATTTGGTGCTGATGAGATATGCTCTAATGTCCACAAAAATAGTTTATCAAAAAAAAAAAAAAGTTCACAAAAATCACTAATAATAACTTGGATAAAGTAAAAGCGCCTGAGAAATGGCCTAAAAGTAAACGTCCGTTGCAAGCAAAGTTTTTGAGGAAGAAACAAACTGGAGTAGGTGAGAATTCCGATCAATGCATGGGACCAGTTTTTGATGAGCGACTAGACACTGGCTTAGCCCGGACCGCTAGGCCAATCGGTGCCGTTCGTCTGTTTTTTTTTTTTTTTTTTTTATATAATTTTTAAATGTATCCTAACTTATCTTACAAAAAGTTGGAACTCTTAATTTTGTAGCCCCTTTTAGAAAAATAGAAGTCTTATTAAAGTCGTTGTGCACACGCATAATAGACGTCTAAATACATGCATGTAGAGAAGAAATTGTGCACACGCATAATAGACGTCTAAATACATGCATGTAGAGACGTAATCACATAAATATCGTTATCAAGCAGTTAATTTGGAATCGATCATAGGTCATTTGCACTTTATTGTTTCGTACATTTATTTAATCAATACAATATTTGGCTTCTTAACTTGAAGAAAGGTAGGAACAACTACTATTTTTTTTGGGTATCAACTTTGCGCATGATATATATATATATATATATATATGGATCGATAATTTTTGTCTTCATGAATTTAGGGCAATTTTAATTTTCTATTTTGTACATTAAAACTTCTACTTGTCTTCAAGGTTGAATAGTTTATAGTTATTTCTGCAAAAATTATTATACACACATCAATTAATAAGTGCACAAAAACATCTCCATGGAATTCACCCAAATAAAAAATAAAAAATCCTTCATAATCAGACCCTTATCATTTTTTCTTCTTCTAAATGATGGTAACATATATCAGCAGGTGCACCCACGCATCCCGACTATGTCGGCACTTCTTTAGCACCCTCATATCTTACTTATTCCATTTTTTATTAATGAAAAAAAAAATACAAGAATGTTTAGAAGAAATAAAGCAAGAGGAAAATAAAAACAACCCTATTAAGGATGATAAAAGGCAATAATAAAATCCCATGTAGCTGGAGATTAATCTCAAATAATTAAGCTGAAACTCTCATCTTGAAATATAATCTCAAATATGCCTCAAATAATACAAAGTTGTAAGTTGGAGACCAATTTCAGATATTTCACTCTAAACTTGCATCGTGAATAATTTGTTATATATATGCACACACCCACCCACATATAAACATATATATAAATGGGTGAAAGGTAATAATTAGTATCAAGAGAAACTAGCACATGCCAACTAAGTTGACAACCTACTCGCATGCTAAACTCACAACTCACGTGATTAATGAGAGAGAAAATTACATAAATATCATAAACTAAAATAAACTCTAACCACACACAAGAGAAATTATCTGAACACTAAAAACAACTAGCTGAGAAGTAAAGAACAAACCGAATTTAAGCCAAAAAAAAAAAAAAAAAAACAGCTCAAACCAATATAGATTTGAAAATCAATTTCTAAAATAGGCCATAGTATTATGTTGCGATGAAATAAGATGATTGATTATTTTATCATAAATCATTTCAAATCGTAATATATTTTACGTACTTTGAGTCACACAAACGAAAAAAAAAAAAGGGGTGATACATCTAATTAGTAACCTACTAAAAAATAATACATTTTTTTTTTTTTATAACAAAAAAAGAGTTTTTGATACGTTGTTCCTTAAAAGTTGAACATGGAAACGTTCTATCGAAGGATGGAAATAATGAGGCCGATACTCATTTTTCATTTTTCTCGAAGTGTGGAACATTTTTTAAAAAAGAAATATGCAATATGTATGCCCTTTCAAAATAGTTTGAAACGAATTCTTCATGTAAAAGCGAGAAAAATAACTTGGCGAATATTTTCTTGTATTAATGTGTGGGAGAACTCTTCTCTAATTGTTTCCTTCTTTTTTCTTTTTGACAATTATTTGTTTCCTTCTTTATTAAAGCGAGAATTAAACATAAAAGTAGTAGGCTTACAACTTATTATAGAAAATTCTCATTGTAAAAAATTTATATTTGATTCTATATCTGACAATAAAGTATTATTTCATTCCTCATATTATTTTAGGAACATTATCAGTTTATTCAATATTAGCCAAATCAGATTGCACAAACGGTCTCAGAATGAGAAGAATAAACTCACAATAACGTAAATCAACAGAGCTTGTAAAAGCCAAACTCGTCAAAAAATGGGCTATATACCATTCCCTTGACGAGCTGTATAGCTACCATTTCCACTCCTGGCAAAAGAAATAGCATCTTTGATATCTGCTATGATATTGAAGACTGGAGATCTCGTAAGAGGCCTTTGTATAGCCCGGATCACATTCAAGGCGTCCAACTGTCCAACCCGCAAGATAACTTTGTGTAATTGTGTATTGGAGATAATTTTTTACGAGTTTTTTTTTTATTTTTTATTTGAGCACGTATTAAAAATATTTGAGTATTTTCCCACAAATAAAGAAATAAATAAATAAAATAAGCGTGAGCTATTACTTGGTATATATAATATTTGAGGCGTACAATTTCCTGTCCAAGTAAAAGGTGCCTGAAGCCTGCGAGAGCCACAACTGCAATCGTGCAAAAGCACCCAAAATACAATTTCTTTCTTAAATATATATTTTTTTTTTAAAAAGTACCCAAAAAATATAAGCCATGCGTTGATTATTATGACGTCATTTAGTGCCTTTTGAGTTATGTCATTGATAGTAGATCAATAAATTGATTTTTTAGCTCTTTATAGCAAGGGGGGAAAAAAAAGAAGGTGATCAATTTGGATCTTGCAAAGTATTGACCTTTCAGTGCTCTCAATGTGAATTCCACCAGCCTCCACTAGGAGTGGAAAATGAAATGGGGCTACAATTAATGTCGGACCATGAGCTGACAAAACGAAAAGGCCAATTGATCACTTGACTTGTACTGTATTTTTTTCACAAGTCGTTTTTTGTTTTTACTTTCAGAAATAGTGATGACCGGATCAGTTCAAGACATCTTAGCATCCCTTTAACATTCTTATCATTTACTTGTCTCATTTTGTTATTAGTAAAAATAGAAGGAAACATACAATAATATCAAGGGATAAAGGGAAACAATTAATTAATAAAAATAACCATAACAAAGACAACAGAAAAACATAAAACTCTCAACATGTGGCCTAAGACCAGTCTTAAAGAATTTTATTAAACTGAAACTCATATCTTGAAAATAGATCTTAAACGCGCCTCGAATAAATAATCCTCTAGCCATTGATGGTTTTTGATTTTATATGTTTCCTTTTCTTTTCTAGCCTCGTTGATCTTTTCGATTCTTTTTGTAATTTTCTTTTCTTCAGTAGTAAGTTTTTAGAGTGGGGTGTTCCGTTTGATTACGATGGATTTTTTCAGGAGAAACCAATCAAAACCAATCTAATTGAGAAATCTGTCTTGATGTCACTTAAAAGAGCTAAACTAAATAAAGTTACGTTTCTTAGGATATTTAGAGATCTTTTACAAGAGTAACTCTCATTTTGCACTATCTGTTGGAATTATTTTTCAGTCATTATATTAATTTTTCAACCTATAAATCTCCACTTTAAAAATTTAAAACACACAATATAAAAAAGTGTTCGAATCATAAATCAAACCGTTGAAATAAACGAAAGCCGAGAGAAATGGGGGAAGCACCACGTAATTGGGCCTGTTGTATATGAACTAGACTTTCAGCACGTGATGTTTAGTACTAGCTAGCTAGCCATGCACACGTTTATTTATAAAAGAATAATTAGAAGACAATGCTGCTGCTTGCTAGCTGTTTATCTGCCGACAATAATCCCTACAAAACTATGTACATGATCAATTAATGACCATGTTTATTGTCGTTATTATCACTTTTTTATTGACAATTTATATCTATAATAGCGGTTTTGAGCTATGTTAATTAGCTAGGTAGCAATATTATATGACATTAGCACTATGATCAACCAAAAAGTTAATGTGCAATTAAGAGGGAGACTCGGATAGATAGATAGATAGATAGATAGAGAGAGAGAGCGGGCTTGATCCTCTTTGTTCCTTGGCAACACGAAATCTGATTGTTTGATTTTGATCATTGTATATGTGGAGAAATTCTATCCCTGTACGTGAGAGCATCTCCAATGTAATGTTAAAATGTTGCATTAATGGTAAATTTTGACATTTGGATTAAAAAAGTACTTTCCAATGGAGTGCTATATTTGATGTCAAATTTGTCAAATTTATCACAAGGTACAGTCAATGTCAAATTTAACATTTAATTTTTATTGATTGTTGGCTTGACTTTTGTCATGCAATTATTCCAATAGTTTCATTTTTAAATTATTTAAATATTAATTGCTCATTTTTACAAGTTTCAAAACACAATAATAATGACAAAATAGAAATTATGCGTTAGAGTATAAAGTAGAATAATAATACTATTTTCTACACTTCTTTGTAACAAATATAATAGTGACATAGGCCTATACATTTGAGATGGTCTAATTATAGTAACATGTTTATCATGAACGAAGCATGTATAAGTTCTTAACTATAAATATTATCATTTAAAGATATAAACAGAGTAGAGAAAATTTGTCTAATTCTTTGCGCTGCCAAATAAATGGTTGTTCAAGTAATATACATAGTCGTCATGTTCCTAATCTCATGACACTTTGGACTTTATATCCAAGGCGAAAACAACGTTTTTTTATTTTATTTTTATTTTAATTTTATGTGATAGAAAAGGCAAAGAAATTGTTTATCTTGTGTGAATCGTTCCTATTTAGAATTGAAAGAAATAAGACGTGACTTTTTGGCCGATATAAGCAGCAACTATGGAATTGAATTTTTGCACTGCAGTGTGTGTATATTATATATATATATATATATATATATATATATGTGTGTGTGTGTGTGTAGGCGTGTGTATTTTATTGATTATATACTATCTGGCCACTAGATACATAACTGTCATTATCAATATATAGGTTCTTTGTAATTTGCTCTGGTTGTCTAATAAGTACATACTTTTTTAAGTTTTTATTTGGTTTTCAGATCTAAATCTAAGTTTTTTATCTTAATTTTTGTTTCTCTTTTCTAAAATTTTTTTAAAAACATTATAACAAATTTTTTAAAATTCAATTTCAAACCGACGTTCCGAAGTAAGTCTATTAACTTTGTAGCGATATATTCCTATTAGCTAACGTATCTACTCAGCCACAGCTATATATTGTCTTCCGGCCCACACGCTTTAAAGAATTTGTTCTTCAAATTGCTGCCAGCTTTTTCTTCTTCTTTTATTTTTTATTTTTTTTTTATCTTCAATAATTTTTAGGGGATGCCAGCTGTTAGTGTTTTTGTTTCCGTAATGAAAGTCTTTGCAGAAACTTCAAGAAATTACAAAGTTTTCATGTCTCTGCACCTATGCATCCCTGTCCATCCATCCGGCAGCATCTTAATTTAGACCACCAATGAGTTACTTGGCGTTGCGATACTATATACTAACCTTTTTAGGGTGTCCCTCAATTGCTTATATAATTTATGCAATGTTGAAGCTTGTAATTATAGAAATGAAATTGAGTCTGTCGTCCGAATAAAATAAAATAACGTATTTTTCATTCTAATGGTGATCTTTTGAATTTCCGTTATAAACATAGGATGGGGATGAGATGACGTTAATTATTTAGTTTCTTTTTTTTTTTTTTTTGTGAGGAAAGAAAATTTAATTTATTAAATCATTAATTATGAGGTTTTGGAGTGAAGACTTTGAGAGTTATAAGTAAATTATTGTAATTCAAAAAAGATGCCATATATTCTGTATTGGCTAATTTATCCAGCTGTTGGGACGCGGTTTGACTATGAAATGGCGGATACGAACAAAGGGATACAATTCTGCCCAACATTTTTTTTTTTAAAATAACTTAGGCAATTTTTTTTTCGGTGAATATAATTTGGGGAATCTTAATGTTGTGGTCCTATTTATTTTGTTTGGGAATTAAAGGTGGTGGTTGGAGACGAAAAAAAACTAGATTATGTGGGCTCGCTTTTTAATTATTTTATCAATAAATTAGCAGACTTAAAACTCTGTCGCACCACTTCCTTCTAGTCTGAAACAGTTTAGGTCATTCTCATACCTTAAAGTGAAACAAGAGAATATTAAAACATACATACGAGTCATACTAACTGGCTTTGTCCCTAGCTACGTCAATAGTTTGGAACTTTAAGAACCATGTTGTTTTTTTTTTAAAGAACAAAGAAATCGTGTATTTTGAATAATATGCTCTCCTCAAAATTTTCTAACAGCTTTCCTGCTGAAAAAGGATTTTAAAAATAAGAAAATTTTTTAATAAGAACTACATTTTTATCTTATCTGTAGTGTCGTTGTTTTAAGTTATTAGATTAACCTTTTAATAATTTGATTTATTATTGGAAGCAGTTACACGTGTAGTGTAGTAAATTTTTAACGTGCACACTCATAGATCCGATTGTTTAAAAAATTAAACATGGTGATTATTGAAATAACAATAGCTATTTCTAGGACAAAAATACAATTTTATTTAAGTTTTGCCAAATATTAACTTCAACAGATTATTACATTCTCTTTAGAAAACAATTTGTTTTAGCAAATGAAAGAAAGTGGGCATGAAACTGTAGATCATTCCAACAAGGGCTGTACCCCACTTAAATTCTCACCCTAAACCAAGTTCTTCACTTTGTTTATTAAAAAAAAAAAAAAAAAACTGTACAAAATACAAAAGGTTTTTTTTTTTTTTTTTTTTTTGGAACTAAAATGTATGTCATGGATAGTAATGACTTTGACCATTATTTTGGGTCACTTGCATGTCAAGTAATTACCACAAGTCCTTCGTATTTACTACAAGTCAATATGGTATAGACCATAAAACATAATGACTGTTGATATTAGTATTATTATTGGAATAGTCGGACATAAAAGTGATACAAAACATTGGATATGTGAAACTGGGAAAAGCGTTCTTCCAACACAATTTATTTATAACACCAAATGGTCTTGCCTTTAAAGTTTTTGTGGTGCACATTAATGGATGATATATAATCGCGTGCATATACTAGCTAGGCTAGAAAATTATTATTTTGTGTCGTTTATGCAGGTGTGACGAACATGCGAAATCTGGCAGTAGATCGACTGCAGAAGCAACTGCAAGCACCATTATGAAGCACCAAAAACCATGCAATAACCATTGCACCATACACACACACACACACATATATATATCCTTTTGATGACTTTAATATAGTTCAATAAAGACGGTAGGAGAGATTTAGCTCTTCTCTGTGAATTCTTGACTTGGAATGTGAACAGCAGCACCAGCCTCGACGCATGGTTGGTAGCGATATACAAGCCACTTGTGGAAAATGAAAGTGAGAAAAGGATTTCGAAAATATGGCCATATGGTCAATCAACGTCAGCAAGCATCAATTTAGAGATCAGAAAAATCCTTTTTCCCAACCAACCATGCAGAAAAAGAAAACATCTAATAAAAAATATGGATCATGGATGACCTCTAGCTACTCATTTGTAATATTCCATCTTTCAGCTAGTCTTTTTTTTTTTTTTTTTTTTCCATCTGTATGGAACTCATTTAACTAATTAATGAAGTAAATTAATTAGTTAACTTACTAAGCTCGAGAAGCAAGCTAGTTCCATGGCGTTTTTTGGCTAGATGGGAGTAACATGGTCGATTTTCTAGACACATGTCTCGCATATATTTAGGGAAGGAAATCATGTTACGGATAAATTGACCTCATCATATGAGGTGAATTTGTAGAAAATACATGATGTTTTAACTCTCCTTCCTTCTGTGCTGCTGAAATTACAAATGATTTGTCGGGTTCTCCATGTTACAGATTTCAAAACTAGATGCCGGATGATCAATTTCTATTTGCTCAAAGATTTTTCATGGGGATGCCCATCTATAAAATAATTTCTATTTGTATTTAACTGACCTTCATGATAAATATGTAATCTTTTTCCCTCTAGTATTTTTTTCACTGGGTTTTGAATAGAAATTTAAATGAGATATACTTGAAGGCTTCTTCCAAGGAAAGAATCTATACTCAATCCTCTGGAACAGCCCTCCAACTAACTTATAGGATTCTCATTAGGCCAACAGCTCTGTAAATTTTGACTTTAGTTGCTATAATTTTCCCAACTACAAACATTCTTTTATTGATTATATTTTCTTTTTTATAACATACCAGTGAAATGGTAAATGATGAGGATATTAAAAAAATATCGTTTAATAAGAATATTTGAGTATATCTATTGATTTATGTCATCATCATTTATCCAAAGAAAAAATTAATTGAAATATATCTTTTCATCACATCACATGCATAACCATTGTCTTTTCATCACAAAAGTTCTGTTCATTCATTATTATGGGGGTGTTTGGTGTGTAAGTTTGAGTTAAGATTTGTAAGTTTAAATAGTAAATTTTTTTGAATTTTTTTGAATTTTCAGAAAAGACAAACAACTTTTTGGGGAAAAAGACAAAAAACATGATGAAAAAAGTACAATTTAATTTAAACCGAACATGTTGTCAAACAAGGCCATAATGTTTTCTCCATTACTGACATTGTATGCTTATATGGTCCCACTAGTACTAGCCCATTAATATCCAGCTGTCTGATTGGTATAAGTTACCAAATTGCTGTCCGTTTTACGGGTAAAGGCGTAATGTTTGGTACCTACCAGGCAAACGTCCATTCGATGGCCGTTTTTTCTCTAGATGTGTAGACGTAATTTTCACAGTACTATTGTTTTGTTTGGCTCTTTTTCAACTTATTTTAAGATTGTAATCTTTTTGATTTATTTTTAATAATATTTTGCTGATATAAAAAATGATAGTACTTCTTTATATATATATATATATATATATATATATATATAAGAAAAAAAATGATACTTCTTATTCTTGGACCCAAGTAATTCAAGTTAGGGCAAGGAAAATAATAGCAGGTTTTTTGTTGGTATATGAAATCGTGAATTTAATGATAAGTAGGGGACAAAAATATGTCCCCACTTCATTGCCGTCCCTATCCTTCACCTCGTCAGTACGGTGCCTATTTCAAATCTGTCTGAGTCCTACCTTAGCATCATCGCCACCACTGAGTTTATTCCAGCTCACCATCAGTACAAAATCGTGTGTATATATATATACATAGATAAACGTCGTATGAAGTCTATTAAATGTTCTATCTATTTTAGTCAACTACTTGTATAATATTCAATCTTTTCGTTCTAGCTCTACTCAGCCGCAACTTAATCTTATAAACGCGTTCGCTCATAAATTCAATTCTTTGACTCGCTAACCAATCCTCATTTGTTTTTATAGTGAATTCTTCTAGGTGATCTTCAGAATTTGAAAAAGACTTAAACTTAATTAATCACAGCGTATTATTTATTATCTTCAAATTGAACAAATTTTCCTTGCGAAGTAGTACCTGAGCGAAATAGCCGAGATCATGTGGATCGGTGACACTGATCAGCCGAAAGAATTCTTGGGATTTTGTCCTATATATACGCACACATGTATTAGTGTGTGTGTGTGTGTGTATCTATCTGTTTAATAAAAAAGGGGTTAGTGGTGGAGAGAAAACAACATTATAGCTAACTTTGCGGCGCACCCCTAATAGACAATAGTGTCCTTATTACGTCGAAAAATATGAAGCCTTATAACAACCAATGATTTGTTTTTAGTTAAATTTGTTATGCTGTAAGAATTCAGGATCGTTAAGAATCCTTAGTCAAACACTTTGACTATTTCTACATATATTTGAAAGTTGGGGATATGAAAAAGAATATGTTTGAGAGAAGCATTGGAATAAAAATATTTGGTATGGAAATATTTGAATGGAATAATTTGAACATAATATTTAAATTGTCATCATAATTGATGTTTGGATGTTAATATTACGAACAGACTATTTGAATAGAAACATTTAGATATATGTTTAGAAGTAATTATCTAAAAAGACAGAGCGAGATAGGAAAATGATATCTGAATAGTTTTCAAAATTTTTTGTAATCACAGGAAAATATAGATCAAATTGGGTGTCAATTTTGGAGATAGACTTTTTATCATTTAAGAACAAAAACCCAAATGAAATTTGGATGCTCAACTTTCAATTGCCAAATGGAATAGTCCAAATAAATGCCATTTAAATGGAATAGTCCAAATAAATGCCTACAAATGGAATAGTCCACACTACTACAAAATAGATATTCGACGACGGTTAAAAACCGTCGTGGTAAAACTTACACGACGGTTTTCTAACCGTCGTGTAATCCACCGTCGTGATATATATTTCGATTCCACGACGGTTTAAAAACCGTCGTGGTAGCCCTGATACCACGACGGTTTAATACCTGTCGTCGTAACTGAGATAAAACGACGGTCATTAAACGGTCGTGGTAGCCGAGCTACCACGACCGTTTATTGACGGTCGTGGTAGCCGAGCTACCACGACGGTAACCGTCGTGGTATCTCGGCTACCACGACGGTTTAATGACCGTCGTTTTATCTCAGTTACGACGACGGGTCCTTGACCGTCGTGGTAAGAGTTAAAAAAAAATTTTGTTTCGCATTCGTTTTATTCCCTCTCGTGGAAAATCAGTCAATTAGATAAACCGATAAACATTATAATGACAAAATTGATACATTGTTTTTATTCAATATTGAATAAACTTCTCAACAAACCTAGCCCACTCTTGCCTAACCAAACTCATGTCATCATCAGTATAAAAATCCTTCGTTTGAAGAGCGGCTAGTCCATCAACAGTGAGGGTTATTTCTCGCATGAAAGCTAACACAAAATAACCGCACTCTACATAACCTTCCTGTATTGGACATCGAGCAGTATCAATCAAAGTCTCCCAGTTCCGTCGCTGTCTTACTCCTCTTCCCACCGAAACCTTCCAATCATTAAGTGCCCTAACAATTTCACAAATTTCAAAACAATATATTACAACAATTATAATTGTATGCATAATATCATATATATATGAACATCAATAAATACTTACGTCGTAATAAGGTCTTTAAAATCATCACCCGGTTCGTTTCCGAGAGGATTAAAATATAGGACCAAGTCCTCCCATGGATCTATAACTGCCAATACCCAATGTTGGCCGCTGTTATATGGCATGAGAAACAGCTTTCCCTGTGGAGCGTTTCTTATGACCTGTAGAATGTAATCGGCCCTCTCTCGAACGTAGGCGGCACGATCGGCAACGCGTTGAACTGGTGAGACGATGACTGGAGAAATAAACTCGAACCGTTGATCCATACCTGCCCTTGCACAACAATCCGCTAAGTATCTGCAAAATAATTAATGGTGAATTGTTACACAAAACTGATGTATATAAGATTAAGAATGATAAATAATTAAATAGATTAAGCAAAAAATGTAATACCTGATGTAAACCATTATGCTATTTACACTGATTTCTTTAAATGTTATGAAATGATAGACATCTTCAAACCCAATATATATGGGCATGTCATCGCCAAGGACGAACTGTTGTTGCTGGAAGATTATTTGTGTACCGTCACGCATGAAATTTTGTGCGTAATATGCCAACATTTCAAATCGCATGGAATGTCATTAAAGTCAAACGAAGGCATTTCTCCTTCCGCCGGTTGTTGTTCTACCTCCGGTTGTGACCGTAGTTTCTTCCTCCCTGCTCTCTTTTTGGTTCGTTTGCTCCCCTCGGCTTCTCGGTCAGGAGCATGACTGGGACCTTTGCTTGCCTGGCTAAAACTTGGAGAAACGACTACTAACCGTTTCGGCCAAGCAACAAACCCACCGACAGCTTCTTCAATAGATGTGGCGTCGTGCGTCGGAATAGGTAGGAGTGCACCTTTTAGTTTTGGGACTGTAATTGTCACTCGTACATTCTCCTCACCTAAAGGAATCCCATGGATCGTGTCCGTTGGAACACATTCCATGTATGCCCTGCCGGTTGCAACAAGCACATCTCCTCCGTTAATTAAATCAGGAAGAAATAAATGGCATTCCTTACTTGCGTTCGGCATGGCCTTCGGATCCGACGCCTCAGCTCCTTTTTCATTCAGAGTGCAGCTAGCCTTGAAGCTGTTGTGTTGATCAACTGTCGGTCCGGTTTGCTCCTCTGCCATAGTCTCTCGGTTGATACCGTGCTTCGTACATAATTCCTCGACGGTTCTTTCTAATGCGGCTAGCTTCATTTTCATCCCCAATACTTCAGGATTCTCGCGGTAGCCCCCCGCAACGTTAAAGTATTGCGACTGCTTGACAAACTTAGATTGACCTCGAATCCGACCCGAATGCTCGGGATTTCCTAATGCCTTGGTCAATATGTCCTCTGTCCCCACAGACTCGAAACTACCCTGTGTTTGTTGTTCACTAAAGTCATCCTGTAACAATTTAACAATATGTTAGGACTTCGTAAAACATAAACGAGTATACGAGCTTAATATAATTTAATCTCATTCGAAAACTTACTATTATATCGGCAACATTTTTACACGCTTCATTCTTGAAAGTGCCATCTGGCTGGACGCGCATGTCCAACCAATTTTCAAACCTCTTTGGGTACGTTCCCGTCTTCTCGAACTACAATTTAATAATTACCATTAGTAAACATATACGAAGAAATTGTAAGCAAGTAAAACAGACCATTACAAATACTCGGTAAGTTATTCACGTACATGTGCTTGGTCACGTTTCCTATATCCGTCTCGGCCTCCCAATGATCCGTATTTGAGTTTCTTCCTTGTCTCACTTCCTTGTTCGGATAGTCTTTTAAATTCCGACGACCGACGATACGTAACGAAACTTTCCCAATCATCCTGGCTGATTGTGGGGTAATTGTGAACCACTTTTGCCGGTCTTTGCCACACACCTTCTTCGTCAATATGATCTCGTACAAAAGCTTGGTAAAGATCATATCTGAAATTTTTTGCCGACTCTGCACATGACTTTAAAGCTTGTTTTTTAAACGATTCACCTACAGTGAAAGATGTTACGATTTCCGCCCACACTCTTTCTTTCCTTTCGGCTAAATCGGCACTTCTAAAGTCGGATATCCAAATGGGTATGTGCTCTCGAGCAAGCACTCCAATCCAACTCTGTAATGCATCTCCTCCCTTCCCTATTGGTTGCCCTTTCGCGTCGAACGAAACTGGAACTCTTTCTCCCTTTGTCCTAACTTGGTGAACTCTTTTCATAAGAGTTGCTCTTCGTTTACCATCTTCATCGGGATTGAATCTAGGTGAGTTGAGTCGTCGTGGTTTTCCAATTTGAGTTTGAGTTGAGTGTTCTTCCTCGTGCTCTTGTGACATTTTAAATCAATCTAAAACAACCCCGCACCGAAACACGTTAAAAAAAACAAAAAAATGTTGTCATTAAATCATTACAAAATAATTGTTAAGGCGTGCAAGTAAACATAGTTTTCGATCTACTTAATTAATTACGGAAATGACACACAACTTAATAAAAGAGGCATTTGATCTTTCCATGTCATGTGCTAACATCTAAGTCACTACATCAACGACGGTTTCCGGAAAATTGACGAAGCCGTGCATAACCCAATCAATTTTATTAAATATAAAACTAATTCAAACTAAAACAAGCATAGAATCGAACATGTCAAACGCTATAATATAAGTCACATAATCAACGCTTTCCCCGTAAAAATGTTGAGTTCGTCGCTTACTACCCAATCAATTTAATTCAAGCTACAACTATTTGTACATCAAAAACGCAATTTAGCAAATATGTCATATACAAAATTTTATCTCTAAACATCAACTATTTCCCATTCATCATCACGGCGGACGCCGGCAACTGAACCCCGACGCCGGCGACCCACTCCCGCCCCCCCCCCCCCCCCCCACCACCATCACAACAAACCAAAACTAAGTATCAATCAAAGGGGAATTTGGTCGAACATGTAGTGTGCATAAAATTAACATGCAAGAGCAAAACTTTTTTCCTTTTAAAAAATAACCCAATACCAAAAACACAATCAAAAACCAATTTCCATGAAGTTTACAATTATCTAAGCTAACTTCCATCAACCGTTTAGTGAAATAGCAAATATAAACTAACCGTTTAATGTGGGTATGGGCGGGTATTGGCGACGGCGACTAACCGTTGGGGACGGCGAGGGTGTGGGCAACGGCGCAAACCGGCACTCCGGACAAGGTGGCGACGGCGGCGAAAAATTAGAGAGAGGACAAGTGGGCGACGGCGGCGAGGAAATAGAGAGAGGGTGAGGAGGACGGCAAGCGAAGAGGGATATAGTGGAGTGGGTAATTGTGATACCGAAAATTAGAGAGAGAAAGGGTAGGAATTGAAGAGTTTTAATTTTTCTTTATATCTAGGAAGCAAAGTTTGGCCACAATAATTGAAGCGCGCACGTTTCCCGGGCAAATTTTAAATTTATCGAAACGGATACCACGACGGTCTTTGACCGTCGTGGTATCTCCAAGTCGTGGAGATACCACGACGGTCAAAAGACCGTCGTGGTAGCCCCACGCAGGGGCTACCACGACGGTCTTTTGACCGTCGTGGTATCCCCATTGGGGGCCGAAACCACGACGGTCAGAAGACCGTCGTGGTAGCCCCATCGTGGGGCCCCACGGCGGTCTTCTGACCGTTGTGGTCTCCCCCAATGGGGGAGATACCACGACGGTCATATGACCGTCGTGGTAGCCCCAAGAAGGAGCTACCACGACGGTCTTCTGACCGTTGTGGTACCCTTCCCTGTGAGGGGTACCATGAAACCACGACGGTTTATTTTAAAAACCGTCGTGCTATTAATCTACCACGACGGTTTTTTTATAAACCGTCGTTGTATTTTTACCTGTAACGGATGTGTAATTTTTTTTTTTAACTATATACCATACCTGTGTGTTATGCATAAACAAGCAGCCCATACCAATTCTTCATGTGTTCTTGTATTAAAATACACCATGGCATATAATAAATATTATCATGTGTAAATTCATTTAACATATATATACAATTAACGGAAAAATAAAACACATTCAAGTTTTTCGTTAGTTTTTTAACGTGTCCACTCGACATCTAAACGAAGCAAGTGTGAGGAATCATCGTCCAAATCATCAATCTCCTCCACCGATGGCAAACCGTTCGTGATAGATGGAATGTCCGTGCAATCTTCAACATCTTCTTGGTCATCTCGGATTAATTTTGGCTTCATTGGCACCACTAATGATAACTCTAAATTTTCGGGATCCGTTGTGTAAAATACTTGTACGGCTTGCGACGCCATATTGAAAGGATCATTTTTGTATGCCATACGCCTAAAGTCCACCACTGTCACGCCGTCCTTATCAAGCTTAACAAAATTATTGTCAGCCCACTTGCATTTGAAGAGTGCTATCCGCAAGCCACAATAATCAAGTTCCCAAATATCTTCAATGAACCCAAAGTAGTTCATGGAACCATATACCGGGTTCTTGTCCTTTGCGGATGAAATCTGCATAGACTCGGCACGGAGGCTCACACCACTATTTTGGACTGTATGCTTCTCATCTCTTTCGCGAGTGTAAAAGGTGTATCCATTGACAAAGTACGATGTATATCGTGTGACTATCGATGACGGTCCTCTTGCTAGCTTCATTAACTCTTGGGAAACGGTAGGCTTCTGATGCAAATGTCGACTTATCCACTCCCTGAATGTCCGGTTGTGCTGATCTTGAATCCACTTCTCACATCTTGACTTCCTTGGATTCGCGACTCGTAATTCCGTCGTGTGAACCTCAACGAACGGCTCAACTTCCTTAGCATTGTGCAAAACATACAGACAAGCTTTTTCCCATTCATCTTGCTTTACTTGTGAATGAACGGCCGCGGATAGTCCTTTCGATGTAAATAGCCCACTCGTTGGCAACCCTATTGGGTCCGCATTGGACAAATACTCGGAACAAAACTCAACTGATTCCTCGGCTATGTAGTTTTCCACTATACATCCCTCGGGCCTATTTCGGTTCTTCACATATCCCTTCAAAACCTTCATGTACCTTTCGAAAGGATACATCCACCTCAAATGGACCGGTCCACATAGCTTAACTTCACGAACTAAGTGCACCGTTAGGTGGATCATTATATCAAAAAAGGCTGGTGGAAAAAACTTCTCAAGCATGCACAAAGTCATCACCAATTCAGATTGTAGCGAATCTAGCATAAGTGGATCGATTACCTTAGAGCAAATTGAATTGAAGAATGAGCATAGCTTTGTAATTGCATATCTCACATCTTTTGTTAAAACCCCCCGCAATGCAAGAGGTAATAATTGTTGCATCAAGATATGACAATCGTGTGTTTTCATTCCAATAAGCCTCAAATCCTTCATCGACACCAACCTTTTGAAGTTAGAAGAGTACCCACTTGGCACTTTCACGGACGAAAGCCATTCACAAAGCCTTCTCTTCTCTTGTCTCGATAATGTGTGCTTTGCCGGAGGTAAGTATGTGCCGGTCGATCTTTTCTCGGGGAGCAAATTTGGTCTAATCTTCATCTCTTCAAGATCCATGCGTGCTTTTTCACCGTCTTTTGTTTTGTTTGGAATGTCTAGCAACGTGCCCACTATCGATTCACAAACGTTTTTCTCAATATGCATAACATCTAGGCAATGACGAACGTAAAGTGACTTCCAATATGGAAGTTCGAAAATATTGACTTCTTCTTCCAAGGTCCATCGACATCTGGAGCCTTACGTTTTCTCTTCCCCAAAACTACTTTTACATCTTTAACCATCTCAAAAACGGATTCGCCAGACAAAATCCGAGGAGCGGATCTTTCTTCGGTATTACCATCAAAAGCCTTTTTTTGTTTGCGGTATCGATGATTCGTTGGCAAGAACCTCCTGTGACCAAGGTAAACGGTTTTCTTACCATTCTTCAAACGGATAGAGGCTGTTTCCTTCATACAAACTGGACATCCTATAGAACTCTTCACGGGATAACCAGATAAGTTGCCAAGTGCAGGAAAGTCATTAATTGACCATATCAACATTGCACGTAGATTGAACGTATCTTCACGGTAAGAATCTCTAACTTGTAAACCATCTTCCCACAACCTTTTTAGGTCATCGATTAATGGTGCCAAGTACACGTCAATGTCATTCCCTGGTTGTTGAGGGCCTGAGATCAATAATGTCAACATCAAGAACTTCCGCTTCATGCACAATTCCGGAGGGAGATTGTAATTGACAAGTATGACTGGCCAGGTACTATGCCGACTACTCATGTTACTATGTGGGTTCATTCCGTCCGTCGACAAACCGAGACGTAAATTCCTTGGTTCTGCACTGAAATCTGGATGATTGTCGTCAAATGTCTTCCATTGTGGTACGTCCGCCGGATGCCTAAGTTTGCCATCATCAACACGTTTATCATGGTGCCATGTCAAATTTTTAGCATGCTCGGCATTGCGGAATAAACGACGAAAACGTGGAGCCGCTGGAATGTACCATAACACCTTAACCGGCACTCCTTTTCTACCATTCGATGGCATCTTCCCCTTCTTCCATCTTGATTCGTTACAAACCGGACATTCATCTAAATCTTCATATTCTTTCCGGTAAAGGACGCAATCATTTGGACAAGCATGTATCTTTTCATATTCCATTCCCAAAGTGCTCAAAGTCTTCTTCGCCTCGTACATACTAGGTGGCACTTTGTTATCCTCGGGTAGAACATCTTTTAGAAATTCTAAAAGAGTCGTGAAACTAGAATTCGTCCACCCTCCCAACGCTTTCATATTCCATAATTTAACCAATGCCCCTAATTTCGTATATTTTGTACACCCGACATACAAGGGCGTTTCGGCATCATTAATCATTTCCTCAAATAACTCCGGGCGGTGAACAAAGTTTTCTTCCAAATCATTGACCATCTTGAACATATTATCACCAACGTCGTCTTCCTCAACAATAGGCTCTTTACCTTTAGTAGTACTCCTCGATGAATAATTAATATCGAAAAAAGCTTCGCCATGTAAATACCATGTTTGGTAAGAACAAATAATCCCATAAGCGCGCAAATGCCCTCTAACATTATCAATTGAATGAGATCTATGATTACCACAAATTTGACACGGACAAGGAATCTTATCATCTTGTAGGTGAGCCTTGGCAAATGACAAAAATTCTTCAACACCATCTTCATATGCTTTAGACAATCTATCAAACCACATCCATTTTCTATCCATGATTTGCAAATCCTAAATCAAGAATTCAAAGTGTTCGAAGTCAAAGTGTGCGTAATTTTAAAATGCATGCATTTAATTTTCATTTAGTTAATTGAACACTGCTACCGACGCATTAACTAATTAAACAATTAACAAAAAAGGCGAATAAACATACAAACTAAGTGCCGGAAAAAATTAACAATTTGATCATGATAATTTCGTATATTGAACACCCGGCCTATTGCATTCTTTAATGTATCAAAAGCAATCCCAAAACATAAAAAATTCTTCAATGTATCAAAAGCAATTATTAAACATACAAATTTAATATAAAATCATAAATAAAAAATACATAGGATACCAACATAGAAGTAAGTTTGTGTGATCATGACTTACAAGAGATATTGATATGATCGATAGAAGACGGTGGCGTCACACAATGGTGTTCCGTATTTCCTTCTGAGCTTTCTAAAACGAATTTAGTTTACTACTGCAGCTGGTGTATTGATGTGGAAATCTCAGGAGCAACAATCTGTATTAGGAAAACATATCGACATTTTTCCACGACGGTTTATAAAAAAACGGTCGTGGAATCCCGGAGATTCCACGACGGTCTTCCAAGACCGCCGTGGAAGCCCGGAGCTTCCACGACGGTCTTTAAAGACCGTCGTGGAATCTCGGATTCCACGACGGTTTTCGGAAAATCGAGTCCGCTCCGTGTTTTGACCCCATTTTTCACGACGGTTTTTTTAAAACCGTCGTGTTTTTTCCGTCGTGTATTCCACGTTTTGTAGTAGTGCCAAATAAATGCCATTTAAATGGAATAGTCCAAATAAATGCCTACAAATGGAATAGTCCAAATAAATGCTTACAAATGGAATAGTCCAAATAAATGGCATCGTATGCATATTTAGATAAACCATTTAAATGGAATAGTCCAAATAAATGCCAAATGACTACACCAAACAAAGGGAAAGTATCTTAACACGTTTTAAATAAAAAGAATTAGACAACTAGGAATTCCAATTTTGCGATACTTACAAGGAGCCACTTCAGACTTGCTGCAAAAAAGATTGACTACAAAGATGGAATCATACTCAATCCACATATTACACCACTTAACTAAGAAACAACCTTTAAGAAAGCCTCTACAAGTTTGAAAAAATTCATCATAAGTAGCGATCTACCTGGAGCACCTCGAGCAGCTCCAATTGAATTCAGCTTAATCCATCCTTGATGCAGTGGTAGTCATCGAACAGTGATGATCTTAGGAGTACAAAGCAACCTCACTAAAATGAAAAATACAAATAACACCAACTCTAATCTTAACTTTTAAATATCAACTTATGTGGTATTTGAGTTATCGTTTTTTTATTGGTAAGTGTTTAAAGTAATTGTCACATCAATTGATTACATTTATCAATGAAAATATGACACATGAATTAATGGTACTCAAAAAGTTAAAATTAAAATCGGTGTCTTTAGCACTACTTATAACTGAAATACTAATAAACTAGTTTCTTTGGTAGCCTCCCAAACCATTGCTTTGGTCGAATGTTTTGAAACAAAATTATACTCAAAGATTTCTTGATTCCTCGAGGGCCAAATAGTGGATTCAGGATTAGCTTCTCGCTTTTCAGTACTTTTTTTTTTTTTTTTTTTAATTTAGATTCACTAAAAAAAATCATCATAGAGTTTGGTCAAGACATCAATTAGCTGTCCAAGTCGGTCATCCATTCGATTAACTCGTTCGTTCAATTGGCTTATGGTAGTCTTAAGCTTGACAACTTCAAGAGCTAATTCATTGTGATTTTCTAGGAGGGTGTGAAAGAATTGTTCCAATTCTTTATTCATCATTGTGTGAAAAAAAAAATTAAGTTTTTTTTTTGTTTTTTTTATTTTTGGAGTTTGTTGATACAGAAATCAAGAGCTGATTAAGCTCTAATACCAACTAATATGGAACTGAATAGAAAAGATATTCGAGATAGATAAGAAAAGATGGAATTTAGACAGAGAAGACCAAATGGAAAAGAGAATTAAACCAAGAGAGAAGATAAAGGAATTTTAGCAAGTATAATATTCCTAACCGACTATTGTGTTTCAATGATTATGCATCAGGGAAAGCATTTGAATAACATAGATTTAAAGATCATTGCATCAACATGACACAAAAAATTAATATTAGATTAATATGACACAAAATTAAATTAAAATTAATTAAAATATGTATCATGTTGGTTAAAAATAGAGAATTTGTGTTATACTAGTCAATAAAAAAAAATATATGTGGTTATTTAAGTTATTTTCTCTTTTCATCGGGCCAAGTTAAGCTTCAGAATAATTATATATAAGCCCAACACTTTTAAAGGAGTCATCATTCTTTGTTTTAGGTCCATTTAGAAAGGGAAAAAAAACATATTTCTAAAAAATTAAAAAATAAACATTGTGGGAATAGCCCCTTGCAAAGCCATCTTTATAAAACACTTTTATGTCTAATTTCTGACAGATTATTGATAAAGGGTCATTTACATGACAACATACAAGTTTGAGATAATGTAATGTATAAAACTAAAAATCATGATAATCTTCGAACTATTCTCGCACGGTCGATTGGCAGCCCTCTCGCGTGAGCTCCTTATTCTCCTCGACGTTGTCCCTACAAAAATGGCTTCTGGAGATTGTCAAAGACTAGTGGTCACCCAGTATGTTACTACAGCAATAGGTCCAGCGATGGGCACCACCAGTTACGTACGTGACTCTGGAGATATGTCCGGCAGTCATCCACTACGTTACCACAGGTCACTCATTAGTTGACTCCGGTGACCCGTGCCCGTAACCTAAACTTCAGTGACAACTTAACTTTATTAGGGGATAGTTTAGTTTTCACAGAAAATGGGACCGGAAAAAAAATCAGATAAGGACATAAGTTTAAGAATTGCAGATACGAATTTCTTTAGATGAATAATATGGTATTCCTGTAAATATTCTTTCCGAACTCATTAGAATCCATGCTCTCGGATTTTGACCCAGAAACACTTTTAAATATACAAGGAACTTTAAGAGAAATGCCACTGAATCATATACTGGATTGCTTTTTGCCACAGATTAAAAATTTAATAAATAAATAAACACGCTTTTAAGAATGCCATACCATTATTTTAAAATACCAATTATAATTATTAGTTCATATCCATGATTTAACTATCTCTGCTGGTGGGTTACTAGCTGGTTATCAATTGATTACTTTCGTCGGTGAGTCACTAACCGGTAACCACCTCCACCGATGGATTACCAGTTGATTACCAATTGATTGTCAGTTGGTTACCAACCGACAATCACCTCCGCCTGTGGGGTACCAGTTGGTTACTAGTGGGTAACCACCTCCGCCGGTGGGTAACCTATTGGTTATCAACTACTTACCAGTTGGTTACTTTCGCCGGATCACATCCGTCGGTGGATTACCGACCAATAACCACCTCCACTAATTGGTTACCGACTGATTATCAGTTGGTTACTAACTGGTTACCGTTTTCCACTAGCTAGTTACTAACCGAAAACCAATGAATCCATCAAATTTTCAGGATTTTATAATTTGATTACTAGACAAAAATCACAAATATTCATTAAATTATGAAATTCCTACAAACATCACAAAATATACCAAAATAAAAAAAAAAAATCCGAGAACTCGTATCTCGGAGCTACCATGGCGATGCAAGGGAAGATAGATCTCCCACCCCACGGCTACGGCCACTGCGGTGGCAAGATGGAGGAGATAGGGGGAGGGTATCTCGCATTTGGTGGAGGGCTGGGGGAGACAATTTAGAAAATAATGTTTAAATTAATTTATTACATCATCATTATGGTATTTTTAACAATAGTATTTAAGTTGTGACAAAAATTAATCACCACCCATTTGTTATATAGGCTTTCCTTATCTGGTAAGAAAATGCTGCCCATTGACTTTTCTAATTCAAATTCATATATTTGACAAAAAGATACTTTGTAGCCCAATTTTGGATTATTTTTTTCTTTAAACAAAAATGGTCTCATAAATCGGTCATCAAAAAAGGGCATGCAAATTAAAAGGATGATTTTCAATAGGTACTTTCTTAATGATTATAAAAAATAAAATAAATAAAATAAATAAATAAAAAAACAACAACAACAACAAAAATTTCCCCCAGTTAATAATTAATTTCACACCACCTCCTATATCATTAAGAAATACAGTTTAAATTCCCCTACCTCAAAAAAAAAAAAAATTTAAAGTAATTTAAACATGTTCTTAATAGATTCTTGGTGAAAAGGAATTTAATTAGGACATAGGAGAGATAGAGAACTTTCAGTGGGTGGAAATTAATGAATTTCGATCATAATTAATTAGCTTTTAAGATCAGTAATTAAACACCACGTTTTCTTCCACAGCCAATCAATAATTGGGGACAATAAGGTTTTGATATTTTCTCATGAACCAATGGGCTAGAAGATATACAGAATTAGGGCAAACAAAGACTGAACATTTAATCGTGAATTTGAAAGCTTTTGTTTGCCATGTTGACATTTCAAGCCCAAATCTCATTTTCAAATCGCGAAATGACAAGGACAAGGAATACTCATACGTCACCCATGGAAAATATGGCCCCAACTGATTCTCCTTTCTTTTCTTTTTTTTCTTTTTTCTTTTAATGTTTATTATGTTTTCCCCACTTTTTATGTTCTTCCAAATCCGGAGTATCAATTTAATATTTAATCAATAATTGCCTTATATCAAAATAAATAATTGCTTCATCATAATTATACAGATTACAATCTGATAAACTAATTAGCTGAAAACTATCAGAGAAAAAGCTGAAAATGAAAGAAAACCCTGGTCAAAAGATAGATTAACTAACCTAAGGAAATTAATGTTGAAGAAACGTAAACCTGAAAGAAGCTCTCGATCTTGTGTGAAACTTGTACGTATAGTATGGGATATAATGACTACACAAATATTTTAATTACGTTTCAAACCAGAAATGTAATAATTAACATATTATTATATACGTAATTTAAAAATAAATGACAACAACAGTTTCAAATTAAAGTCCTTCTAAATCTAATTGAGTATTAATCTCCGTGTATCTGGCTAGCTAATTTAAATAATTTTTACTTGACAGATCGGGAACCATTATATTTATCTCAAATGAAAATTACATATATATATATATATATATATATATTTCGCGGTTAATTTTTTTGTTTTTAATTCTGCAGTCTAAATTCTACGTACAAAATCAAAAAGCCTTATTGAGTATAACTATTATAATGTATTATAACTTGATTTATTTTCAAATCGATCCTCAAGGAGATATCTATATTCTATAGTACTAGTAAAAACATAAATAGATATTTATATATGTATATGTATATATATATATAATGAGAACTTACCTGTACGTAAATTTAAATGGTGTGTAGTTACACCTAAAAAGAGAAATAATCACTACCAAGCTGACTCATACCCAACATCCAAAAAAAACTAATCATGACTTCTACGAGTTCCAGTTCATGCTCTGAAGCTGAAACTGCGAGCCCAGAAGCACTGCGTTCGGATGAAACGCCGCCGTATTAATCTGCGGGATCTGGCTCAACATAGACGCAAACGACGAGTCGTTACTGATTTCGGTACCGGCGCCGGTCCCACCACCGCCGGTGGAACTAGTGTTGTTGAGTTCGCCGTGGAACCGCTTGGCGCCGGCGGGTCCCACAGCCGGATCAGCCACTTCGTTCCAAAACGGCGACGGCGGTGGCCGTTTCATCGTGCCTTGCTGCTGCTGATGATTAGCCGATGACAAAAGTTCACCGAGAAAACTGTCTTCGTTCGCGAGCAAGGGCGTGTAATTACTCAGCTTCGGCGGGGGTAGTTTCGGATTATTCTGACTGGTAATTGGCATATTAAGCATGGCGTCCATGGAATCATCCTTCTCTGGATCCGATATCGTTGGCCTTTGGGAGGCGTTGCTCTTCTTATATATCCGGCACAAAACCCAATCATCCAGCTGGTACACAAACAAAAAGACATCCCGTTCCGTTCAGATTATGGTTTGAACAGTAAATTTAAACACGATCAAAACAGAGGCTAGGTATATTAAATTGGTGGAAGTACCCGAAGAGAGGCTTTCTTGGCGGGAGAAAGATGATCGGGAAGCTTGGAACTAGTGTTGAAGTGGTTGTCGATGAGGCGATATTCATGCATAATCCAGTTGGTTTTAATTCCCTTTGGGGGTTTCCCACCGTAGAAAACAAGAGCCTTTTTCACGCCAACTTTGTGAGTTCCATTAGATGTCAAAATCGGCTTGTCCGTGCCGGTGGCTTTCCAATACCCAGAAGTCGCCGCTCTGTTAGGCCTCGCCCCATTCGGATACTTCCTATCTCTTGGACTGAAAAAATACCACTCTTGCTCTCCAAAACTCGCCTTACCTGAACACAACGACCCCCAAAAACAAAAACCAAAACTCAAATAGATATATAATTAATCAGAAGTTAACCAATGATATATACACACATATTTATATGTATAAAAATATATATCTATACTTGGAAGCTCCCATGGATCAAACTTGTACAAATCGACTTCGGCGATGATGGTGACGGGGAGAGGGACGGAGGCGGCTTTTCTCTTTAGGTAGTGAACGACGAGCTCTTCGTCCGTTGGGTGGAAGCGGAACCCCGGCGGGAGCTGTGGGTGTTGAGAATGCGATCCCGACGACGAATCTGTGCTCTCCATTTGACGATCAGATCAAGAAAATTCACAGGGAAATTATATTTATATATATATATGTTTATTTTATTTTATTTTTATTTTTATTTTTATTTTATTTTATTGAGCTTTTCTGGTGAAAGTTACAGGAAACGGATTTGCAACAAGCTATAATAATAAAAAAGCGAGTGGTGCGAGGTGGAAGGGTAGTGATCGGGCGACGCGTGGTGGTTGTGGAGGTGGATGGTCGACATGTGGATTTGGGATGGGCGGGGACCACAAAGGGGTGGTGGCTGTGAACAAATGGACTAAGGAAAGTGGGAACGAATCTATTTAATTTTTTACGTTTGAAATAATATCTCATCAATTATATTTTAATTAATATATCATTTAATTAAGTTAAATTTTAATATATAAAAAAATAATTATAAAATATTTTAAAATTTTTAAAATAACGTAATATTATATTATAATTACATATTATTTGAGATACTAAATCGACAGGCATGTAGGTGGGGCCAACAGAAGGTGCGCCGGGGGGGGGGGGGGGGGGGGGGGTGTGGATTTTGGATTGGAGGTGCCTTTACGCTTTCGATGTCATGCTTTTCTTATGCAACCAGCCCAAACAGCCCACCTCCATCCAAAAAAAACAGATTTTCTCACACATGCACAGAGGAGAGAGACAGAGAGAGGGTGGCACGTGTGAATGCTCTAAAATGTTAAATGCATTGAAATTGTCTTTTTGTGAAGAGGGGATGACGTGATTTTTTGCAAGTGCATCCGAATGAGGACAGCACATACACATGCAAAGGTACTTCAAAAGTTCGATGAATATTGTTTAGTTTCATTAATATTAATTAAGATGCTCAAAAGGAAATTAAGAACTAATATTACAAGCATAATTATTGTATTGACTTTGCTTGCCAGTTACATTATTTACAAATTAATCATTATTAACAATATACATATACCAAACAATTTCCGTAGCTACTTAGCTAGTTAAGAGATCATATTTACATATATATATATATATAATTGCCAGGCTCATACTTTTTTGAAATGATATTCTTAAATATATATTTGTCGATAATAATTACAATTACTAGAAAAGCTGATGACATTGATACAAGAGAAAATAATAATAATAAAAAAATAGGTGGTATCTTAAAAAAAAAAAAAATTTCTTGATATTAAAAATATTAATTTTTGTTTTCCTTGTCTGTTTAAAGCCCTTTTTCCTCTAATAATTAAGTTCTCTCTCTCTAGATTGGGTAACAGTTAAAAAGTTAATAATAAAAAATTCAGAATAAATCTATATATATAATTGTAATAAGAAAAGTTATACATCGGAGAATATAGTACAAATAATTTTGATCTTGTTAAGATTCCAACATCGGATCGTTAGTTGGAGTTAAAATTTTTAAATTGAAGTTAATTGACCTTTTAAAAACTAGTTATAATTTTTATTAACTTTAAAAAAAAAACAAAAACAAAAACAAAAATCCAGTCAAAAAAATATGATTTAATTAGAGTTAAACTAATGTATCAAATAAAGCTACAGTGTTCCCCCAGTTAATAAGACTTATAACAGGGCCTCGTCATCTCTGGTTAATTTAGAGCAAGTATTGTGCCGATTTTTTATAGTAATACTATCCACAGAACAAATTAAGTAAACCTCCAACAAGTTTTTGCAAAATGTATATATGTATATTAAAAAGACGATCTCTTTGGGTCCCTCAAAAAAAAAAAAAAGACACTTTTAGAAAATATATACACACACACACGCACAGAGAGAAGACAATTAAGCAAGCATGTTATTGAATACACTAAATGACGAGGAGATTATATATACACACACAGATATTGTGTAACTGTGTGAAAATGAGAGAAAAGGATTTGTAACGCTTCAGAAATTTTCTTTTAGTGGCATATGGTCATTTTACGTTCATGCATTTATTTGATCATCTAATTAATCAGATATTGCTTATGAAACTCAGCTTAATTAATATTCGTATTTATTTTTTTTTTTTGGCAGTATTTTGTGGAATTATAAGGGGATATGATTTTTGAAAGCGGATCTATATATAGATACAATAAATAAATAAATAAATAAAATCCTTTAAGAAAATTCTTATGTTACTATTTTCTAAATCTCTTAAACAAGTTTTAGCTTATGTTTGGTATAGTGACAACTGACAAAGGGAGAAGAAGGAAGTTAGAAAAGGGATTTTAGAAAGGAGAAGGAAATATTATGTTTGTTTGGTAAAGTGAAAAATCAAAAGAAAGGAAGTTGTAAAACCTATCATTCTTTAATCCTTCCCACTTTGAAAAGAAAAAGGAAAAGTTTCAAAAAAAAAAAAAAAGTGATGTGTGAAATAACTATATTAACTTAATCACTTATTATATATCATCTAGTTTATACAAAGATAAAATTATAAAAGATATATTATTACACGTTCTCTTCTCTTCTCTTCTCTTTTTTATTTTTTATTTTTTTTTCCTACCAAACAATATGAAAGAAAATTTTCCTTCTTTTATATTTTTCCCACTAGATATTTTACTCTTCCTTAATCTATTTTCCATCCCTCTTTATCAAACATAGCATAAAAAGGTTTAATTTTTTAGAAGAACTTTTTTTATCCCTCTAGAAGCTATATTTAGTGACTTTTTGTCATAAGTTTGAAACAATTTGGCTCTTTTAGTTGTGGCTTCTTTCTTTCTCTCATCATCGTCATATGATGGCCAAATTATATCCATTTTTTTTATTATTATTATTGCTTTGTTTGTATATTCTATAAGCGCAAAGTGCGTATCATTCAATCCGTCTAACTTAAAGGCCAAAAAGAGCTTCAAGAAAACTATGACGCAAACAAGGCTTGTAACATGAGAAAGAAGTAGAAACAATGAGTGTCATGTTGAACAGACATGTCACACAAGGAGATGGTGATATGCTCCTTGCCCTCCTCACCCACCACAGCTGGCTCAACAACAAGGCTCGTAAGGGTCTGATCAGTAGTACACTAGTGTTGGCTGAATCATTAATTGTGGGAAAAAAGACACAGATATAAAATATATATGAAACGATTGACATTTTTACACGCACTTTGATTTGTAGAGGATATAATCTTGTCAATTAAATTATAAAGCACTTAATCGATTGGACCTTTAATTGGAGTCTACCTCGTACCACTGGAGCTTTTTTGTCCTTTTTCTTTTATTATGTTCATATTCAAAAGACTCATCACCAACTCACAATTCAAAACACGAAGGACGATCATTATATATCCCCACTTTTTTCATTTATTTTCTTTTTGTCATTCTTGTGGCTCTCAATTCACATTCACACTTGGCTTTAAATTAGTGCTCAGATTCTTTGTACTTTGAAAATAACATGTATAGACATTTATAAGACAATGAAGGGATTAGTGATTTGGTTTTGTCGATATATGTTCTACCTAGCTCATCAATTTGTATTTGAACATCCTTTGGATTTTGATTGAATAATATAGTGCACATTAATTTCTCCTTTTTTAAATAATAATTTATATTAAAAAAATTAAAATGTTATAATTTACATAGGGTTCCATGTTTTTTTTTATTTTTTTTGGCAACTACATTTGGTTGGAGGGTAGTGGGTAAGAAAGATGGAGAGCGTTAGAAGGATGAAGAGTATTATGAGAATCATTTAAGATGTTTGATAAGAGGGTTAAAAGGGTAAAAGAATAAATGAACAATTATTTATCTAGTTATTGTGTATTGTCCATATTATCATTTGTCAATAATTTTTTTAGAGATTAAAATACTATATTCAAATTTTTATAGATGAATTGATTGAATCCTTTTATAAGTAGAAAGATGAGATTTGTGAGCCCATGGAAGAGCTCATCTCATCTCCTTCCCCTTCCCACCCCCAATCCACTCATCAATCCCTCCAACCAAGGATAGTGGAGAACTAAATAACTTCAACTGTATCGCCTTTAGCCCCAAAAAAAAAAAAAAAACAACAACAACAACAACTTCAACTGCGTCGGGAACTTAGTATTCGTTTGATTCATGAGTTTGAGTTGAAATTTTTAAATTTCAGTAGTATTTTTTTTTTTTTTTGAATTTTCAGAAAAGACAAAAAAAATTTTGGAAAAAAGACAAAAACTTTTTGAGAAAAAGATAAAAAAAAAGTTTGAAAATTATGGTTTGAGCTTGTGAACCAAACAAGCACTTAGTATTAACATGACACTCTCTCACAAATCGTTTGGTTGCAAACTGCATCACTAAGGTTTTTTTTTTTTTTTTCCTTTTTTGTTTTTCCATTAATGAGAAAAAACAAGTGTGGGTAGGAGCAACCAACAGTACGTAATTACTCTTTCTAATAGTGATCAAGAATTCTCACAAACAAAGATATCCGAATTGAATCACAATTACTTATATCGACAGATGATGTGTCATCGTTCCACCATTTTTTTAACAACCCTATCCTAACCTTTTTTTTTTTCCTCTTTCGTGGAATATGCTTTTTGAGCTGGTTAACCATATAGCACGTTCAATAAGAAATTAGCTTAGCAGCAAAACGAGTCCATTGAGACATTTTAAACAAATTTTATTATCTATGCGTAATGTAATTTTGATTATTATATGATTATTTGCTTTTAAATACTAATTTAATTTGTTTTTTAGGAGTGCAGGATTTAACATTGAGGGCTTGTTTAGTAGAGGTTACTAAAAGCTATATTTGGCTTCCTAAGTGCAGGATTTAACATTGAGGTGCCTATTTAGTAGAGGTTCCTAATAATTACATTTGACTTCCTGAGTGCAAAAGTTACTTTTGACTTCCTAAATCCAAAGTTACTTCTGAAAGTATTTAGAATTATCCATCTGAAAAGCTTACAATTTGAAGAAGAGCTTTTTGTCAAAGTCATAAAATAATGGCTTCCGATAAAACTCTATTTGATTAGATTTGAAAACTTATTTAAAAGTTTAAATTGGACATTATAAATTTATTTTAAAATTTTTATTGCTTATTATAGTAAATTTTAAAATCATTTTGATTTCAAAAACTCTTTTAAAAACATAAATATCAAATACTTACTGAAAAATTATAGTTTTTACTTCTCTTCTTCGACTGTCACAATAGATAAAGCATAATATGACCAAGTATAAACTTTCTTTATTGAAGAAAAAAAAAACCATGATTTGACAGAACACGACCACAATAGTAATTTTCTTCTATGTAATGACTTGACACAAATCAATATTTGTGTGGCAAGTTAACAATTTAAGTAGGCTGTCATCTGAAAGTTTATTGTATTTATTCATATATTGTACTTTAGGAACCTCGAATTAAATCATTGATTTAGGATTTTTTTTTTTTTTTTTTTTTTTGACAATAGTTATTGTAAAAGTGATAACTCTTTAAAAATAGAGTTATTTTAACATTCTTAAACTTATATTTTTACTTTAATCCTAGTAAATTATTTTAAATTTTTCTCAAATTTATTAAGTTGTCCTGTGTGGGTTAATTATGTTAATAGGATTAAAAATGACAATTTAGAATTAAAATGTGATTAAAAGATTTAAAATTGCAAAAGGAAATCAGAACCAACTTCGACCACTCTCAGGTTCCTTCAAGCACACCCACATGTGTTTCCTAGCCATTGGATCAGCTTCAGAGCAGCACAGATCAAGAGTGATCCTCACCCTCATTTCCGCGTGCGTCTTGGCACCAGTGTCAACAAGTCCAGAGACGTGCTGAATCTGGTGTGGCGCGTCTCATGAAATCTTGCCTGCGCCTAGGTGCTGTAGGAAACTCCAGCGCGCCACGCGTCCCAGCTCCAGCCCATCTCCAACGGTCGCGTGCCACTTGTCTCCAAGGGCCTCGCTAGGCTCACTGGTGTCAGCTTTTGTTGAAGCAAAAAGAGAAAAGAAAAGAGAAAAATAAATAAAATAAGGGGAAATTGGAGGCTTGTGAAGTCGGTGGTTGGAGGCTTATAAAAATGAGCCTAGGGCTCCGTGAAAGTGGTCTTTGGCCGCAGGAGAAGTTGAAAACCAAAAAAGAAAAAGAAGAAAAAAAATATTTTAAGTTTTAGATTTAGTTTTCTATAAAATTATAGAGATATTATCTTAAATCATCAATAAGAGAGGTAGAAGGTTTTGGAAACTTGTGATACCTTCGTAATTGAGTTTTTATTTTATTTTCTTATTTTTGATTTTTGTAATTTGAGAATGGTTAAATCTTTAATTTGTAAATTTTTATTTTTATTTATGAAGTAATTTTCTTTTTTAAGGATACGATATGATTATTTGTGTTTTTTTATTTTAATTAATTGATATTATATTTTAGTTCTATATTGAGTATTTTAATATGTACTTAATACTTGTGAATTTCTGGTCAACTTTTGCATGATTTATATTTGATTTGAGATTGAGAAGTGACAATTGAATAAGCCATTGTTTAATCCACCATAAGATTGTCATAAGCTAGAGATAGTTATAAAACTTGTCCAGCATCATGAATTTTTGATTCTTACTGAATTTTGATAAGTTATTTGAGACCAAGAGATGATAAAATTTATTATAATAAATTGTTAATACTTGAAAAAGATTAATGAACATATTATAGAGATTCACTGGCAACATAGGAAATAGACGTTGATTAATTGGATTAGAGAATTTAAATATGATTAATCCGATAAAATCAGAAACCCAAGATATTTAGTATTTTGAGTCTTTTATCTTTTTACTTATTTTATTATTTTTATTTAAAAATTCTTTTCGATTATTCAAATAAAATTAGAATTAATATAATTTATGTAACTAATAACGACAATCCTCGTGAAAATAATATTTTAGTTATTATTTTATTATTTATTTAGGATAGTATGTATTTGTAATTTTTCGCAACAATAAAAGCTAATGATTGTTAAGCATACTCTTCCGCGGCCAACGTTGTTCCTTTCTCACTGTGAAAAAACTAGCTTTTTGTCTACAAATGCTTCTTTTTTTTTTTTTTTTTTTTTTATTATTATGAGATTTATAACTCTTATTTATTAAAGCTAAAAAATTCACTACTGGGTATGTGAACGCTACTCTCCAGGAAAAGTTGCGTCGGAAAGAAAAAATTTAATGATACATCACGCCCATTTATTTTGGGTTGACTAGATGAATATGGCCCTAGCCATGGTAAAAGGGCATGACTATTATGTCACTTCTTAAACGCACACTTTTATATTCATACTCCTTGTCTTTTATTAATATCAAATTTAAAAAGACAACTCTAAAAGAGGAACTTAAAAAGGGAGTTAATTAGAAGAGAATATAATTTTTTGAGGATGTTTGGTGAATGAGTTGAGTTGAAATTTTTAAGTTTCAATAGTAATTTTTGTTAACTTTTTAGAAAAGATAAAAAACTTTTTCAGAAATAACAAAAAACTTTTTTAGAAAAAAATAAAAATTTGAGTTCAAACTTGAGGTTTTAATTAAGGTCTTGCCCATTAATTAAAATTTCCTCTCTTTTCTTTTTTTCTCTCAATTGAATTTCGCTGCATCATATAGTTGTAGGTATAATCTAACGGTAATAGCACATTTGACTCAACCACAAGGTATATAGTTGGAATCCCTACATCCTTAAGTTAAAAAAATATATATACATCCGCAGCATCACTGATTACTATACATATAATTTGAATTTCCCACTTTTCTTCTTTTTCTTTGTTTTAAAGTGTGTGTCTTGAAAGATTTGAATGGTACATAACCTATAATCGAATAAAAAATTACTACTGAATTACACCTGTAATCACAATATTTCTTCTTTTTCAATATAATCCGAAGACTGATAATGTTGTATATTAAACACGAGGAATTCATGGTATAATAAGAGAGCTTGGCTAAGTGTTATCTCTATTTAGGCACACACCTTATCAGCTATCTATTAAGTTATATAAATATGTATCAATTTTCGTTTAATGACGGAAACCATTAATATTATGGGCAATTACACACATGGTCTTCGTTTATTTATTTATTTATTTTAGCAATATCACTGTCTTCGTTATCTCTTTTCAATGATAATGCTAATGCAACGTTATCTCTCTTGTTAAAAGAACGCAATTTAAAGGATAATTAGCATTATCATTGAAAAGATAACGAAGACAGTGATATTACTTTAAAAAAAAAAAAAAAAAAGGCTATTTTATATTTCACTTGTAAAAAAAAATGCGATTTAAAGGATAATTTAAAAAAATTCTTTTTTTTTAGTATAAAAAATTTATTTTTATTAGAGAAAATTATCCAAATAGTCACTTATGATTCGTCCATCGAGCAATATGATATAAATTCCCCATCTTGACTTTACATGATGAAAATTTTGGTTTTATTTTATGTCATATTAATCTAGTGTCAAATTTTATGCATTATAATCTTTAAATTTATATTATTTAGGTGCTTTCCTCCCTTTTATTATGGATATCCTCAAAATTTACCTTTAAATTTCAAATTCACGTCAATCTTACAACTTTTTTTTGTTGGTGAACAATTGAACTATTGATTTTATCCTGAAATTGAAGAATTAATCCTTTTATAGGTCATGATAAACCAATAATAAAAAATTACTTGACGAATTTTCCTTTTTGTAACTTTTCTTGAAAATATGAACATTTTTTTTTTCTTTCTTAAACAGAACGCTTAATTTATGTCCGATTGCATGTTTATAATTTAGCTTCATAGAGCAAAGTCATCAATTCAAAAGGTAAAATTAATTGACAAAAAAAGAGTATAAATGTAATAGATTTAAAATTTTGAGATATAAATAGGGATTTATAGCTAAATTATCTTTTTTTAAGAAGTTTTTTAGTAAATAACCTAAGTTTTAAAAATTAGTTAAAAGACCCCCCCTCCCTTTTTTTTTTCCTCTAAAATGATTAATCAATTTTCTTAAATGGTCAATCAATGATCAACCTATGTAATTAATTTGGTTAGTTGACTATAACGTAAATCACTAAATTTCATAGTCAATCATTGGTCAATCAATGGTTGATTAATCAAATCTGGAAAAATGACAAATGACCATCTTGCAAAATAAAAAAAAAGTTGGGCCAGTTATTAGATAAAATGACTAAAAAAGGTCGTTCAGCCTAATTTTTTATATAAATATTGAAAGTGTTATATTCTTTATAAACTCAAGATACAATATATATTAAATAACTTTTTAAAACCTTAATAGCACATATATATAGCTGAAAGCTACCCCATTGGAAAGTGTTCAAAATACATGGTGTCTTATTTAGTTTGATTTAGGACCCCTATTATGATTTCTCGAAGAGTTTTAGCTATAATTCTAGAATTTTTATTTTAATATAACGTACGGGCTAAATGTTGGTTTGCGTTTGGGATCGGGATTCAAACTCCATTTTTTATAGTGAAATTAGATGTATAATTACTGTTAAGCTATATTTACAATTAACAACTGATTTCGGCTGCTTAATTAAAGATTGTCGATACTTTAGTTATGGCCTTATGGGCAATTAAACAGATCATTGTTTTGAACGACAACGTGGTTCAGAACAGACTCTATAATTACGAGGGTTCGTAGGTGCAAAAATTGTGCATGAAGCACATGGAGAGTCTCTAAAAGATTAATGACTTTCGAGTCAGAGTATTTTTTTGGCTTTTGACGAAAGAAGGTAGACAAAAAGAAAATACAGAAAATGGAGGATCACTAAAACATACCAATTACTTCCATTAGAAAATAATAATAAAATAATGAACAAAGTTAATATATATATATATATATATTTGATCGATTGTTCACAAGTTAAAATACCACCGTATCATACTTAATTACGTTAAATTTTAGAAGTTTAATTTATCCCCAAAAATAAAAAAAAAAGTTTTATCCACAACGCGCGTGTTATTTGAGCCAGAGGAGTTTGTGTACTATTTATTTATTGGGAAAAGCACCCGAGTGCCACAAATTCAAAGAATATTATACCAACATGTCACAAAAATTGGACACTAGACCAATATGATACAATTAAGATATTAATAAAAAAATGTATAAAGTTTATGTCATATTGGTAAAGAGGGAGAAATTTGTGTTTTATTGATCAATAAATTAAAAAAAAATGCTATTTGAGTAATTTTCTCTTATTTATTTATTTTTATTTGTGTGTGTGTTTTTTTATTTTTTATTTTTTTATTACTTATTTATTCCGATGAGTAAGAGCTAACCAGCATTTCTAAAATCACTGGATTACCAGTATTATACCCTTGGTAACTGATGGGCTACTGCAGATATCCTGGTACAAATTTGTTTCATTCAAGTACTTTCTCCCTATCTATTTTTCTTTTCTTTTTTTTTCTTTTCGTTAAAAATCAATCTACGGATTATGTCTAGACATACATATAAATCCCACACAAAAATATATTATTTTTAAATCCTAAATAATCTATGTTAAAAAGCCAGCAAATCACCTATCTAACAAAAATATCACCATTTTATTGGGATATAGGGTTGGACACCAATTTTATTAAGCATTGGGATCCTCAAATCAACCGATTAATCAGTCTATGGTATTAACACACTCACATCAAAATTAATTGATACAATATAATCCAAGGGAAATTCAAGTTACAATTAATTATACGATCTCTTCACACACACACACACACATATATATATATATATATAAAATGATAATAAGTAAGTTAAGAAGAGGAAAAAAAAAAAAAAAAAAAACCTTCACTACTAGCTAGTATGGGGTAAGGATATACATCTTACAACCATGAGGAGCAACATATGCACTCAATCGAGAACGCATGTTCCTTGACACAAATGAATGCTGCCAAACACCAGACATAATTATGATTATTGTATTAGTTGGATTTCACGAGAACTTTTAACCATATATATATATATATATATTATACTTCTATATATAGTACAACTATAAAAAGAATATATATATATATATGTATGTATGTATATAACGTACCGCCCACAAATCTCTAACAACAACAGGGGTAAATGCTGAAAGTCCAATTTCCCTCCATCCCACTGATATAGCAGTCCATGAGTTGGCCCTGTTCCAAAACACTACCACTACTCTTTTTCTTGATAATGGCCCGGCCCAGACCTGCATTACAATTTACAGCGTGACCCCCCCAAAAAAAGACTAATTTCAGATTGGAATAAGAATTCAACAATACGAGATTTATTTATTTATTTATTTTTTTGAAAAGGAATACCCTACTAGTACCTTATTAGTATTTCTAAACCGACAAATTTTTCTTTGTTAATTTTATCAAAATGAAAGTCATATCTTCATCAACACTTTTTAGCTCATTTCCCTTGTTATTTTTTTTTTTTTTTTAAGTCTGTCGTGAGCTTTATGTGATCTTACGGTCAATAACATTACGAGATCAATTATAGTATTTTTTTCACATATATTTGAAAAAAAAAAAAAAGGAAAAAAGAAAAAGAAACATACTTCTAGGCCACTTTTCGACCGTATCTTCCTTGCTTGAACTCCCAATGGATCCTGATTAATGTCAATCACCTCCTTGTTTCCAATGATTTCAAGAGTTTCTTTGTTGACAGATCGGACATCACATCCAATAAGCAAAGGAGCCTGTGTCAAAATGGAATCCACATACATACATACATACATATATATATATATATATATTTATACATATAGATTGGTAAGTGCATCAGAGAGACAAAAATAACAGAAATTCCAAGATCAATGTGAGAACACACTTTCATAGCAGCCCAGATACTAAAATGAGATCTGTACTCTTCTAGACTCATCCCTCCATTGCCCACTTCCAACATATCAGGATCTAATGAAAATCACAACTCAAAACTTTTAGTATCTTTCTCCATGTGATCTATTGAAACAGAACAGAAACAGGGTGGGACATAACAAAATTTAAACACCGGAGATTCGGAGATTACCATTCCACCTTCCAGGTCCTGCATATCTTCCCCAAATGTTGTTCTCATCCGCAATTGACGTGATACTGAAATAAAATAATAATAATAATAATAATAACTGGCTCAATTGTTAGAAGTCATAAATTTGATTTTTTTGATATCATTCTAGGGGAAAGAAATGATGCAATTTGGACCTGTCCCAAGAGTCTTTTATGTCTCCTGTGGTCCTCCAAGCATTCCCATAGCGACCTGCCCATGTGGCGGGATACTCTTGTCCCCTGTGTGATTTTATTAGCCACTCTATTAAAACCTCTTAGACATTATCATAAACTATAAACCATATTACTTATAGTTCGTTTCGAGTACTAGACTGGCATAGACAAACCTTCACATTTAAGACCTACCGACACTCCAATCTTTGTTGCTAATATTGTGGCTTGTTCTTCTTTCTCTCTTTTATACTCGTTATATTTTCATTTTTCTTTTTTTTTTTTTCAAAATATTTGAGCAGGGAACGTGAAAAGAGATAGAGGTATTAGAGGTGCCAACATAGTTGGAATGTGCTGGTGTCTCTTAATTCCGGTTTCGCTGTTTTATCAATTATGCATCACACTAAGCTGAAGATGCAAACCAACTTGCCATTCGCATATGGAGTAGAGGATTGGCCGGCCAACCTTCTGCAATGCATAACTCATCCTAGCATATCTGTTGAATACGAAAGGACCAAATTTTATATCTTAGAAGTTGTAAAATCGAAAAATCACTTATAATTTAATTAAGTACATTGCCATTAACTAAATTAAAAAAAAAAAAAAAAAAAAAAAAAGTGTAACCTGGCTTGAGGCTTAGAACCATCGTGGTAGCAATTATCATACTTCAAGTAATCCACGCCCTGTAACGAAATTAATACCATACAAAACCATGTTTTACGCGTCGTTAATCTAAACTAAAAGGGCAATTAAGCTTTCTTTTTTTTTTTCTTTTTTTTTTTTTAAAATAATTTTCCTTTAGTTCTTTTGGATGATTTGAAATCATGACAAGCAACGTAGTACTGACCCATTCGGCGAACGTTCTTGCATCTTGATCTTCATGCCCAAGTGAGCCAGGCATTGTCTTGCTGCATGTCCAATAACTAGAGAATACGAAGACCGAAAATTTAACAGGCAGTTCCAATCAAATATCTTACCCAAAAAAATTTAAAAAAAAAATTAAAAAAAAATAAATAAAAAAAAAAGCAAGAGGGAATTTTGTATTCACCCGGCATCGGAATATATGCCGAGTTTTAAGCCTTTTGAATGAACATAATCTGCCAGGGCCTTGATTTCAGAAGGAAAAGTAGAAGATTTTGCTCTTAGATTACCCCTCTCATCTCTGTTCGTTTCACCCCAGCAATCATCTGTTTCACATAACATACTGATCTTAGTCCACGTTTAGAAAATAATAATAATAATAATAAAAGGTTAAAGTTTTGCTACAATAATAATGTAACAAGTCAAAAATCACCTATGTTTACATATTTGTATCCAAGTGCGGCCAAGCCAGTTGAGATAAGAGCATCCGCTGTTACGTGAATTCAACCAAAACGACATCACTACAATTCCTTAAACCTCACTACCAAGCTATACTTTTACTTCAATTCGAGTGTTTCTCGATCTTTCTCATTTAACTATGTGTTTACTTGCAAATTAAGAATGGTAGTTTAGTGAACCGAGCAAGAAAAATGGATTGTTAATTTGTACCCTTCAATATTGATTTTCTTTTAAAATAAATGAATGTTGAATGTATTTACATATCTAAATAAGCTTACATGTTATCTGCCGAACCATATAATTTTGTAAAAAGACATTATTACTTTTCCTAAGTTTAATTTACACTAGAAGTAGAATCGATAATGCCTATTTTTATTCTTTTCTTTTATTTATGAACTCATTCCCTTTCTCATTAATTACGTTTATTATGAGTTGAAAAACATATCTTTACGGTCCATTTGGCAGGAGGGAAAGGAAACAGCAGGGAAAACATACAAGAGATAGAAAGTATGAATGGCAGAAATGAACTTGGTTTTTTTTTATTTTATCTGGTTTGGTAGGAAGAAAGAAAAGTGGTGATTAATTAAATAACTATTTTATCAATTGTTTAACATTAATTAATTTTAAAATTATTTTAAAAAATTATTTTAAAATAAGGACAAAAGGGTAATTTACCTATCTAGGTAAGTAATTAAGTATAATAGGCCTTAAAAAAAAGAACAACAACAACTTTAAGGGTAATTCGAACTCAATATCTTTAAATAGACTTAGGTGTGGTATTACTAATAGAATATGCATGCAACCACAGTATAATAGACTTTCGAGGAAAAGAAAAGCGATGATTAATTTAATGCTTCAAAATGAGGATAAAAAATATATTACCTATTTAGACTAATGTAATATCATCTCCCCTCAAAATCCCTCCATTTTTTAAAGATTAAAAATAATAAGAGTCGTAAATTCGATAATCTCTTCATTTTTCTATCTTACAAAACAAATAACGTATAAATCTAATTTTTCTATTAAAAAAAAATCCCTTCACTACTTTTTACCCCTACCAAACATAACAATATTTTATGCTTTTATATAACCAAACTACTAATAGCTTTTCTTTCCTTAGTTATAAAAAAAAAAAAAGTACAATATAATGCCTAATAATATAACATTTTATCGTATCATAAACTGAGCTAATTGGCATTGCGAGGTTGATCTATATCCATCCAAGAAGGTGGGCCCACCCATCCATCTTGGCTGATTGAGATCACACAATCATCCCCTTGAGCATTTTGTTTTTGGGAATATGAAATTTTGGATCCGTTTGGGTGCCGTATCCTATGCCAAAATACAATTTAGATTTCAAAATCCTAACTTTATATTAAATTTTTTTATTTTTTATTTTTAAAAAATTTAAATTTTAAAAGTTCATAATTTCCTTATTTTAAATTAAAATGAGATAATTTTTATGTCTAAATAATTATAGCGATAAAACGAATAAGACAATATCCATTTTATATTTTTTTTTTTCTAAATATATTTCAAATTTTTGTTCCATTTATTATATCACATAAATTTTTCAAAAATTTTTCTCTCATACAGACATTTTCAATCTAACCTTGACCTTTAACATATTATATTTAGATATCCCCAAACGGACTCTAAGGTCTTGTTTGGCAAAAAGTTTAGTTTAAACTAAACTGTACTTTTTTCATCATGTTTTTTGTTTTTTTCCTCAAAAAGTTGTTTATCTTCTCTGAAAATTCAAAAAAATTCAAAAAAATTTACTATTTAAATTTACAAATCTTAACTCAAACTTACACACCAAACACCCCTAAATTATGCATATTATCGGACAGTCTCTGCAAGGACTATTAACAATTTTGACTGTTTCCCACCCCTCTCTCTCTCTCCTCTGTCTCTCTCTCTCTCTCTCTCTCTGTTGTCTCTGTTCTTATATCGGCTCAATGTTCCAAGGGTTGGACTCATTCGCTTCAGCGAAACCAAGTAAAGAACTTCTTTACCTTTTCTCCAGTCAAGCGAAACACGGTCTAGTTTCTAGTACGTAATACTCTTTTTATCATAGACTTCTGTTGTAATTAACTTAATTAACTAATTAATGAAAAAAAAAACCCTTTTCATAATTGGAAAGTAGTGTGATTAACAAATATTATGTGATGCCCTACCTACAATACTTTGAATCAACAGGGCATTCTTTGAAAAAGATTCAAAGTCAATCATTGAAGTGGAAACTTAAATGTTTGGTATAACAACAATGTCATCCAATAAAGAGGAAAAACGACATATATAAATAACTTAAAGAAAGTAGAATGTTGAACAGAAGCTCTCTCTCTCTTTTTTTTTTTTTTTGTTGAATCTTTTCCTACATTTAAAAAAGCGACAAAATCACAGGATTAAAAATTAAAGAACTAAACTTTTTGAAGATTTTAGATAGTTACCAGTCGTCTTCACGGTCCACTCGTCTACATTACACTGAAAGTGGTTCCAGCTGTTCCAACTGCAATATTCAAATCCAAAAATTTCCCCCAAAAAAAAATTACAATAAAGAAATTTAAAAAAAAAAAAAATCAAAATTTAGGATTCAGGTGACAAACCCCATTGGAGGAGTGTGGGCTACTCCATTGGAAATGAGAAACTGAGTGTAGTCTTGAATCTGGGAATTGGTGCTCAAGTTCAAAGCATCTGTTACAGTACACAGAATGGCAAAAACAGAGACGCAAATACAGATTTCTTTATAGTCCATTTGTCGTTAAAAATAAGTTCAAAATAATAACAATAATAATAATAAAGAACTAATAATAGAAAAGCGCGACTCTGAAGGAGCTTTAATTTTGATCTGAGGCAGAGATGAGATTGGAAGAGAACAGAGTATTTGAAGGGGAAAAATGGAAAATAAAAACTGAGTACTTTCCGGATTGGATTGGACCCTGTTGAGTACAACTACGGCTGTTTGGTGGGTAGACAAGATCTAGGAAGGAATCTGCTATTAATGCTAGCCAAGATTTTCTTTTTCTTTTCTTTTTTTTTTTTATCTCTCTCATTATTTTTTGTTTTTTGTTTTTTTTTTGGTTTTTATCTTCACCACGTTATTTTTGTTATTATTATTATTATTATTATTATTATTTGGCATCATATCACTGTCTAGTACATGAGTTGTTGGGTGTGTCTAGTTGGGGCAATTGAGGTGTGAAAAATGAAAAGTAAAATTGTTTGGTTGTGTGGAAAGGGGGAGGAGGGAAAGAAATTGGGGATTGTGAATATCCTTAGGGCCCACAAAAAACAATCCTTTCAAATGTGATTAGATTGGGATGGAATGAAAGAAAAAATTAAAATAATTTTTTTAAAATTTTATTATTAATCTTCGTCAATATAAAAATTTATAAAACACTTATAAATCTAAGCACTTGTTTGACACTTTAGTTTCACTCAAGTGAAACTGTATTTTTTTTTTCTTTTTTTGAAAAAGTTTTTGTTTTTTTTTTTTAAATTTTTTTTGTTTTTTTTAAAAATTTTAAAAAATTACTATTTAAATTTAAAAATTTCAACTCAAACTCATTTACCATACTCCCTTAATTGTTTCGTATATAAGGATGAATTTATAATTTTACAAGCAAAACTAAAATATTTTCCTCATCATTTCCTTCTAATACCAAATAAAAGAATGGACGGTCATTTTCTTTCATTCCTATCAAAGCAAACTATTTTAACAATCATTCCCTTCTTTCACACTCCTCTTCTTTCATACCTTATTCACCATTCTATCATTTTCTCCCTCCAAGTTCTAACCAAATGGAGCCTCTGAGTTTTCTGGGCACAAAGAATGTTAAATATCTATTGATGTGTTTATTGACAATATCTAAACGAGCATTTCTTTTTTAAGCCACTATGTAGCAATATGAATGACTTTCACACTCATATTAATTAAGGATATTCTCATATTTGTTACTCCTCAACGTCTCTTGTACAAAAGGTCTTATCAGACTAATATATTATATGGTATTAAACCCAAGATAATTTGCATAAAACTATATCTATTTTTCAAGTAAAATTGAGTCTGGTTTTCTTCTTTTGACTGGAAATGTTTTATTATAACAATGATGAGGATAAGAATGATCCCCTCCTTCTCTGTAAATATATATATATATATATATATATTATATAAATTTATTTCTTTAGTGTGGTTGTTTTTGGGCTTGACGGGTATTTCCAGTCCACTGCCACAAGATTTTTTATTGATTGTAGTTTTTTTTTTTTTACTTCTTTTGTTTATAAATAATATTCCTTTTCCAATTCTCCCTCTCTCTCTCTCTTTAACCAAAAATTTAAAGTTTTTTTTAAAAACGTCTAATTATAGTCGTGCTTACAATTGCAATAGTCAAATCTAGTTATATTTCCTATGTATTATACTCGGCGTAATCTTTGCTGACTTAAACCGTTGATCTATTCATATATATTCATGTACATCCAATATATAATAATATAGCATATTTATGTATGTCGCATGTACAAAAACCAACAGGGGTGGGTGAATTATTCAGAATTTTCCTATTCTTTTTGGGTCGGCGAGATTTAGACGAAAATGTACTAAATTTCCAGAAAGTGGATATATACATACATATATATATATATATATTATCGAATATAAAGGTTTGACGCACAATTTTCTTGGTTTGGCTTCGGCTGGGTGGCAATATTTGGCGGTTTATTTTGCTTGTACGCATATACTATGTATTAGTACTTGCCAGTAGTGGTGGGAAAATCACTCCTAATTACTAGTAGAGAAAACAATATATCTAACCTTAATAATAAGCTCGAACAAAATGTCAACAGGAAATGGAGACGAAATTCGATGTAAAATCAGGATCAGGCCGATCTTATTGCATGAAATTTAAGTAGGTTGTTTCTTTCAATTCTCTTAGTTTAGCTTTTCAGATATTTTTCCAGCCATTTTCAAAAGCTTTTCCACAGCATAATAAGTATAATGCCTGGCTCATATTATATACTTTAATGATCAATATATATTAAATATAGGTATTCCTTTTGCTGTGTATTTGTTATTGAATCTGAGATTTACTAATAAAATGTTATGTTGGCGCAGTCAAATTATATATGTATATATAAAACTTTTGCTATATAATATATATATATATTCAATGTCATACTTTACAATGTTATGCCAATATTGTACATATCTCCGAAATTTCGATTAAAATTCCTTAGCTTCATTGCTTGCAGAAAAATCTATGTTGAACACCGCGCGCCCCAAAAGAAAAAGATGACGATGATTAAATGAATATTCTATTTGCTTTTTCAATGTAAAACAAATCTACTTGTCAGAAGATCAACATAAAGAACTAGAAGCAAAAAAAAAACAAAAAAAAAAAAACCTACAGCTAGCTACTTTATTTCCGGTCATTGTCTGAAATTCCTCTTTAACCATATGTATGATATTACAGTAGCACAAAAGGTTCATATAATAATTAATTAGTGGAAAATTTTAAGGGCGAGGAAGCGATGTCAAGTACTTTTCAAATATTACATACTGCTAATGATTTTAATATCACTCATTAATTAGTCATTTAAATGTAAAATTAATAAATTTGAGTGTAGGTTTTAGTTTCTTCTATCCGTATGGTAAAAACCAAAAAAAAAAAAAAAAAAAAAATCTAAAATTTGTTAAGAAGCTATCCGTTCTATATTTACAACGCTGATGATCACAAATTAAGATGAGATTCATTAAATTAAAATTGAATTTCAGTCCATTAATATATATTAGATGTGTATAACATCTAATGCTTTACTTTGAATATGCATTATACACTTCAAATTCTCAATTTGCTATATGGTAATATATTAAAGAAGAACTGGTATTTTGACCTTTCTATAATTTTGTTTCTTCTAGTGTTTGACTCCTTCCAAGTCCCAAATTCCAAAGAACTACAGTCGTTTTCAAGCTGAATAGTACATGCTCATGCTGCAGACTGCACGAATATTTTTTTTTTGCCTTTTTTTGTTTTTTTGCTGAATATATTAAGTGCAGTTAATTCCAGGTTGGAGATGCGCCGACGGACGAAGAAAAATATAATATTGATATTTATTAACGCAAAGGAAACCTTCTTAAAAATTGCATGGAAGTTGGATTGCAGTTTCTTTTATAGACAACTTTCTTTTTTTAATTTACAGTTTGGCGTTTATGGCTTTCATTTATTTAACAGATCTGATCAGATTCGAATATGAGAAATTCTACACGAACTCAGTTTCGACCCATCCCCTCTCACCTATGGACACCATTAGATAACAAGCCACCCTATTTTTAATTAGCTTACAATTCACGTAATGCACTATATATGTTGTATATATAATATAATAATTACCACACACAGAAGAAAAAAAGAGTATTAATTTCTGATTATTAACTTGTTGCCTCAATTTGTATGGTTCTTGATGATTCATTGCAGCATATTGGAGTTTGCTTAGAGATGTCTTAGCTCTCTCCGGATTACTTGTAACACCTGATTCATAAGAAAAATAAAATCTTGTATGGTGTGAATTGGAAAAATAAATAATAAAAGTTTTCCCTATTATGATCATACTATATCCTTAAAAGTTCATGCTAGATCCTTAAAATTAAGTCCAAGAACCTTTGATCACATGTATAAGATATGATAACTTTACTGATCTTATGAATTTAGTTGGAATGTGTGTTAGATCTCTCAGTTAGTTGCCTACTCTCGTCTTTTATTAAAAAACAAATTACTAATATTTCAACTCTAAATGGAATGAGTAAGGAAGAACATGTACAGAAAGAACCTATATATATATATATTTATATGTATGTATACATCTATATATAAAATAATGAATAGGAAGAGCTAACTTCAAATATGTATATTCTGTATATATTAAATATGATTTGCTACGACTCAGAAGTTTACAATCTATTGAAATTGAACCCTGAATGTGTGAAACTTATTGCATTGATGCACACTATGTTTTGCCCCAAATATAAAAAGAATACAATTGAATAAACATATGCAAATAAACTAAGAATTTTACAACACGGAGGAATGATATTACATTTTCCCCATACTTGTTAGCAACTTACAGAATCTGTGTACAAACAAATAAATGAATTTAATTAACAAAAGAATTATTATAAATTAATTATTCACTTCATCCCTTTTCCGAATTAATTGGTGGGAAGAGTAGCTTGCAGTGCGTGTGTATATATATAAATATGTCAAATATATATATACACTTTCACAACTACTACTTTTGAGCATTTGGCAACTAGATCTGATTAATGTTGATCTCGTCCAATACTTTTTCTCCTTCTACCTCGATCAAGTTCTCAAGAACAGCATCAGAAGCAGTTTGCAAGAAATCCGACCAGTCCCTAAAAGCACGCAAACACAAAATATAAGAAAATTAGTACGAAGAAAAATTCAAATTCAAAAAGAAGAAAAATATTCAATAAGTCAAGAAAATTCACTTAAAAAATACGCACCCTTTAAGGCAGTCGAAAGTAAGTCCAACCGTGTATTTGGCTTCTTGAATCGCGGCCTCGTACCGCTGGACATCGGACGCGGAACAACTCGCATTGACGACGTCGGTAACCCTAAGCTCCGACGGCTTCACGTCGCAGAAAATCGGTATCACTCTTTTCTTTGACTCCATGAGAAGAGCCAGCTCATGGAGGCAGAACTTGGACTCGCAGTAGCGGGGCGAGAACACCGCGACACCGATCCTGCAACCTCGGATCGCGGTGTCGATCTTGTCGTACAAGTTGTCCCCGGCCTTCATGTTCTTGCTGTCTAGAAATGGCCTCAACCGGAGCCTGGTGAAATGGTAAAAGAGCAATCCGGAGACGGTCTTTTTCGTGTCGATTCCGCGGTGGTTTATGAATACGTCGCACGCCGGACGACTAGAGATGTTCATGGATTGGATTTGGGTTTGGGGGCGAATTAGGACTTTAGGGACATGAGCAAGGTTCTTAGCTAGGGCAGGTATGGCACGTTGCATGGCTTCTACGAGGTGCTAGTATTTTATGACACAATTGTGATATATAATTTTCTTTGATTTTGTTCAAAAAGGGTTTTTTTTTTTTTTTTTTTCTTTTTCTTTCCCCCCCTCCTCCTTTTTGTTTTTAGTGTTGTATATGTATGAGCGGTGTGATTGAGAAGCTCTGTTGTTGTGATTTATATATACATAGATATATATATATATATATGTGTAAAGTATTGGGGGAGAGGATTAAAATGTATTGAGGAATATGTTTTTTGAATTTCAAGGGAGAATTCTACAATTTGTGGTTGGTCGGTAGGACCCGAGAAAGTACGTGAGTAAGTGCCTTGAATCCTCTGACTCCCTACCGTGAAACCGTACACAAAATTAAAACCTTCAAACACGTTATTAGTTTCTCAGTTCCAATACTATTATATTAATCAGGTAAATTGGGTCCTTTTTTTTGAAACGGTCGCAACTCCCCAAATATTAGTTTTACATTATTATATCATATTTTGCATGGTTTTACCAAAAGTGGGAAAAGCTATTTTGTTTGTTTTCATGCACGGCTTTATTATAATATATACTATATTCCAAAAAATCTTATATATATTATAATATATATTTATTCACTTTCCGTCACAGAAGTCCTTAGTTTCCATTACCAAAGGCAAGAGAAAAGGGGGGCAAGTTGATAATTTGCTGGGCCCCAGATTTTGTAAAACTCTTAAATTATCCACTAATGAACCAGAGAGAACTTGAAGCAACAAATTTTTTTTTTTCATATTTATTGCTTTGTGACACCACCAAAGTGTCATTTAAATTATCAATAATTTAAATATTTAAAAGTAGTTAAATTATCATGTCTTATAGATATTAAGATAAATTCTATTTGTAATCTAAAAGTAATTAGTAAATTATCATGTCTTATACTTATTAGGATTAACTCCATTTGCAATCTATGCATTCTTTGATTCTTAGACATGTCTTATTTTGGCTTCTCTATCTTGAAATATATACGACATGCACTCTATCACAAATCTAATTTTGCACTTTTCATCTAACTCCACTAGAAATATTCCACTTGCGAGGTTGTTATAAGAGGTTTTTTTTTTTTTTTTTTTTTTTTTTTTTGAGAGGGGGTTTTTTTTAACACCTGATTAATATGATATACTATTTGACATCTTATTAATTAGAACAGAGAATTCCCATTCATTATGTATATTGAAAAGAATTAATTAATTGAAATATAAATATAACCATTTTCAAGGGACCTATAACTCTTACTTATTAAAAAGAAATGAAAACACGGCGTTTGGTATACGGTAATTAGTAAGAATCATATAATTGGGAAAGTGATAATGGGTAATATGATTCCCAGGCATCATGAATTATCACGTTTGGTTACGTCTATAATCTTTTCTCATATTCCCAGGAATATAATTTTGTTGTGTTTTATTATACACGGTAATATAAATGTACTTTTCTTATAAAATCAATTGATTAAATAATTTAAAACTAATGAATCTTATTAAATTAGATAATTATCACCTTTTAACATTTCACACCTTATATTTTTTATAGACTTTAGTTTTTAGAGGATATACGTTTTTTTAATATTATTTAGAGACTAATTTAAACTTTTATGCATTTTGAAAAATAAAATTTTAAAATCAGAGCAAAAAAACAAAAATTACAATAATAATTGGGGGGGGAAAAAAACGAAATCTGCTCTTTCTCTTTCCCCTTCTTCCTCTCGCTCTCTCTCTCTCTCTCCTCTTCTCTCCTCTCCTCTCCAAGCTTATCAGATCTGGGCAGAATGACCCAACAGCACTGGGATGAGCGGACGTGGATTTCGCAGGGCGGGGAGCGGCGACGCTGCGATGAGGGGCGATGTGCTTGCGACCTTTGTAAGGTGGGCTCGGGGCCGCGTGGAGAGGCGGATCTGCAAGTCTTGCGTTGTGGGAGAGATCGGTGATGCGACGGGGTAGTGGGGCAGCTACGAGCTCTGGTGGGGTTGCAACAAAGTTCCGGCGAGGTGGCGGCAAGCACGGGTTGCTGTAGTGGTGGTGAACAATGGTCTTGGTGTTGATTACTGATGGATTGAGTTTTTTTTTTTTTTAATGAGTTTTTCTGGATATTGAGATTCTCAAGAATTTGAGTAACATGCCTTATTAGGTGGATTTCAAATTACCTCAAAATAGGTTAAAGTGAATCGTATGGGATTTACTTTCCTGAAAATGTAAAAATTACAATCCATTATACAATCCAGTATACAAATGGTCATGCGCGTTGACGTTGAAGGCACAAAAGCTTTAGAGAACACAAATAAAATTACGTACCCATTAAACAACAGAAGCGTCTAAAGATGGTGACTCTTTCCTTTCAAGACTCTCAACTCAAAACATACTCACTTGTAATTGTAACAAGTGGCCGTAAATAGATTAATTAAATGAAAATTAAACATACTTTACTTTAATTAATTATTATTTCGGTTTCGATCTGTTCCTATTAGAACTGTTAATTAAATCATAATTAATTATGTGAAGAAAGTGTTGGAAAATTGGTTTTTAAACCATTTTGAGGTCCAAATTTGAGTGAGACCTACCTAGTAAAAGTAACGGGTCTTGGTAGATTTTCGTTCTCCGTCGTGAGGAGATCGAAATCGTATATTCATACACTCAAAATGGTATTCAGGTGAATGAGAAATTGATGCTCGAAGTGTGTCCATTGGAATAGAACTTTGTTGGAAAACTTACTTATAAATGTGGTGTCCCACATTACTAAGGCATAAAAACTTAATGGACTTTATAAGAATTTGCACTTATGGACTAGGATAAGATGGCGTATCTAAGAGGCTCTCTCACGTGCAGGGGGTGGTGCTAATCATCGTCCCGGTGGGTTAGGGGGTGTTAGTCTGTCGAGCTTGCCCTCGTTAGGGTTTTGTTTTACAAATTTTTATTTGCTCTTTTCAACATAAATTTGAATTTATTTATTTATTTAATAAATTAATAATTTTAATAGCCATTTGTTGATATTCCTCTTTTTAACATAAATTCAATTTTTTTTTAATAAATTCAGAATATCAACATTCAACAGTTGATATTCAAGGGCTTTAATATGAGCAGCATGATTAATCCAGAGTTAATCAAAGAATTAATCTGAATATGAATGGTTATAACCTAAGGCTTTATTCACATTAATCCCAGGTTAATTTCGAATTAAAATCTCATCAATCCAAGTTCGTAACACCTTTTTTTGAAGCCTATAAAAGGAGGCATCCACAAGAATGTTGAACACACACTTGAACACATAACACAAGTTCTTTGTCCTCTGTTGTTTTCTTTATTCTTGGGCGTTTTTCTTCTTGTAGTCAGTTTTTGTAGTTTTTGGTGATAGAGGTAAGGCTTTGATTTCAAGTTCACCAGAAGTGGTTTTCGATCATAATAGACTACCGTTGCTCGTCGTTGTATCTTGAGAAACAGACGTCTGTTAAAACCTTGTGCACTTACTGGAGAAGGCGAATTTAGTTTAAGGAAAGTGTGTCACACGTGCCTTGACGATCTTTTTTTTTTTTGTGTTGTTTCATTCAAATTAAGGCTATATTTCGGTTATAGTAATTTTTCTATATCATACTTATTCGTTGTTTGTACTCCATTATTTTCTAACATAAAGTAATTAGCTAGCTAATCTTGTCAAAAGATGATATCTTCGTGAGTCCATTGTTTTAGCTTTTCTACCAAAAAAGGAGAATTTGTTTGTCCATATATATCAACATCTAAAAAGTAGGGTATGAAATCCCAAAAAAGGAGATCATCAGGTATGAACAGAGACCCGACAAAACCCAAATCCCCAAAAAGGAGATCATCAGTTATGAACACAGACCCGACAAAACCAAACACATGGTTTGACTAGGTTATACCTTTGTCTCCCAGCACATGGTTTGACTAGGTTATACCTTTGTTTCTCATTTGTAATCTAAGATAAGAGGAGAAATAATAATATAATAATATACTTTGAAGCAAAAAAACAAAGTTCTTATATGTGCATGGTTACCCTTTTTTTTCCCATATAAAACATGTTTATATATATATATATATATATATATATACTTTTCTTTGACACCCAAGTAATGAATTTCAAGAAAAATTAGTTATAAGTTGCAGGATCGTCGCCGAGTGAAGTGTGAAACTTTGTAGAGGCAGAGGGTCGCAACTTGCAATTAAACTAATTCCCACTTATTTTTATGTTGTTGCAAACATTTAATGGTGCCCACAGTTTCAAACATTTCTGTTTAAATTAATGTTTACAAATTATTATTTTTCTCCAGTTTAACTATGTCCATGTATTTTTTTTTTCCATGATTTCGGATAGTAACCATCCTCAAGAATTTTAATAATCTAAGACGTTCGAATTAGGTTAGCAATATTGATACTTCTCAAAGAGCTCTATCTCATAATAAACTGCTATTCATAATAAGTATCCAACAGGGAAAAAGAAAATTAAAATAAGGAAGTTTTTACCATAGGACCTTCTATTTTGTAGTCACCATCAGAAGGAATTATTATTTTAGCTATTAGATTAATTTTTTAACGATCAGTTATATGATTAGGAACAGTTTTGTGTTATACACTGCATTTTTAACATAAACAATCATAGATCAGATTATTAAAAAATTAATTGAACAGTTAAAAAAGATTCTTATAGTACAAAATAAGAGATCTTACCGTATAAGCTTCCATGAAATAATGACCAAAGGCTTACAAAGACCGTTCGAGGACAAAAATTAACATTCCAAAGAAGGAAAATAAATCATGGGATGGATAAATTTACAAAATCAACTCAAAAATTGAGGCCTCAATAAAATCTTAATTGGAAGATTCATCGCCAAATATTCAAACAAGGAAATTGGTTGTATGAATTTTGAGAAACTTTGAAATTAAGTTTAGCGGTAATTCCATTACTGACTTCACTAAAAGTTATAGAGTCTGAATCTCCTAATCCCAAGTTCAAATATATATAGTATACATATGAGAAAGTAGCCTTAAAGTTTTTATCCACTGAGAGGAATCATATTCAAACCGACGATTATTCCAATTTTTAGCTACAGCAAGAGTCGCCTAAATAGCTCCCATTAACGTGAACTTCAAAAGGAAAACTAACCCCAATTGAAAAGGAGAAGGACGCCTCTATATATTAAAAAAGAGGAAGAAAAAGAATTTCTTAAGAAGCAAAAAATTATCAATTGGAGAAGACCAACAAAAAAAAAAAAAAAAAAAAAAAAGGAAGAAAGGTCTGATACATCGAATACACAAAAGATTAATAAAAAGAAATAGAAAACAACATCACAAAATAAGAAAATCTAAAAAAAATAAAATTGTGGCTATATATATAGTTTAATGACTGTTTCACACCCGACTCCACGATATGATACAGAGTCTGAAACCTCTTACGCCCAAGTTCAAAAAAATAAATAAATAAAATAAAATTGCAAAGAAAGAGTCTTTAAAGGACCGGACTATTTTCTCAACTTTAATCCGTTCCCACTTCGACCACTAGATTTGTTGAGTCCCAAGAGCCCAATAATATAATCTCCATCTCCTTTCGAGGAATCGTACAATTGTTAAATATAAGAGTATTATTGCTCCAAAGTTTCGAACTTCATAAAGATCTATGTTGTCAATATTTTGTATATGTTATGTGTTCATGATAGCGATAGAGTCAGACATGCATTTCAATGAGTGTGTATACTAATATTTGTATTTTAAGAACTATAAATAACCTAAAATTAAGTATAAAAACTAAAAGTAAAATTCTAGTGGATACTTTGTGGGATTTTTAATTTTTAGTGGAGTTAGATCAGAAATACTATAAAAGATTTTAAGGTAAAATTAAAAGAAAAATAATAATAATGGGGGCTATAATCCCCACTCGGCACCATCTAAATCCTCGCTTGTAATAGATCAAGGGTGTTGGCAATATATTTGAATTTTTAAAGTTGAGTAGAACTGAGTGCCCAAAATTTAGGGCACATGAGTCAGGAACGGTCCAAAGACTAAAAAATTGAGACTAGAACTAATGAAATTGACAGGGACTTTTGTAATTTAATTTCTCCATTTATCAAGAATAATTAACGGATCTTGAAATTGAATGTGATAGTCAATACATTATAACGACAAACAAAATCATGAACCGTACTGAATTCTAGAGCTTAAAACGAACTTCCATTCTGAGCTGACTTTAATAACTTCAAGTTGAACACCAAATATTAATGCCTTTTTTCTTGTCTACCCTTCTCGAAGTTCCATCTGCTTTTAATCATCTGTAATAATTCTGATTTTGTTAATTTACTTTTCTTTCAATAAACAGCATTTATCAATTTGCCACCACTTGGAAGCCGTTCTTGCATAAAGAATATGATTTTTTTTTTTTTTTGCTGAATAAAAAAAAAGGATCGATAATGTCCTCAAACTTTTCATTCCCGTCTATATTATATCCAAGAGCACTGAATCATATAATATTATACATTCAGCTACATTTCTTCTCTTGTATTCAAATTAATACAAACTCAAAATGAAAAATAGACCTACAGAAGTTTCCAGGCAGGTTCAGATGCATTCATAGGAAACTTGTAAATAGTAATTGTTGCCCAATTTTGGCAAAGGTCGAAATACACTATCTTTGACATATGCATTATATGCAATTTCGTTAGGGTCAACCATTACAAAATTAGAGAAGTTTCTACTTTGTCTTTGTTCATAAGTCAACCAAGCCAACTCACAAAATAGCTGGAGTAATATAGCACTAATATTCAAATAATATCACATTAAAAACAAAAATTAAATTAGGACTTCACGTACATGTGATTTTATTCAAATTAACCTCAAAAAATTTTTGGAAAATAGTATAACTAATACATGAATATGGAAAAAACTAGCACACAGAGAAGAATTGCAGGTAACTTAATTTTATTTATATACATTGCTTCCACGAATTTTCTCAAATCTTGTTCGGTCGGCTTAGAAACTAGTTAGTTGTTGAATGATAACTGGTAAATTCCATTTGGAAAGCATTCATTACCTTCTGAATTCAATACACATTTATCTTTCTTGTGCCTACAGAAAGCCAACGAACGAGGGAAATTCTCAACAACAAAAATGTGAAAAGCGTGAACAATATGCCTACTTCATATTCATCCTTATTAACAAAAAAAAAAAAAATTTTAGGGACACCAATTTTAATTATAATTTTTGAATACCATCTTATTTGGCATATAAATTGTCATTTTTTATTGATAAGTATTTAAAGTATTATCACACCAATTAATTTTCCACATGAATTGGTGCTCAAGAATTAGAATTTTAATGCTATTAAAATCAGTATCAGAGCTGTCAAGAATTTTCGTACGTGGAGTCAATGTAATTAAAACAAAAATTCAACACAGTTATACGATCAAATTAAAATTAGATTTACATTTAAATAACAACCAACGTACATAGTCAGATATACAGATTCTACAAAAAAAAAAAATATATATATATATATATATATATATTAACAAAATAAGTTGAGTGGGGGCTTGAGCCGTCATTGAGTCTTTAATTAGCTGCGTCTATAGCAAAAAGTGATATTTGAACTTAGATTCGGCAAATACATGTAATCTCTTCTCAATTATAATGTAACTTTCGGATTCTACCTTCCTTCTTGCCCCTTGGATCGATATATACATATATATCCTAAATTTTTTTAGGTATACTAATCGGAAGATACGCTCTGTCTATATGAAATAGTATATTGTCTAAATTATATAATAATTTAAAGATAATGTTTAAAAAAAAAAAAAAAAGCCTCTAAAAGGTTAAGGAAAGAAAAAAAAAAAAAAAAAAAAAGAAGAAGAAGCACAAAACGACAAAAGTAAGGGGAAAAACATACTTTCTTACGCAACTTAAAAAAAAAAACTTTTTCCATCTTTTTAATGATGCATATGACAGAGGCCGACAAATTTGGTACAATATCAATTGGAAAGTACCCAAAAAAATAAAAAAAGAGCGAGAGAGAGAGAGAGAGATAACTGAAAGGACTGTATGGAAAAACAATTTGAGTGAAGATGCATTTGAAAGCAATTATTATTAGATATCATGTAAATGGTACTAGTATGAAAATATATATATATATATATATATATATTTGTAGTGGAGAGGGTTGTTAAAAAAATAAAGTGTTTAAATATGGATATATTTAAAAAGAATTGTTTTAATAGGGGCAAAGAAACAAAAAGAAATAAAAAGTAACATGTGGAAGTAAAGGAAGGGGTGGATGAAAACACTGCAGAAAATGCCATCGACACTTTATTATTATTATTATTTTTTGAAAGGCCATTGACATTTTATTAATAAATTAGTTGTAGGCATGTATGGCACGTGTTTAATCAATTTATTAAATAAAAATTTAATTATGAGGTATTATGATAAAGTTGTTCAAAGAACATTAAGAAAAAAATATTTAAGTAGTAATAAATTAGAGAAAAGTTAATAAATCACATAAAAAGTTAATTAGATGGTGATATAGGAAAATAATTGTTGAAATGGTCACAAAAAAATATTTGAGTAAGGGTATATTCAAAAAAATTTGTTTCAACAAGGGCAAAAAAAATGAAAAATAAATTTTAAAACGATGAAAGAGATCAGCACGTGGACGAAAATGGAGAATAATTTCAAAGAGTATAAAGAATAAAATATTTGTATATCAAACATTATGAAAAATAGTAGTTAGGAATCTGAGATGATCATTAAAAAAAATAATAAGTATGCTGAGAGAATTTCTAAATGAAGTAAAGGAGAAAAAAATTTTAACAATTAAAAAAAGAATGAAAGAAAAGGAAAATGGAAAGAATGAAAGAAAATTAAAATGAAAAAGAAAAAAATGAAGGAGTGACATGTGTCAAAAAAAAGATAAGAGTTTTTTTCTTTTATATATGTTAAGATTAGATAAGAGTTAAGATAATATTAAAATTAAGATTAAGGTAAGATAAAAAGATAAAAAAAATTGACATAAAAGTATCAAAAACATTTATTAGTGGGAAAAGTAATAACAAATTTTGCATGAAAAGAAAAAAATTAAACATTTTAGACAAGTTTATTAGTCTGCACAGATCTGTAAAATACATAGACCGGATTAAATGAGCAGGCCAGTTTGCACATATCGGGTTGGGCCTAGATTAATGGATCGTGCCTAGAAACAACCCACGACAATTACCTAAAAACGACACCAACAAGTAAACAACAAGAATAGAAGGAAAAGTCTAAAAAACGACATCATCAGTTGGACATGGATATTGATTTTTACCTACCTCAAATCCTTGATTTATTTTTTTCCGTATACATTTTCAGATTTTACATTTCAATCCAAACGTTTTTTTTTTTTTTTAACTTAATCAAACACATATTTTTAAAACTTAACTCATCTCAAATTAAAATATCTATAAAGTTTCATCTCTAATTGCCCCTTCAAACAACCCCCTATGTTCTAGGATCCGTTTGGTGCACATCTCTAACTTCATCTCCAAATGTTATATTTGTCTTTTTTCTTCAATTCAAAACTACTTTTTACTATTTACATTTTCAAATATCTATAATAAACTTAAATTTTAAACATTCATAATTTTCTTACTTAAAATCGAAATAAGATGATTCTTATGTTAAATGCTCACAACGACAAGATGAAGAAAACAAAATTCATTTTGCTTCTTTTTTTTTTTTAATATGTATCAAAATTTTGTTCTGTTTTTTTTTTTATCACACCACAAATTTCCAACCCAACTCCAAAACTCTATCTCCAAATATTCTTCCAAACGGGCCCTTAATTTGGCATAATTAATTCAAGTTCAAGGACTTTAGAGACACAAGACGCTTAAGGACGTATGATAAAGTTAACTTAAGGGCAAATTAACAAGACTACAGGTGACATTTTTGTCTATAATTTTGACCGAATGTAATTGAGGGACTAAATTTGAAATTGAGAAATCAATAGAGTTCATGGATTAATTTTGTTAAAAAAAGAGAGAAATAATTACACAAAAAGTCTATTTTTAGGACCCCATTTAAAAACATGTCCATTTTTTTAATAATATTGCATAAATATCCATTTTTGAAAAAACAATCATTTGTAGTACCCATTTTACCCTTTTATTATATTCAACATCATTTTCCATATTATGATTCATATATATATATATATTCCTCATTTGTTTATTATTCTTGTATCTTTATCTTAATTAATTGTTTTTTATTATAGTAATTACTTGTTAGTATGTTAGTATGGGTTAGGTTTTCTTATAAACATATAACTTAGATTTCTTCAAAACTTTTTTTTTTAATATGATTTAGGTTCTTTATGATAATTTCTTTTTCCTATTATTATTGGTATTGTTTTAAATGTGATATGAAATTACTTATTTATTTATGATTATTACTATATCATTATAATACTTTTAAATGTGCATGGTATTTTTTTTTCTTTATAATGTTGTAATATCATTATGATTTTTTTCTTTATAATAATTACCATATGATTATGATGTATTTTTTGGGTTTTAAAGTGTTTAATATTTCTTAACAATATATGTTTAATTTTTTTTATATATGATGTGAAATTTATCTTAATGACTAATTATTTGTCATAATTATTGTTTTTCATACTCCGTTCAACTCTTATGTGTTATGTTCCTTTTTTATTTATAACAAATAAGGTAAAATGATAAATTTTTTGAATGAAAGATTTGCTTAGTTTGACTTTTTTTTTTTTATAGATTTTTTCTTTCCTCTTTTATCAATTTTTTATTTGCTTATTTTCAATTTTAATCAAAGAGGGTAACGTGGTCTGTGTAAGTATCAATTTAGACATTCATGTAAATAAAAGAAAAAATAGACATTTTTTAAATCATAGTCTTCAATTTAGATATTCAAGTAAATAACAAAAAAAAAAAAAAAATGGTTTACGGACTAATTACTACAGAGAGGAAAAAGAAAGATTCAGAAAACTCTAAACTAAAACTATTGAAAACGACTAGAATCTGGAAAACGACAAGGATTGAGAAGAAAAGGTAACAACATATAACTGGAAAACTGAAACAAATAAAAACAAGAACAATATTATTAAAAACGAAAATAATGTCAACATTAAGCGACATATGCCTAAAAAAAAAACTGCGAATGATAGGTTGAGAGAAAAAGAAAAGAAAAGAATCAGGTAAACACATTATCAACTAGAAAATGACATTAACGGTGAAACGACAAGAATACCAAATAAAAAAAAATAAAAAAAGACCATTTTATCGATAGAAGAACAAAATAATAATAAAAAAAAGGTAGTAAAAGCGAATTATACAAATTGAAGAATACAATGAAATTAATTGGAAAAAGACATAAATTCAAAAAAAAAAAATGAAACGACATGATGTTGAAAAATAATAAGAAGTGAAAACGACAATAATCTTGCGAAACTACATATCCATGAATGACGACAGCAACCTCTGAAACGACTAATCTATAGTATAATGGATTGCAACTTCAGAAACGACAAAAAAGTAAGAAAACGGTAAACAAGCAAGATACCGGAAACGACACCATTACTTGGCTGATGAAAAAAGTGGCTAAACCCCTGTTTGGCAGAGTCTTCTAGTAGTTTTTTGGACTTCCTAGATTCAAAAGCATGCAGCTTTCCATGTCTTCGGAAGAGTTTCTTGAAGTTAAAATATGTGACTTCTAATAAAAGTTCTTCTAAATAGATTTTAAAACTTAACAAAAAAAAAAAAAATTTAAGTTATACAATATAAATTTTATTTTAACAGTTTTAGTACTTATTAAAAATCATTTTAACTTAATAAGTTCTTTGGTTACAAACACTTCTAGCCATAGTTTTTGTTTATCTTTTTTTACTAGCTAAAAGTAAAAGTAAAAATTCTGTCAAACGGACCCAAAGTATCTATTTGAATGTGGTTCATAAGACATAAGATATATTGGGGGTAAATCACGATTCTAGTACCTGGAGGCTAGTTGTTTATTTAATTTTTTTTTCGGAATTTATTTTGAACTTATAAATGCGTAATCAAGCCCGCAAGTGATTCTCAGGTTGGATGCTAAAGTACTATACTATAGGACGTTGTCGTTTGTAAGTGAAAATCAAGCTGGTATGGTACAAAAGTTTTGGCGGCTTTATACAATTGTATCTGACATTTGTCTATATCGAACATAAACCAGAGCTTTACAATCAACTTATATATTTATGAGAATTCTATATGGATGTAAACCCTAGCAGTACTAGTGGAGAAGAGTTGGCCCTAGAGACAAGTAAGAGAGAGAGAGAGGAGTGTTCTGGCTTGCAGCCCTGGCATCGTTTTTTGGGCGCGTGCGGCTCTTGATTTTGTGATTTCATATCCATGAGCTTGCAAAGTTGAGGTCGAGACACTTGCATTGGATGCAGTTTTTCTGCTTTGGGGCACATGTGCTAAATTTGAGACGGAATGGGTTGAGGTTGTGCTGGAATATGTTTATGGTGGCGTTTCGAGCGTAACGCTTCTCCAGCATCTGGGAGTGCACAGCAGGCAGTTTGGGTGATTATTAGACGATTTAGACGGTTTTGTTTCTTGACGGTTTCTGAAAATTCCAAACCATTACTACTCGGGTGGGGAGCGGCTCGGTGTGTTGGGCGTTTTAGTATTTGTACCTATTTTATAGATGTTTACTCAAGTTTCAGAGTACTTTGACACAAGAAATACTCAATTGCTCCATAGTATACGATTACAACTAATTATATGTAATGAATATATCAAATATCTTATTATCATTACCAGAATAAAAACGAAATGCATAAAATAAAAGCGCATGAAATTAAATGAAAAACCCCATAGAATGAAAAAAAATTTCGAACTTACATATTGAAAACTCAAATGAGAGTTTAAGTCTTATGTTTTTTAATCCATCAATTTAAATCCATATTTAAGCTCCGGAAGAAGATCTTGATCCTCAGGGACATCCTTGACCTACCTCCTTGTGATGGTTCTGCTTCCATAAATAGGGTAAGGATTACCAACTGTACTGGCTTAATTTTCTCTTGATTTCTCTTTTTTGGCCAGGAAATTGTGTTGGTGACAAATACTATAAATATATACACATTTGGTTGATTTTAATACATAATGTCAAATTGCAGTTGGTGATGGGATTAATAGAAGATCTCAAGAATCTTTACCTGGAGATTAGGACACCTTCTGAGCGATTATCGGACATGAATGAAGCATCTACGGAACAGGTCTAAAAAAAAGCTTAAACTAGAATGATTTAAGTACATTGAAAATCGATTGCTTGCTGATCTGCAGAACATATTGGAAACAGCAGGGCTGGTCTTAAAAAAAAAAAAGTGCTTAAACTAGAGTAATTTAAGTAATTGAAAATCAATTGCTTGCTAATCTGCATAACATATTTGAAACAGCAGGACTTGGCATACTTATGTGAAGCATTAAAATCTATTGGAGACTCATGGATGACAAATAAAGACCATATGGATAAACCCGAATTCGATTTTACATCGTTGACGGGAAATATTGATTCTTATAGACTCGGTATTTCTTTTACCATCTCTATTTAGAACAAAATTACTCTGGATTTCTTTTAAGTGTTTCTTGCCTTTCTATTAATGATTGGTAATTTTCTTCTGTTATAGCCAAAACTGCGGCAAAATGACTACATTTCATGATTAACATGGCAAGAGAAAAGTTCGATATGATGGATGAGGATGACCGGGTAACGGACTAATACAGTTCAAGCACTACTTCGTTTGGGAAAATCCTTAGTGGTTCCTGCACAGAAAACAACACCTCTTGCCGCTCTTCTCCTGTTACTCCGACCTCGGTGCTTCCGCAGTTGATTTGTGTTGATTCTAGCAGCGTTGAGGAGATTGCAAACTTTTCTTATACTCCACCTCTGCTTTTGTCTCTGAGAGTTCAAGTGGTGAAGAAACTGAACCCAATTGATCTAAAGTACTTAAAGCTTCACTTCTCACGTGAAAGAGTACTCTTTGGTGGCACAATTTCGGATAAGAGTACTGATTCGGATGAGAAGAAAAAGCGAGAAACAGATGCAACGATCGGGTCCTTCGAAAGGTCGAAGGGGATACTTGAAGAGTAAGGTATCGATAGCAGCACCGAGAAAGACATAAGAGTGCTTCAAAACCCGAATGCGAGTGAAAAGATATTAGATGAAAAACATAGCACAGACACCACAAAATTGTTGTTGCTTCCACCACCACCGCCGCCACCTTCACTGCCAAATAATGCAGTACCACGGCCACCGCCACCGCCAATGCCATCACGACTGAAAATTTTGCCAAATGGAGAACCAGTTGCACCCCCTCCACCACCTCCTCCCAAAAAACCAGGAACAATACTAACAACAGCTCCACCGCCGCCGCCTCCTCCAATTCCGATTGGAAGTAGAGGTGCTCCCCCACCGCCTCCTCCAATTCCGCTTGGAAGTAGAGGTGCTTCCCCAACACCTCCTCCAGTTGGTGCAGCAAGATCCTTGCGCCCAAAGAAAGCGAATACTAAACTGAAGAGATCATCACAAATGGGCAATCTATATCGAACTCGCAAGGGAAAAGTGGAGGGAACTAATCTAGATGGTAAATCATCCATTCAGAAAAGGAGTGGTATGGGAAGTAGTACTGCTGGTGGAAAGCAAGGAATGGCTGATGCCTTAGCAGAGATGTCGAAAAGGTAATATTGTCGATTTATTGACGTCTCTACCGACTAACCGTCACCATCAAAAGCCGACCATGTACTTATAACTATTTCTTTAATTTTGTGTGCGTCTCAGGTCAGCCTACTTTCAGCAAATTGAAGAAGATGTTAAAAAGTACGCAAAATCTATCACGGAGATGAAGCCCGCCATTAGTTCTTTCGAAACAAAGGACATGGATGAGTTGTTGAAGTTCCACAATGATGTGGAATCGGTTCTTCAAAATTTGACAGATGAGACACAGGTGACTATATGTGAACTATATTGCTTATATATTTTCTTCGATTAATGCTCAACCTCGTACAATACTACGTGATGATCGTAACAAAGAAATTTTCGAAACATTCAGTTCTTGTCGAGGTTCGAAGGATTCCCTACGAAGAAGTTGGAGACTTTGAGAACTGCAGCTGCGCTATACAAAAAGTTGAATGGCATAGTCACCGAGTTACAGAACTGGAAGATTGAGGCTTCAATTGGAAAATGCCTCGATAAGACGGAACGTTACTTCAATAAGGAGATGTGGTACCACATTCCGCTAAACGTCGTTATACGTAATTGTCATTAGTCCTTTCTTATCTTCAAATTTTTTTGTTTTTTTTTTTATAAATTTCTTTACTAATCAACAAGAAGCTACGGCATACAGATTAAAGTAGAAGTCGATGCATTCGAGTGCAACAAAGACGAAGAATCCAAGAAATTTCAGAGTCACAACATTCATTTCGACTTCAACATCCTCGTACGAATCAAGGAATCAATGGTGGATGTTTCCTCAAGCTGCATGGAGTTTGCACTAAAGGTTTGTTGGTTGTTTAATAAAAATTTTCGTAATGAAAATAACCGACATATTAGCGATATGATCATTCGGAAATGCAATTGGTAAATGGTTGGAAGAGAGAAGCAAAGGCAGCAGAAGAGCAAATTCATGAGACTAGAAGTACTAAAACCGAAGGACAGAAAAAGGGATGTGGTAAAATGCTTTGGAGGGCTTTTCAGTTCGCATTCCGGGTTTATACATTTGCCGGAGGGCACAACGACCGTGCAGACGAGCTGACCAGAGAATTGGCTCAAGAAATAGAGCCTGATCCCCCTCACAACTGAGTCATCCTGTTTCTTTCATGGCTTTGAAGGCAATGAAACAAATAATAGTAGTATGTTTTCTTTTCTTTTTTAAATTTTGTTCGAAATTTTTTTTATCTGGATCATAACAAATTATATTACATTGTTGAACAGAAAATTTGAGGGAGGGGAGCCCCTTAGCAGTGCATTATCGAAGTGTATGTTGTGATGACCTTGTAATCAAACCTACACACAGACATACATACATACATATATATATATATATATATATGAGTGGTGTGTATACGGATTATAATTTTTGTGAAGAGCAGTTATAAATATACGGTTGAACTCTTGGCTCCACACGTAGTAGTACTTCAATCTGTAATAGTGTCTCTGAGAGTATTTTTATTCATGGTGGACGATTATTATCTATATATGCATACAGCAATCTAACCAGCGATGAAGGGACTAATAAGTGAGAACTATACAATTAATAATTATTAAATGTTATGATTGTCCTTAATGTATGGATTTTCATGTCCTAAAATATTATATAATAACTCATGTATTATTTATAAGGACATAAGAGAAGCCTTTCTCGATATACGCAAGTAAATTGTAACTCATAAATTAACCTCTCATTCGATTATATAGTTGATTTTTTTACAATATTTGTATTAGAAAATACTCTATTCATAGGTTCAATCATTTCCTATGCAAGACCACCAATAATATTTTTCTATCCCAAGAACTCTCTTAGGTAAAATAATGTATTTCTTACCAATATTAATTAAAAGAATTTAAGTTCATGTCTTTAATCACGAAGTTGGATAAAGTTTGACTCTTTTTTGTCTAATCTTCTTTGGTGTATAAAAGAAATCAATTTTGTCCCCTTTTTGAACCTATCCTAGATTCAGTGAAGTTTTGTCGAAGCAAATATGAATGTTCTAATTCTTATTATTATATTCGGTTTGGTTATGCCTGATTTTCAGTCCTAAATTCAAATTTGGTTACTTGGTTTCGGAAACTTGGATTGTTGGGCATTAGATTACTACACTTTGTTTGAAATTTTGAATGTTAATTAAATCATCAAATTAGTTCTATTTCCATTTTACTTGTATTGTAAATTGTCCGATTATCACTTCAAAAAATATATATATTTCCAATTACTTGTAGTCAACTATCTGATTACTAGTTCCAAAATGGCCCAAAAAGGAAGTACACTGTCCAGTTACTCATCTTAAACTGTAAGCTTACCGGCCCAAAAAAGAGTGAGAAACTAGGGGTTTTTGAGGAATACCTAAAAAGTGCATATCTCCAAAATATTATGTTATCTATAATGGCTTCAAGAGTTTTGTCCTCTTATAATATCAAATTAAAAGTGGTCAACTGGGCAAAAATCCAAATCATGAGACAAAAATCTTAAACATGTGTATTAAAAGGGCAATTCTCACAATTTGCTGAAAAAGAACTATCAAATTACCCATGTTAACCTACCCGAATTACAGGCCTAACGGCCCAGAAAAAGTGCTCAGGTCTTGTTCTATTGTCGAAGTTATAAATAGCATTTTTACAAAAGTGTAGTGTTAATGACATCAAATCTACTCCCAATATTTTGATTACTAACTCACATGTCCTCCTTTTATTAGTAGAAGCAACTAATGGATGTAACAATATTTTAACCACTTACTAATAAAATAATGACAACTCTATGTCACATAAATCGGTACTCAAAAGTTGAGATTAAAATTGGTGTCCCTGACATTTTTCTTTACAAAACTTAGAGTAAGTAAATAATATACTAACAATTTTATTAGATAAATAATCTTTTTACCTGCTATTTACTTCAAAAATTTGCTGTAAAAATGCTATTTCTTCTTTATTTCTTTTATTAATAGCATGAGCAAAGAATTTTTTTTTTCTATTGGGTTTTACTGGTACAAAATTTTTAATGAGGTCTATATTATTTAGAAATATACTTTAAAGAATATAGTCTCAGCTTATCCTTTTTAAATTCTTCTAATGATAGTTAGTCTTTGCTTTTGATTTACATCTTGTTTTAGGATGAGTTGCCCTCTATAGGGGATGAATCTCTCTATTTTCTTTTGAATTTCATAATTTTTATTTATTTTAATAAACAGTGTTTTTTTTATTTTACACACACAAACAAGTACATACATACATATCCTACGAGGCAGATCAACTGCCACTAGGGCCTTTAGGAGAAAGAATTAAGTAGACTCCATAAACAGACCCCACTAATTAAATTATAATTTCTAAACAATTACTAACTAAAAAAAATATGGCACTTATAAACCACTCAAGGTTCTTATTCCACCTATGTGGAACTTGCCATACTGCTCATCTAATAAACAGAGTTTGAGACCTAGTTTGAGATGGGACTATTAAAGGGTCTTAATTTAATTAAAATGTTCAAACTTCTTTAAGGATTAGAGGCTTTATCTCACCATCTAAAAAAAACACGTGCAACTTTATTATTTGAAGACAAAACTTCGATATTCAAGTGGGGAGAATTCAAGAACAACTTAATTTCGACTTAAAACCAGGATAGGATTTAGACTTTAGCCTAACTTTGTCGTTCTAGAAATCCGTAAATAAATTAATTCATAGAAAAACTCATCAATATATTAATATTTTGGACTAAACTTCTAATTAAAAAACTTTGCCGAATAGGAAACACAGCACGTGATGCTGATCTTTCGACACCGAGATAAGAGATTTGGTGATCAACTACTTTCTCCAAGTACACATATTTTATTGCGCTATAGCCAGCTAGTTGGAGAAAATCGTCATTTAACTCTTGAATAAAGAGCATTACTTGTTCTATATAGGTATATATTTAGTATATATATATGTGTCTATCAAGATATCTAATTAGATTTGACATTTCTTTAACATTCTTAGAAAAAAAAACAAAGTAGTACAAAATTCTTTGCATTGGAACATGCAGTTCTAGAGGATCGAGCCTGACTTGTTTTTTTAATTGTGTTCTTTTAATATTAAAAATAAAATAAAATTATCAAAGACATCGTTTACGTAAAAAGAAAGAGTTCCAAAATTATGAACGAAAATGTGCAAGCACATTCACAGTACTGAACTTGAATGCTATCCTCTAAGAACATTATTATTATTATTATTATTATTATTATTATTTTGATAACTCTCTAAGAACATTGTTAAAAAAATAATAACAAAGCGGAAGCGGGGACATGAAGAGAAATAAACTAATGAGAAAAACAGGTAACGAGGTTGGTTGGATATGTTGATAAGACAATCAGTATAATAAAAACTAGTATTAAAAAAATAGTTTTTATTGGATAACAATACAAAGTCATATCTCAATATCATAAAGTATTAATCTTTCTTCAAAAAAATAAAAATAAAAATCTTAGGATTATTTTTATTTATACCTTTGAATTTTAAGATAACTTTCATTTTATCTCCTAAATTTTAAAAACTCATTGTATCCCCTAAACTTAGAATTGAACCTCATTTTATGTATTCTATTAGAATTTTAGTTAAGAAAAATGGTAAAAAATGAATTAAATACGGTCATGTTGTCTTTTCCATTTGTTTTTGTTGAGAAAAATTGGATCCCAAAACCACCTCTAGGAATCAAACGACAGAAATATCAACTATTTAACAGAGAAATAAATGAGAAAATAACCGCAATCACTACAACACAAAAATTTACGTGAAAAATTCCAAAATAGGAGGAAAAAAACCACGGCCCTTAGAAAGAAATCCACTTTATGAAAATTTTTTACAATCACACAGACTTATTTCTCTCACTCCCACGACCCCAACAAACCCACACTATACCTAAGCATACACCAACTCACACCCTTCCACACTAAAAATAATGAGAAATAAAAAAGGAATTTAACTATAGTCAAAATACAATGCATAAAGTGCTTTTGACTGGAGTGATTAGAAACTAAATCTTTGGATTCCTTATATAGCCTTTAGAATCTCCCAACTCTTACTTCCTTTCTGACGTAAGACAAGGCTCTCCTTTTATTTTTATCAAAATCCTAATAGTTTTTATCAGAAATCCAATATAATGAGCTTAATAAGACTAATGTTCTTGTTTTTTTTTTTTAAAACTAAAATTTGGATATAAAAGATAAAGTGAAGTCAAATTCAAATTTAAAGGGATAAAATGAGAGTTTTTAAAATTTAAGTAATAAGTGATCCTAAAATTCAAGGGGTATATATATGAAAATAGTCGAAAGTACTTATATACAACTAAACAAGAAAGTAATGGTAGTTTTATATCTTGTAGTTACTATTTTTTTTTTCTTTTTTTGAGTAACTTGTAGTTACTATCAAGGATGGAAATTTATAAGCAATTGGACAAAAAAGAATATATATATATATATATAAAAATATATATCTATACACTATATAGAAATGAAAAAAATTTACTGTTTTCGACAAAAACGTGCATTTTGCACTTTTTTTTTGTTTTTTTCGTTTTTTTTTTTCTCTGTTTCGCAGCCGCGCGGCGCGGGGCGGGGGTGGAGTGTGGGGGGTGGGGGCCGCGCAGATAGAGTGGAAGGGGAACATGTGGGTGGGTTCCACAGTGAGAGAGAGAGAAAGAGAGAGAGAAGAAGATGAGAGATAGTGCGAAAGATGAGGTAAAAAAAATAATAATAAAATAAAGGAAAGAAAAAAATATCTCTTTAATATTTCAAAATTTTAAAAGATCTCACTTTTTTTTTTCTTTCTTCTAACATTGCTTCAATGTTTTTGTATTATCATTAAAAAAACATATACATGTAATATTTACATAATTAATTTATTAAAAAGTAAGAAGAAAAAAATTTTATATCTAAAATTTCACAAATATAATTTAATTATCTCGATATATTTATTTTTAAAATTTAAATATAATTCCTGTATTTTACATATATTGTAAATTTTTGTATTTTCTTGTAATTCACTTTAGAAATTTCTTTATAAATAAATCACATTTATTTAAAGAATATTTTTTATTAAAATATTGGAATGTTGTCTTTGAAACAAATTTTTTATTTTAGTCCTTTTTATATATTGGTTTTTTTTTTTAATACTTTAGTCTTTTTATCTTTTTTTTTTTTTTTTTTTTATCTTTTTGTCTTTTTTCATGTATTCTTTTTTTATTTTTTTTAGGATCATTCTTTTTTAATTTTCAGATACTTTGTTATTTTTATTTTTTTTTAGTTAAATTTTTTTCAATATACCCTAACTTTCTTCTTTCATTTCTTTTCTCTTTCCCACTCTTCTATTATCTTACAGTGGCTACTAAAATATGTCGTGGACATTAAACTTTAATTAAAATAGTTAAAAAATCATTTTTTTCAAATGATTATCTTCAACATCTTTTCAAAAATATCATTTAGATTTTTTTTTCTTTCGAGATGACAGTTTAATTGTACATTCAAACATCAATAATTAGAATTGAACAAAAATTATTTTGTTCAGTTTTCAACTCAAATACATTTTTTTCAAATTGTACAAATAGAACCAACAGAGGAAAGTACATTTATCCTTAAGTCACGGTCCACCTAATATTATAGGGTAATTTGCACTGACGCACTTTTAATTTTTATAATCATTACTAATTTTAACTCTATAAACTTTCAATTTTAATTTTAAGACCTTAATTTATAATTTTTGACAACGGAGTTTAATCGATAATGGATGGCAAATTATTAACAAAAAAAGTAGGATTTTAGATTTTAAAAATTAAAACTCCAGGATATTCATGCACCTTGCCAACCAATGAGTTTTTTCAATTTGGGCAAAAATCACAGGGGAAAACTTTTACATTTAAAATTGTATTTATCAAAATTAAAAAGTTCAAGTTGTCGGAGAGTGATCATAAATTCAAGATGCATCAACTCAAAATACACAATTATTTATACATGGGGCCTATTTATGTAAACATTATTTTTTGTTAAGATATAAAATCTTTTTTCAAAATATATGTTAGGTTCCTTTAATTTATGTTGCTCAAGGGGAAAATTTCCATCGTATTTGGTCTTATCCTTCAATCAGCTTCTCTTTTTTTTTTTTTTTTTTTGGTCCAAAGGTAAGTTGAGTATCTTAATTTGATAATTTAATCACGTTGCTTACTTAACCATAATCAATATGTTTATTTATTTATTTATTAAGGGATGTTTGATGCTAAGGTTCAATTCAGCTTAAATCATATTTTTTTTGTCTTTCCTGAAAAATCAACCTCAGTTTCATTAGTTACAGTTACTATTACAACTTTTTAACTCAAATTTTAAGGGTTTGTTTGCTGTTCTAACTTAACTTCAACTAAACTATTTTTTTTTTGTTGGATTTTTGTCCCTTTTTTTTTTCCTGAAAAGTCAACAAAAATTATAACTAATTTTTGAAATATAAACTAATTCCAATTGAAAAATTCTAACTCAAACCGGCGATGCAAACAAAAGTTAAAGTTCATAACTTTGTATATACAAGTCCAATGAGATGATTTTTTTTAATTGCATAGAATTTCGAAACGAACAAATTAAGTTCCATATTGATATATTTTTTCGGAACACATTTTAAGTTTTTACATTTTTTAATTCTAACAATTCAAATATCTTATCAAATACAATTCAATTCAATTCCAACTCGTATACCAAACACATGCTTAAATCTCGAAGATATCCGATGAGCTACAGGTGAGTTGCCCAAGTCATTAATGCAAGGTTTTGATATGATCCCAAAACTTTTTTTTCCTTTTTTTCTTTTTAGGTGCGGGCAATTATTAATTAAAAAAAAACGAAAACAATGTAAACTTTAAATTTATGAATTCCTATCTAAAATTTTCATTTTCCGCTCCCTGAATTAGCCCCAACAAGATTGTTCCTATCCTGAAAGTTGCCCAGTAGGGTTGGCCCTATCCTAAAATTTTATGAGAGATCAACAATTGAAAAGCTTGATCATTTTTTGGTAGAAACACAGGAAGGAAAAGACAACAAGGTGGCTATGACATAATTGAAGTTCTACTAAAGCAAATCATGATAGGAGACATTTCGTAAAAAAAAATATTAATTGGAAATATTTTAAAGAAAATAACATATTTAATTAGTGAGAGTATTAAATGACACGTAAGATTTGTTTTTCTGCTTAATAATATGCCAACCGTCATTGATTTTTCGTTTAATTTTTTTTTATTTGGTGAATAAAAAAACATTTGAGGTGATCCATTATGTTCAAAATTTTTTAACCCAACAGATATGAATCACTTTTCTTAGGTATAGCATAGTTATTTATATTAGTTTTTCTAAGTCAGTCATTTATGATCTATCATGTCATCACTAAATCATGTGTCAATAATTGAAACTAAAGCGAGATCTAACGGTTGACTAGAGCGAGATCTAACAGAAGACAATAAAAATCAAATCCGAATAGACAAAAGGAAGAAGCCTAATAAAAGCATCCATCCATTTGCCAACTTATCCACTCTCGTGGGTGTGATTTTTGTTTAAATATTAAACTTTCACTGATCTAGAAACAACTAATTACTCACCAAAACATAATAACTTCTGTTTGAAACTAGTCGAGGAGAAAAGGACGTTACTTCTTAGTTTTTATTTTCTTGAATACATTACCTTTTTTTTTCATGAAGATAATATATAATACTTTTTAGTTTTTTTTAATAAGCAAGACAGTACATTTTTTTAGTAATTAGCAAGAAAATACTTTTTAGTTTTTTTATGGATAAATGACAATACACTTTATATAAGTACATATATATTATATTAATTAATCTATTATTAAATTTTTTTACACCAATTAAGAATGGAACATAGAATTTACAGTTTTTAAACTTCAAACCCTCCTTTCCTCACCGACTAGATTAATCTTAGTGGCTTGAAGTATTTGATAATTGACAATACTTTTTTACTTTTTGATAAAGGGAATGGTTGTGGTAGAGACCCTTTGAGGGTCTCTACCATACATCTCTTTTATTTGGACCGTCCAGATTGAATCGGACGGTTAAAATATTGTTGATTTACTATGCTTATCATACACCTTACCTCACACAATCCCTCCCACCCAAAGTCTTCTCCGTCGCCGGCGTTCGTTTCGCCACCGGTAACGAACGCCGGCGACCAACTCCCGACGCCGGCGACTCACCTCCGGCCCCCCACCACCGGTCCCAGCCCCTGCCGGCCGGCCGGCCGCCGACGACCTTTTTCTCTCTTCTCTTCCCCTTTCTCTCTCTTCCCCTTTCGTTCTCTTCCCCTCTCTCCTACGGCCCTCCCCCGCCGGCCCCCAGCCCGGTGCTCCCCTCCCCCCCGACACCCCCCCCCAAAGACCCCTCGGCTCCCTCTTTCTCTGCCCCTTTCTCTCTCTTTTCCTCTCTCTCTCTCTCTCTTCCCCTTTCTCTCTCTTCTCCCGCGACCCCCCACCCCCGGCCCCCCACCCAGCCCTGGCCCCAGCTCCTGCCTCCCCTGCCGCCCCCTACCCCCGGCCCCCGGCAACCCCCCCAGCCCTCCCCAGCCACCCCGGCGAAAGGGGAAGAGAGAGAGGGGAAAAGAGAGAAGAGAAGAGAGAGAGAGAATATAAGAGAGAGAAAGGGGAAGAGAGAGAGGGGGTGGGGGGCGGCCGGGGCTGGGACCGGTGGTTGGGGGGGCCGGGGCTGGGTGGGGGTTGGCCGGGGCTGGGGCCTGGGCTGGGTGGGGGGTCGCGGGAGAAGACAGAGAAAGGGGAAGAGAGAGAGAGGGTTGGGGTCGCCGGCGGCCGGGGCTGGGGTAGGCGGTGGGGGGGCAGGGGGTGGGCTGCCGCAGGAGAGAGGAGAAGAGAGAGAAAGGGGAAGAGTCGCCGGACAGCCGACGGCCGGGGGTGGGTCGCCGGAGTTGAGGTGAGTCGCCGGCGTCGGGGTGCGTGGCCGGCGATGGAGAAGATTTTGGGTGGAATGGGGCTTCTGGGGAGTGCTCCTCTACGGCCATATGCATGTGACCTTTTGTGCACCTCCACAATCATGCCCGTACACTTTGATCGCAATGGTCCTAAAATTGGACTCTACGGTAGTGCCCCTCAAAGGGGCTCTACCGCAGACCCCTCCTTTGATAAATACTTTTTTTTAATAAGTGATAAATAATTTTTTAGTTTTTTTTTTTTTGTGGTAGGATAAATACTTTTTAGTTTTTTTCTTTTTGGTAAGTAGATAAATACTTTTTAGTTAAAGGTATATATATATTCCCCTTTCCGTATGATATCTTTACTATAGTAAAAGATTCCCGCACTTATTTGATATGTGATCTCTTTTTCTTTTTATTTTTTCTTTTTCCTTTTTTTTTTTTCATGCTCTTATCTTTTTTTTTTTTTTTTTTTAGCTTTAATTGAAACTATTTTTCTTAAAGGTCTCCCTATTTAAAACCTTTTGATATAACCTATTCAAGTATTTTATATTTGATTTATTATTATTATTTTCTTTTCAATATGTTATGTGCGGAACGGGCTCACCACTAGTATAAATGTAAACGAAGGAAGTACAGGTGCCAGAAAGTGCATTGCATGTTCTCAGATAAATTATGTGTCGGTGGGGACAAATATTAGTCGGCAGAGTCACTTAATTTGACTTTACTTTTTTCCATGTCTTATCATCAAATTACCCGTTAATACAATTGTTTTCAAAGACAGTGATGTTTTTTAAAAATATTCTTCACGCACCAAATTCAAAGAATTTTAAAAATACACATTTTCTATAAGTTCAAGATAATTTTAAATACTCAATCCTAATTTAGTAATAATGATTAAAAAAGGTGTGAGATAGCTTCCAGAACATATTATATTCATAGAGTAAACTGAGTCTTTTTTTTATATTTATTTTAAATGAAAACTGAATTAGCTTTCTTAAGCGCAAAAAAAAAAAAAAAAACTAAATTTCAAAAGGGCCAAGATTTTTTTTTCCCTTGAAAAATCTAAGTTTAAATTTTGTTTCGTAAACTAAAAAGAAAGTAAAAGAAAAAAAAAATTCCACCTCGTCCCATCAACACCATTTTCAATAATTAAAAAAAACTCATAGAGGAATTTAGTAAATAAAAAAATATTAAACCTCCGTTTGGTGTTTCAACTACAACTTAAAATTTTTATACTATTTTTATCTTTTACTGAGAAGTCAATAAAAATTATAATTAATTTTTAAAAAATCAACAAATTCTAACTTAAAAATTTCAATTCCAACTGACAAACCAAACACACCATAAATCAAGTATGAAATTGTTATTTGGACTTTGATATACCAAAGGTTATTTGTTTGGTATCAATGTCCTTACGAAAAAAAGCTACTTTAATAGTTTCTACTATCCTGCCTTATTTTACCGTAGTAATAAAATGTTGGATGTTGCCATATTAATGTCGTTTTGATGCTATAGCTAGCTTCAATTTTCGCGTTTTCATTATTACTAGTTAGACAACATGTGTTTTGCACATGTGGAATAGATAAATAAAGTAAATTTAAAATAAAAATAATTTAAAAAAATAAAATAATTATTTTTGAAATGACACGTAATGGGCATTGAAGCCACCATGCATGTAGCGACCATTGAGGATACGAAAAAAGAGAGCATTCACTCTTTGAGATATATATACACATATTAAAACATCATGTGACGGGTATTGAAACCGTCATGTACTGACTATTAAGGATAGGACGAAAAAAGCATTTGATCTTATATATAATATATAAATAATAAAGATGTTAATAAAGATATAGATATAGAATGTTTCGGTGGTTAAGATGTTTTTGTTCCTTTCATTTTATTTTATGAATGGATTGAAAATTCAATATTTCAAACTTTCCTTATGAAGTTTTATCCTTTAATAAATTATGCGGCATTAGACTTATGATAGTCTAATGAGAGTGAAAACAAAACTGAACAGTCTGAACTCATGTGTTAAATTACAATCGGATCAGGTTCTTTGCCTTTTAATATTAATGGCAGGCCTCAAAGTTTTAATTAATATAAATGTATAGATATAGAATGAAATGAAGGTTTTTTTTTTTTTTTTTGAACTTTTATTAATTACTCCTTAAACACTAGCAGCTATGACTTATACCGAGAGAAAGTGCACCACGCAAGTGGTTTATTTATTAATTTAGTTTTAGATTCGATCGCCAATTAAATTATCATATGACATCGGATAAGACCATATATCCACCACGTGTTTGTCGCCATTTTTTAATTTTCTTCGTCAACTTTGAGAAGTGCAGCAGCTAACGTGTTATGACTCATAAAATATTAAAAACTTGACGGTGCAATGGTAACTTAAAATATATATATATATATATATTAACAAAAAAAGTATATTGCATTATAAAAAGCGAGGTTTTTTTGGATCTTCAATCGCTCTACTCCGACCAAAAACCACCACTGAATTATTAAGCCATGGCTTCTCTCTCCACCACATCACCAGCCTCCACCACCACCGGCATTGCCACCACCACCACTTCCTTGTCTCCTTCACTCCACAAAATATCCCAAATCTCCAATTTCCCAAAGCCTCACAACAAGTATTGCCTCCCACGTAAAATTTCATGCAAAGCCAACGACAATAATAATCACGACCTCAACCCTGCAAATGACGTCGCATCAAACCCCAAAATCGACCGTAGGAATATCCTCCTCGGCCTCGGCGGTCTCGGCGGCTTGGCGGGCCTACGTGCCGACCCTTTCGCCTTCGCCGCCCCCATTGCCCCGCCGGACTTGTCCAAGTGCGGCGCCGCGGATTTGCCCTCTGGAGTTGATCCCGTCAACTGCTGTCCTCCTTTTAGCGCTCAAATTGTCGACTTCAAGCTGCCTCCTCCCGGCGGAGTCCGCGTGAGGCCGCCGGCTCATGCTGTGGACGATGCTTACATAGCGAAGTTCAACAGAGCTGTGGAGCTCATGAAAGCTCTCCCGGACAGCGACCCGAGAAGCTTCAAGCAACAAGCCAATGTCCACTGCGCCTACTGCGACGGCGCGTACGAGCAAGTCGGGTTCCCGAACCTCGACATTCAAGTCCACAACTCCTGGCTCTTCTTCCCCTTCCACCGTTGGTACCTCTACTTCTTTGAAAGAATCTTGGGAAAGCTCATCAATGACCCGAACTTCGCCATGCCGTTCTGGAACTGGGACACCCCTGCAGGCATGCCGATCCCAGCGATTTACGCCAACCCAAGATCCCCTCTTTACGACCAGTTCCGAAACAAAAGCCACCTTCCGCCGACCCTCGTCGACCTCGACTACAATGGTCGGGACGAAAATATTTCAAACCAAGACCAGATTCAATCAAATCTGACGATAATGTACCGTCAGATGGTGTCTAACAGCAGAAGCACAAGGATCTTCTTAGGTGAGCCTTTTCGCGCCGGGGACGACACCGACCCGGGGCCTGGATCCTTCGAGAACATTCCGCACGGTCCGGTCCACGTGTGGACCGGCGACAACACACAGCCTTACGGAGAGGACATGGGAAACTTCTACTCGGCTGGTAGGGACCCAATCTTCTACGCTCACCACTCGAATATCGACAGAATGTGGAACGTTTGGAAGTCGTTGGGCGGCAGGAGACAAGATTTCACCGACCGAGATTGGCTCGACGCCGCTTTCTTGTTCTACGACGAGAACGGCCAGCTCGTGCGTGTCAAGGTTCGAGACTGCCTTGACACGAGAAATCTCGGTTACATCTACCAAGACGTCGACCTTCCGTGGTTGAACAGCCGACCGACGCCGAGAAGGGCGGTCGACGGAGTGAGGAGGGCTTTGGCGCGCATTGGTGTGGCGCGTGCGGACGGGTACCCGAGGGCTAGTTTCCCGCTGACGTTGGACAAGCCGGTGAAGACGCTGGTGTCGAGGCCGAAGAAGAAGAGGAGCAAGAAGGAGAAGGACGAGGAGGACGAGGTTTTGGTCATCCAGGGGATTGAGTTCGACCGGAATGTGCCGATCAAGTTCGACGTCTTTATCAACGACGAGGACGACGCACCGACCGGACCCGACAAGAGTGAGTTTGCGGGGAGCTATGTGAGTGTTCCACACAAGCACAAGAGTAAGACGAAGATGAACACTTGCCTGAAGTTGGACATAACCGAGTTGTTGGAGGATTTGGATGCCGAAGACGATGAGAATGTGGTGGTGACTTTGGTGCCTAGAATTGGGACTGGACACGTCTCCATTGGTGGACTCAAGATTGAGTTCGTTTCTTGATCAGCACGCAGAGAATCCAGTTGGCCAATTTTACTAGTTGTTTTTTTTTTTTTTCCTTTGTTTCAGACCAACCATTTTTTTTTTTTCATTGGTTGTTTTTAAATTTCAATATTGGCAACGGCGCTTTGGGAGATCCCTATTGTCATTGAGGGGTTATGTCGTATGCCTTGCTGTCAGCTGTAGGTCAATGTCGTTTGTTGGCAGTGGATCTGTAGACACCGAAATAAGATATTTGAATTTCAACTTCTCCAAATAAACATATTTTATTAGTCTTTGTTTTTGTTTTTTTTTTTTTTCTTTTTTTCATCTTGGTGGAACAAAAGAGATTCTTTTTTCCTCTCGTAAGAAGTAAACGGTATTTAAATAATTGTTTTTGGGCAGTTAGCCTACTTCAAATCTTGATGTCGCCTTCTTGATTAGACTTGTAATATATATATTCTTATGAACAATTTAGTCAATTTTTTATGTTAAATCAGATTAATGAACTAATTAATCCTTCCTTTCTTTTCCTGCAAGTACCCCCCGTTACCCACTAATATTCAAACATCTCATTTTACACGAAAGCTTTCACTCAATATATATTGTAATTAATTCTTATATTAAGGGATCCCAGCTTTATATGTGTGGATCTTAGATAAAGTTCCAAACATTAATATTACAAACCAAAGGAAATAGTCAATTAAGTTGATGTTTCACTGGTTGGTTTGCATTGAAATATTTGAATTGAAGTTGTTTGATTTTTCAAAAACTAGTTAAAATTTTTGTTGACATTTCAGAAAAATATATAAATAAATTGGAAAATTTTAGTGTTTTGAGAATAAGTTTTTTTCTTGATTTGTGCATTTTTTTTTTTGGTTGAAAAGATTTGTGCATCTTATTATATATATCCTTATGCAAAGATCACGTAGATCTTTTTTCTGTATCACTAGTTGTATGCAATGATGGAGCTAGAAATTTTTTTTAGGGGGCATGAGTTTAACTAAATTTTAAATTAAAAAAATTGTTTAATTTTATATTTTTCTTTTCTTCTTATATAAACTTTATAATCTAAAATAACTAACTTTAAAAAGTCCAAATTTAAATAGTAGTATAATTAACCTTTTTGTTTATTTGAGATTTTTAATGTGAAATAATGTATGTTTATAAATCAAATGTTTGGGGCTTAAGTGAAGTTTTTAAGAAAAATCTTAATAAAAATTTATAATTTCAATACTTTGAGGGGGGCAAAATAGGGACTTAATTGAAAAACTTTATGGGATAGGGGTATTAAGTTGAAGGAGTCCATTAGGCCAACAGGGGCAGCTGTCCCCTAGGCCCAATGTGGCTCTGCCACTGATTGTTTGTATGACACATGCGCTTTGTGCGTGTAGAATAGACAAAAAAAAAAAATCTACATGACGATAATACGACCATCACGTGACAATGACGTGATGATCACGTAACTGTCACGTGACAAATAAGGAAGTCATGGAAGAGATTCCATGTCACCGTTGAAACAGATAATATGTTCGTGGTTAATTGGTTTTCAAATTATAAATTCTTTACGTCAAGAGAAAGAGTTCAAAATTACATATGAATACGTTCAAGCACCTTCACAGGAAACGAGAATATTATCCTCTAAGAAAAATAATGACAGGTGTTAAAAAACAAAAACAAAATAATCAAGAGCTAGCGAAATAAGGTTGGATATTGCGATGAGACTGGTACTAAAAAAATATAGCTTTATCACGTTGTATAAATAATCTCCAATATAAATACCATGTTAATATTATATTTGGCCTAAAAAAGTGTTGATAATTTTTTTTCCTGATAAAACGTATTTTGTATGTAGTACAATGCATCATACTATTTCAAATTCTTTTTTTTCCCCCCTTAAGGAATACTTTTTCAAATGTACATGTACTAAAAGTTGGAAAATAACAATATTGTACCATTTGAATGCAAAAGTCAACATATCAATCAATAATAATCAAGCGTTATAGTTGACATTTATTATATTTAGTGTAAATTTATCCTTAAGTACAGCAATCAATTGCCAAATTCACGTTAGAAATACTATTGCGTTAGAAAGAGTGATTTTCTTACTCCAAATGCTAAATTTTGATTTTAGTACATGAATTTAACATTGTATTGTACGTAGATGCTCAACTTCGAGCATAAATAATCAACATTTTTTTTTGACCTCAAAGGCATCCAGTGAGCTATATTTGAGCCGGCCTGTAATTAATAATTTAATAATGCAACCTTGACCAGAAAACTTTAACTTTTAATTCTTGTAAAATTATGTTGTAGGCGGCTACAAATTAGAAAATCTTTATCGTTTTCTCATTTCTGGTTGAAAACATGAAAGCCAGATGCAGACTATCTTATTAACTTTCGGTTAAAGCAAATCATGATAGAGACCTTTTAAACAAACCCCACCCACCCCGCACACCCTAAACATTAAAAAAAAAAAAAAAATTACGATAATTAAAAAAAAACATTAAAATAAAAAAAACATTAAGAAAAATTAGAAAACACCTTATTAAAAAGCAACAGATTTAAGTGAGAGTGATAAATATTTGACACGCAAGCATTGTTTGTCTGCTTATAAACTTTTCACTGATTTTTATATGTTTTTTTTTTTTTTTCTTTCTTTGCACTAAATAAACTTTTCATTGATCAAATTCTTACAAACTAACAAAAGGATAAATTCCAGCAAAAGAAAAAACAAAAGGAATTAAAACTCAATTTGAAACTGTTTAAGGAGAAAAGGACAAATACAAGTTAATGCCTGGACTTCAAACAATATTTATGTAAAAGATACTTGCCCCCTTTCCGACTATAGTTAATGTTTATAAAAATATAATAAATTACCAATGCCAGAGTGTTCATAGCACATTGTCGATAATATAATATCTCGGCAGTGGCACCTAATTTAATTTCCATATGTAATATCATTTTCCTTCTGGCGTTATTCGTTTATTTACTTTTCAAATGCTACATAAAGATGTTTTATTCTTGGAAAATCTACACACACACACACACACACACACATATATATATATATATATATATATATAAGTAGATAGAACTAATACGTTTCTGTTTCAAAAATAAAATAAAATAAAATAAAATAAAAACAAAAAACTAATAGTCCCTTAAAAGCACATTCATTTTGTATTGTATTAATATATGAAAAACATTATGAAAGATATTATGCATTTGGATATCACATTTATACATTAAATGTAACAGGGTTGTGTATATTTGAATATTCTAATATATATTGGTGAGAGGGATCAGAGAAAGATCATATGTGATGTGATTGGTAATAGTAAATACATGGTAGTGTATATTTGAATATTCTAATATATATTGATGAGAAAGATCAGAGAAAAAGAGTATGTGATGTAATTGGTAAAAATAAATACAAAAAGTAAATTGATAAATAGTAAAATAATTGATGTACTGTTTAAATATATTTGTATTAAAATAAAATATGAGGTATCCCCTTTCAAAAAATATATATAGATATATTTGAGGTGTCCAACTATATATTATATTACATTGTGATATCGAAATTAATTAAATAATAATAATCCGACTATTATCCGAACCCTCAAGCATATTATGAGAAAAAAAAAAGGAGAAAATCCTAGTCTCTTTATTCAATTTTATATGTTTGTATTTTATTTTAATGTCACTAGTTTTGTAAGACATTTTTTAAAAATATAATATTTGTTGAAAATAATGCACCTCAACACTACTCCACGAACATAATTTATTCAACTTGATATTTAATTTATCATATATTATTGCGTATGATCAGATCCACCACGTGATTATACATGGTCAATTTTTATCATTTTCTTCTTCTTCAACTTTGAGGGTGGGGCAGTTAAGGTGTTTGAATTCCTTAAAAAAAAAAAAAAAAAAAAAAAAAAAAAAAGGACAACGACGAAGATTAGATTGTGAAATTGCATTATAAAAACCAAGGCTCATTGGTTCCCCAATCACTCCACACCTATCGAAAGCCACAACTCAATTACTAAGCCATGGCTTCTCTGTCCACCACATCACCACCCTCCACCACCACAGCCGGCATCGCCGCCTCCACCAGTTCTTTGTCTCCTTCACTCCACAAAATTTCCCAAATCTCCTCTCTCCCAAATCGTAGCAACAAGTATTCCCTCCCACGCAGATTTTCATGCAAAGCCAACAACAACGATCACGACCTCAACCCTACAAACCCGAAAATCGACCGCAGAAATGTCCTCCTCGGTCTCGGTGGTCTCGGCGGCTTGGCAGGCCTCCGTGCCGACCCTTTCGCCTTCGCCGCCCCCATTGCCCCTCCGGACTTGTCCAAGTGTGGGGCCGCCGATTTCCCCGCCGGCGTGGAGCCCACCAACTGCTGCCCGCCATTTCCCGCTCAAATTGTCGACTTCAAATTGCCTCCTCCGAGCAGAGTCCGCGTGAGGCCGCCGGCTCATGCTGTGGACAACGCTTACATAGCGAAGTTCAACAGAGCTGTGCAGCTGATGAGAGCTCTCCCGGACAGCGACCCGAGAAGCTTCAAGCAGCAAGCTAACATTCACTGCGCCTACTGCGACGGCGCGTACGAGCAAGTCGGGTTTCCGGACCTCGACATTCAAGTCCACAGCTCCTGGCTCTTCCTCCCCTTCCACCGTTGGTACCTCTACTTCTTTGAAAGGATCTTGGGAAAGCTCATCAATGACCCAAACTTTGCCATACCCTTCTGGAACTGGGACGCCCCTGCAGGCATGCAGATGCCCGCGATTTACACGAACACAAAATCGCCACTCTATGACAAGTTCCGAAACCAAAACCACCTTCCTCCGAAGCTCGTTGACCTTGACTTTAATGGTCAGGACGAGTCGATCTCAAACCAAGCTCAGATTCAAGCGAATTTGACGATCATGTACCGTCAGATAGTGTCCAATGGCAGAAGCGCGACGCTCTTCATGGGCGAGCCATTTCGCGCTGGGGACGACCCGAGTCCAGGGCCTGGCTCCTTGGAGAACATCCCGCACGGTCCGGTCCACGTGTGGACCGGCGACAACACGCAGCCTAATGGAGAGGACATGGGGAATTTCTACTCGGCTGGAAGGGATCCAATCTTCTTCGCTCACCATTCCAACGTCGACCGAATGTGGAACATTTGGAAGACTTTGGGTGGCAGGAGACAAGATTACACCGACACCGATTTTCTCGACGCCGCGTTCTTGTTCTACGACGAGAACAGTCAGCTCGTGCGCGTTAAGGTCCGGGACTGCCTAGATACCAAAAATCTCGGCTATGTCTACCAAGACGTCGACATTCCATGGTTGAACAGCCGTCCGACACCGCGGAAAAGAGTAGTTGACAAAATAAAGACGGGTTTGAAGCACATTGGAGTGGCGCGTGCGGACGAGTACCCGAGGGCGAGTTTCCCGCTGACGTTGGACAAGCCGGTGAAGACGCTGGTGTCGAGGCCGAAGAAGAAGAGGAGCAAGAAGGAGAAGGACGATGAGGATGAGGTATTGGTAATCCAGGGGATCAAGTTCGACCCAAATGTGCCGATCAAGTTCGACGTCTTCATCAACGACGAGGACGACGCTCCGACCGGACCGGATAAGAGCGAGTTCGCGGGAAGCTTTGTGAGTGTTCCACACAAGCACACGAGCAAGAAGAAGTTGAGCACTGTCCTGAGGTTGGACATAACTGAGCTGTTGGAGGATTTGGATGCCGAAGACGATGAGAATGTGGTGGTGACTCTGGTCCCCAAAATTGGGACTGGACACGTCTCCATTGGCGGTCTCAAGATCGAGTTCGTTTCTTGAGCACAGGGCACTTTAGTTTGTTGTTTCAGTTCCTAATTGTCTTTGGGAGGTTATGTCGTCTGCCTTTGCCGGCAGTTCTGGTTTTGTGTCGTTTTCTTTGTCTGTATTTGGGATGATTCCGTTTCAATAATCGTACTGTGGAAACAACTAGCCAAAAAAAAAAAGAAAAAAAAAGAAAAAAAAATCGTACTGTGGAAATAAAGAATGGACTTTTTCAACATCCTATTCCTATGTGATACTTCGCATCTTAGAAAGGCGCTCTTTTGTTTTTCGACGAATTTTCTTTTTGCTTAAAAAATGAAAATTGTTTTATTTGCTAATTTACAGCAAGTGTGCTTGAATTTTGAATGTGCACGTTACTTTATTATTTTATATAACACTTAACATTACCTTATCTTGTAAGGACTAAAAATGGTTGACCCGAGAAAATACAGAGTTTTAGTCACACAAACAAAGGCAGCAAATTGTCAATATTCTGAGCAATAATTATGTGTAATTCGCTGTCAATAATAGCTGGCTTAATTGTTGATACGTAACTTAATATTTTGAAATTAATAAATAATTTGAATTAGTATGCAATAAGGTAAGCAAAAATAAATCAAAAACTTGTTAAGAGTGAGTTTAGGCCAAACAATATTTGGCAGTAATTTCACCTATAAATCTGCCATAATATCCTGAATTCAGACAATAAAAACTAATAAAAAAAAAGTAGTTCAGAAAAAGTAATTGCTAGTATACTTACCAACGGCCAATTCGAGAGACAGACAGAAGAGGACTAGAGGCTGGGGAAGAAGCCTGAAAAGTTGATTAATGAAACACCAAATAATGCATCTATATTATACCCTGCTTAATAACCTTGCTATCTCGTAGTTATTTGTGTTTATTATGTATATATAAGAACGAAGATCTCTTTACTTTGTACTTCTATCTAGTACACTTTTTTTTAGCACAGTACATGTAGTACAATCTAATTATTTGCATGTTTTTAAAATTAATTAACAAAGTTGGGGAGACACGTTTAATTCCTAATTCAGTTCACGAGCGTTGCTGACCAACACCAGCCCAAGGCCTGCCCAAAAACAAAGCCCAAACATTTCATTAGCCCAATGGAATATTCACTTGCCCTACTATAGAAAATGAAAGTATTCACACAAAATATCCATATGCCTTTTAAAAAATGAACAGTTTTATACTTATTTATAAATTTGAACAAAGTTTGAATATCATGCTTTTGTTGTTCCATATTTACCCTTTCTTGTTTTGAGCATAGTTTGACTTTTTTAACTTATTCTTACCAATTTTTGGCAACTTTTTTTTTTTTTTTTAACAAACTTCAATTTTTAAATGGAAATTTATCTTTTAACCATTTTTGTGGGTTGATTTTTGGGCTTATTCCTTTTTGTTTTTTCATTGTAATTACATCTAAGGATCTTATGTGTTCTTTTTTTTTTTTTTAATTCAAATTCTTTTTTGAAATTTTGTTTTCTAGAAACGTAATCCTACATTTATGATTAGTTCGATTTTTTATTTTCATTTTTCCTATTTATTTCAAAAAAGAAAGTAATCATATATTTAGAATTAGTTATTCTTGATTTTGTTTGATTTTTCGTCTTATGAGAGTGACTTTGTCATTTAAGCATTATATTTTATCATATACTGTTTATACTATAAGGATCTTATTATTATATTGCATGCTCTTAATCAGTAACAATCTGATCATGTGATTTGCATGACAATGGCTATATTCTTTCATGCAAGAACTTCATACATCATAATTCCTGATTTTATTATTTTTGAATCATTATCATATTGACTGTGTCATTATGGGGAAAAAAACATACTTCACCGAATATAATTTTAATATTTCATAAAATATAGACCTCATAAATATAGTATTGACAGCAAATACAAAAAATTAACAACATACAATAAAATTTGTTCATAAAATTATTCAAATGGATAAATATGAATAGATAATTTTTTTAGGGATTTTTGAATTTCTATTTTCAGATATAAAATTGGTAATTGAAATTAATGTGGCTGATTTTTAGGACAAAATCTATCTTTTTTTATTTCTTAAATTAAATGTAAGAGTATTTTATCAGCACAACATGATCAATTTTATATTTTGTTCAATTTTACAAGTAAATTAATTTTTAGACATTTTTAAAAAATATGTCTTTAATTTGACCATTTTTGTAAATTATCCATGAAAATGTTCGATGTAGGAAATGTGATAGTAAAGGTTCTCGTTTTCTATTGAACAAAAACAAAAGCTGCCTACATCTCTGCCAAATGGGCTCCAAATGTTTCCTTCCCAAATGGGCCCTAAATGTTTCCTTGGTTTCCTTGATAATAACCACGTGCATAAGGCCAAGTTTATCTGGTGTGTCGAAATGGTCATTATTGTAGAGTATTATTATAGACACTAACTTTAATTTAAATTTTTTAAATATCAACTGATGTAATAATACTTAAACCACTTACTATAAAAGAATAATAACTCATATATCACATACGTTAGTACTTAAAAGTTAGGATTTGATTGGGTATCCCTAATATTTTTCTTTATTGTAAGTAGATCACAAAAAAGTCATCTGTTTCATCAATATTGGTGGTTATCTCGTCTGGAATTTATTCTCCCTTTATTTTACAGAGATACGAATGATCTTTATTTTTAGAGATTTCTTTCACATTTTTAAGGTGTTTATTTATCCTGTATCACGCACTCTATTTTCCTCATCGGAGGTTTTCTTTCTAATTCTTTCTCTTCCTTCCTGTTATCATTTTTGTCATGTCGTTAAGAAAGATATCAATCACATTTTCCTGTATTGGATTGTGAATTCTATCCAGTTATGTCTGGAGCAAATATTTTATGCATGACTGTACAAATCCAGTAGTCTTCAATTACTTGTTGAATCAACATTTAAGGTGAGTAAGAAAGTTTATAACATCTGGATCTCTTGTATCATGTCTTTTCTTTGGGTTATTTGGAAGATCAAGAATGTTCTAATTTATTAGAACAAGAACTACAAGCTTCAGCAGGTTCTTATACATAATTCTCTTTTAATTTTGACCTTACTACTTTGGAGGTGTTTAATCTTTCGGACAAGGTCAATAAAATAGTAGAATAATTGAAGTTTAAATCCTCAACCTGCTTGGAATAAAATCAATACAGATGCGGTAGCTAATGGTTCTCCAAGATTGGTTCATTCTCAAAGCCGACATATCCCTTGAAGGTTTTAGACTTGATGAGACTGCATGCATTATGAATTATCACAGTAGGATTTCCTATTGTGCTTCTCACATTTTCAAGGAAAGGGAATCATGTGTAGGATAGACTTACTTCATGTGTTCTTCACTTGGATGATACTTCTTGGTGGTTCAATATTTCTTGATGGTTCAACACTCTGACTTTCTGCTCTCCAACTTTTCATAAAGATATGTCAAATTTCCCTTGCTACAAATTTACTAATTAGCCGATTTTGATAAAAATGTGTACTATTTTTCTCGGTGTTTTTTCCCACTAGATTTTGACTAGAGGACTTTTAATAAGGTATATTTCAAAACTACTTTCAAAGTTTAAATCTATGCTCAATCTTTTGAGACTGGCTGCTAACAACTATTAGTTTTCTTTCAATTTTAGCTTTCTGTTGCCCCTCTGTCTTGCGTTATTTTATTTTTCTTTTTCATTATAACAACTTCAAGTTGGAAATTTGATAAAGGATTAAATTATTAGTAGGTAATCAACTTATAGTGTTCTAGTAACTTATAATATCAGTTATTTCATTTCTCAACTTATTAAAAAAAGAAATAAAGTGAAATAATACTGGGGGAAAAAACCTACCCTATCTCACCAACAACATTCCTAACAACAAAGTTATAAACGAATCTCATTGGTAGACAAAAAATATTTCACGTAGATATGTAGTACCTTTTAGCAGCCTTTGACAGAAAATTTTTAACTCACACTTTGATATCAAAGTTACTTTTTATTCCCAGCCCGCGCCATCTACTTTTAAAAAAATATATATATATTTTTTTATAATTATTACGATTAAAAAAACCGAAATAATGAAAGGTAGCTAGGATGATATTTTAATGTAGTTATAATCTAGCCTTATAGTTTAACCTATAAGTTCTATCAATTGTCAAATAATAATTACTAAGTAGTTATTTAGTTTAAATAATTTTTAAATTCTTTAAATGGTAGAGTAAAATTTAGATTTAAATTTGAATTGTAAAGATAGAGTTAGATTTAGATTTGAATAGACTCTATAATGTGTATACATATAGAGTTTCATTAATTACGGTATATATAGAATCATATTATTATGTTTCTTACTAATGAATTTTTTTTTTCTAGTCAATGGGCGTAATATTTTGGTATTCCTTTCTTCTTTTGTTTTACTCTTTCGATTATTTAATTTCTATACTTTTACCTTGATAAAGCTAGCTTTATAATTGATATTAGTCAACATAATGCACTCCACCGGTGAAAGTTCTCCACGTGAATAATTTAATTTATCATTACACCATGTGGTTATGGCCTTTTTTTTTTTTTTTTTTAATTTTATTTTTATGTTTCTTCCTCTACTTTGAGAGGGGACCAGCTATCGTTTTATGACCATAAAATATTGAAAAGCTGAACAGTGCATTTGTTACTTTAAAAAAAAAAAAACAAACAAACAAAAAAGAGTAAATTGCATTATAAAAGGCGAGGCACTTTCGGAACTTCAATCACTCTAACTCCGATCAAAAACCACCACTGATTTAAGCCATGGCATCTCTCTCCACCACCTCACCACCCTCCACCACCACCACCTCCGGCATCGCCACCTCCGCCACTTCCTTGTCTCCTTCACTCCACAAAACATCACAAATCTCCATTATACAAAAGCGTATCAACAAGCATCGTCTTCCACGTAGACTTTCATGCAAAGCCAACAACAATGATCGTCACGATCTCAACCCTACAAATGACGTCGCGTCAAACCCGAAAATCGACCGCAGAAATGTCCTCCTCGGGCTCGGCGGTCTCGGCAGCTTGGCGGGCCTACGAGCTGATCCCTTCGCCTCCGCCGCCCCCATTGCCCCGCCGGACTTGTCCAAGTGCGGTGCTGCCGATTCTGCGGCTTTCGTGGAGTCCCTCAATTGCTGCCCGCCATTTTCCGCTCAAATTGTCGACTTCAAACCGCCTCCTACGAGCAGAGTCCGCGTCAGACCCCCGGCTCATGCCGTGGACAACGCTTATATAGCGAAGTTCAACAGAGCTGTGCAGCTCATGAAAGCCCTCCCGGACAGCGACCCGAGAAGCTTCAAGCACCAAGCCAGCGTCCACTGCGCCTACTGCGACGGCGCGTACGAGCAAGTCGGGTTCCCGAACCTCGACATTCAAGTCCACGGGTCCTGGCTCTTCTTCCCCTACCACCGTTGGTACCTCTATTTCTTTGAAAGAATCTTGGGAAAGCTCATCAATGACCCGAACTTCGCCATGCCGTTCTGGAACTGGGACGCCCCTGCCGGTATGCAGTTGCCCGCGATTTACACCAACACAAGATCGCCTCTCTATGACCAGTTCCGAAACAAAAGACACCTTCCTCCGGCTCTCGTCGACCTCGACTTCAATGGTGTAGACGAATCCATCTCAAACCAAGCTCAGATTCAAGCTAATCTGACGATCTTGTACCGTCAGATGGTGTCGAATAGCCGGAGCACGAGTGGGTTCCTGGGTCAGCCTTATCGAGCCGGAGACAACCCTCAGGGGAGTGGCTCCATCGAGAACATTCCGCACGGCCCGGTCCATGTGTGGACCGGCGACAACACACAGCCTAATGGAGAGAACATGGGGAATTTCTTCTCGGCAGGTAGGGATCCACTCTTCTACGCTCACCACTCCAACGTCGACCGACTGTGGAACGTTTGGAAGACATTGGGTGGCAGGAGACAAGATTACACCGACCCCGATTTCCTCGACACTGCGTTTTTGTTCTACGATGAGAACAGTCAGCTCGTGCGCGTTAAGGTCCGGGACTGCCTGGACTCCCGAAAGCTCGGGTACGTCTACCAAGACGTCGACGTTCCATGGTTGAACAGCCGGCCGACGCCGAGAAGGGCGGTCGACAAAATGACGGGTTTTTTGGAGCGCATTGGGGTGGCGCGTGCGAACGAGTTCCCGAAGGTGAGTTTCCCGCTGACGTTGGACAAGCCGGTGAAGACGCTGGTGTCCAGGCCGAAGAAGAAGAGGAGCAAGAAGGAGAAGGACGAGGAGGACGAGGTTTTAGTCATCCAGGGGATCGAGTTCGACAGTAATGTGCGGATCAAGTTCGATGTCTTCATCAACGACGAGGACGACGCTCCGACCGGACCGGATAAGAGCGAGTTCGCTGGAAGCTTTGTGAGTGTTCCACACAAGCACAAGAGCGAGAAGAAGTTGAACACTTGCCTGAGGTTGGACTTAACTGAGCTGTTGGAGGATTTGGATGCTGAAGGCGATGAGAATGTGGTGGTGACTCTGGTCCCCAAAATTGGGACTGGACACGTCTCCATTGGCGATCTCAAAATTGAGTTCGTTTCTTAAGCACAGAGCACCCCCCCTTTGGCTTATTTTGCTTGTTGTCTTGTGTCGTATTGCTTTGCGGGCAGTTCTAGGTCTGTGTCGTTTTCTTTCTCTGTATTTGGGATGATTCCGTTCGAATAATCGTACTGTGGGAATAAAGAATAGGCTCGTTCAACATTCTATGCGAATATATTCCCCATCTTAGAAAGGCGCTAGCTCTTTCGTTTTTCTGTGAATTTCATTTTTGCTACGAAAATGAAAATTGTTTTATTTGCCTTTTATTTTATTTTATTTTATTTTATTATAACTTGTGTACTTTAGTTTTGAATATTCACGTTACGATATTATTTTAACATTACTTTACCTCGTAACAGACAGTATGTTTAGTCACATAAACAAAGCCTACAAATTGACAATATTGCTCCGAGTAATAATTATGGGAGAATAATGGAGGGTACGGTGCATATACTTTATAAAAGAGACCTTCCTGCTTTGTACATGGGTTTGAATTAGAATGTAATTAGGTAAGTTTAAAAAAAAAAGGAAAGAAAGAAAGAACTAATTAGAATGAGTTTAATACAGACATAATTTAGAAGTAATTTCACCCTATAAATCCACAATAATATCCTAAATTCGAAAATTAAAAACTGAAGAAAGAGTAGTTAAGAAAAAAGTAATTGCACGTATACGTACCACCAAACGCCAATTCGGGAGGCAGAAGACTAGCCAGACCAGCTAGAGGAAGAAGAAGAAGCCCTTCAGAAGTAAAACACAGTGTGTACAATATTAGTAACGTTGCTCTCTTGTAGTTATTTGTTTTTATATATAAGGATGAAGATCTCTTCTCTAGCTAATTTGAGTACTCTGTACTTCTATCTAGTACACTTTTAGCAAAGTACAATGCAGTACACTCTAATTATATGCATGTTTTAAAATAAATTAATGAAGTTGGGGAGACACGTTTAATTCCTAATCCTTTCCATGAGTGTTTTTTTATCACCAGCCCGCCGCAAAAACAAAGCCCAAACATTTCTTTAGCCCAATGAAATTTATGGACATGTCTATTGTCAGGATCGCATACTCAATTTTCAAAATAAATAATGTTTTAATTTTGAGAATGAGATTGTGTTTGGATGTATAAAAATTTTCCTTTGAAAATAAAAAAGATTATGAAATGATGCTTGAATAGTTAATGCAAAAGTCGTCTCCTTTTTAAATGAGATCGAAATTTTTTTACGAGGAGAGAAGAGGTTGCCAAACGTTTTCTTAGGCTCATTTTAAAAATGATTATGCCATCCAAACAGGCCATCAGTTCCTCTCCTATGCGAATGCATGAACCTATAGTCTGTATGTAGGAAGAGTTTACACTCTCCAATATAACTTTTAGTCCTTTTGACCTTTTAAAAAACTTTTCTAAGTAGACTTTAAAATTTATATCGAAGTTTCAATAGGACACTATAAACTGTGTTTTAACATTTTTATTTGCTTACTTGAAAATTTAAAAATTATTTTTAACTCATTTGTATCTCACAAAAATGTGATCACAAACACTTACACAAAAGACAGTTTTTCTTTCTCTTCTTCTATTAAAAGCAAAAGCTGCAACACAGCCAAATGGGCTCCAAATGGTTCCTTGGTTTCCCTGATGACCATGTGCGTTAATAAGACTTACTGCCAACTTTATTCGGCCTGTCCAAATGGTCATTTACTTGTAGGTAGAGCACGGCAAAGTCAGCAAAGCTCTTTCCAGCGGGGGGGAAAAAAAGTAAGCAAAGCTCAGAAAAGCAAATAATTAGTGTGAGGTGTGTGCTAGATTAAATGTAGTACAAGTGAAGGTGCATGGTTAGTCTCCGACTAAAGAGAAGTCGGTAATTCTTGAGTCTTCTTTCATAGCGTGATTCTTTGGGTGTTCTCTTTTGTGTGGAATTGAGTCTTATCTTTTGTTTGGTGATTCAACTCAAACTTAAATTTTTCATTTCAATTTTGTCTTTTTTTGAAAAGTCAACAAAAATTATAACTAGTTTTTAAAAGGTTAACCAACTTCAATTTAAAAATTTCAACTCCAACCGTAATACCAAACGGAGGCTTAATAATGTATGAAGTGTTTTTCATTTAATTAAAGAAACTTTAATGTATAAAGTGCTTTCAACATACTAAAAGTAGCTTTCATGTATAAAGTTCTTTTAATTTAATAAAAGTAACTTTATCATCCACATGTTGTGGTCAACTACAAGTATTTATGGCATGACTTCTTTTTTTTTTTTTTTTTTTTTTTTCAATTATTTGTTTTACAATGATCCGTATGTATCACATTTTATAAAATTGAGCTATTAGCTAGCTTATTTAAGGAATTTTGTGGAATTTTAGACTCTTTCTTATGCAATTTTCAGTACAAGCTCCAGATCCATTATGTGAATAAAAGCCTTTATAAGGCTTGCTATCCAAATTGAGTCGTTGTCCAAGTATAAAGCAAGTCAATCCACTTACCCAAAATATGATATATATATATATATATATATTTTGGAGGGAAAATATGATATATATTGATATTATCATCCTTAAGAGATGTGCGAAGGATAAGAAATCTGGATATGTGGGTTATAGAAAGATAAGCTGAAATGATATTTATCAACAACAACAAGTGGCAAATGATGATGATTTGAATGTTAAATAAAGGACATGTCCTCCTTAATAAGTAGTAGGAGGTGGCAAGCATCATCATAGGTAAGAAGCATGATAAAGATAGAGCTTGTAGGTATCTGTCAAGGATTTTATCCCTATATATATATATATATATATGTATGTATATGTTAATGATATGCATGCATTCTTAGCACACAGAAGATGAGAGGCGAACAAAAAGAGAAAAGAAAAAAGAAAAAGAAAGAAAAAGAGAAGAAAAAGAAGTATAAAGAGAACTGTTTCCACCATTTAATAAGTAGTTAATTGATGTGAGTATATCTTTCGCTTTTACTGTATCACTTGAATAATAGAATATTTTGAAGCATGTTTTCAGTCATGTTGTTATTATTATTATTATTATCATGCTTTGATGAACTTTATTAAAGTATTTTATACATAATGTGAAGTCTTACACTTATTAGAGGCGACTCAAGATAAAGATAAGGGTTGAATTCTTGAGGAAAAAAGTTCCAATAGAGGGGTCATTTAAGAAAAATAATGGTTCTAGACACGAGATATTAACATCATAAGAAAGAGCCATAAAACTAATGATATAGAAGATTATTTTTATTGTGAAAAAGTAACATATATGGTCAGTATACTTACTAAGATTTCACTCATATATATAACTCTTGTGATGCAGTTTGCAGGGTTGATAAGATTACATGAGGTTGATTCGAATCAAAATTTCCATAATCTTATGGCGAGATTAGAAGTTTTAAGATTTGGAATTTTGCAATATAAGAAATATATTTGTTTCCACATTAAAGAGATTTTTTTTATGCATATTACTTATTTCGATTAAATTTTAATTGTATGAGTTGAAGCTTTGATTAGTTAACATATTTTTTCAAACTGCTTGCTTGAAAATGATGTTATCTTACGGATTAAGTGCTGGTATATCGATTCATAAGAAAATTTTCGCTGTATATCTATATATATAGTACTTATTTCTGTTAAGTTTTAATCGTATGAGTTGAGGTTTAAGTTATAAGTTAATGTTCTTTTCGAACTACTTTCTTAAGAGGGGCGTTACAATACGAATTAATTAAGTGCTGGTATATCGACTCATCAGTAGTTTCATTGTCCTTTGGTCATATCTATTCTGATTATTCTAAAGGGAGTAAACAGCTCTACAATCTTGAGTTCGTTTACAATTTCCTTGCCTTACCAAACGTTTTAGTTTTGTTTGTACCTTGAGTGATACACTCACGAATTCTTTTAACTTGATTAATTTGTCGCGATTCAAAAGAACTGATTTGCATGCCGAGTTCAAATCCAAGAGTGCGCAAGTCCAAGCTGAAGGTTCAAATCAGAGTTTTTTTTTTTTAGATCAATTTTAAGTAGGAATGGCAATTAGACGAGTTCAGAGGCGAGGTAGTCTTCTCGTCAACTCATCACGTGAATTAAAATATAGTCCATATCTACTCTATAACTTGTTTAAATTGATAGAGACTAGACGGGTTTTCCCTGTTAAGGATTCGGGGGTACTCATAAGATACTCTATTTACCTAATTATCTATTTTCATCATATAAAAATTAAAAATAATTACCATAAAACTTTAAAATGTAATAAATCAAAACACTAATACTCAATCTTTTACATATCACATGTGTTGATGCCGAAAACGTCTCCGGCAACAACACCCAAAGTGACAGGGTCGTCCGGTCAGTTCAGGCCAGTCGCTCCGCCGTCGGTCACCTACAAGATGGAAGCACCTCGGAATGATGGGGACACCGGTGTGGTGTCTGCCGTGGGCACTCCGATGCTTAAGTCAGTGAAGATACTGATGAGCGTAGGGAGAGGCAGAGATTTGGCAAGACAAAATGACCATACCTGAATTTGTGTATTTTTCCTCTATTTATAGGCGTCCTCCCCGGATTCGGGTGCTCGGGGCGACCCGGTCGGGTCGGCTACCTAGGGCACCCGGCGAGTGGCTAGGGTTTCAGGCCTGCAGGGGCTATTGGCCCAATGGGCGTGCGCCACGTGGGGTCTGACTCCAAGTAGGGGACAAAAGGGCGACTGTCGCCGGCGCCTGCAGGGGCAGGTTTTGTCAGAGTAGGTGGCGGCAGGGTGGCGAAGTGATGTTCTGCAGGAGTAGGTGGGCGGTGCCTGTAGCTGATGGGTGCCAGGGCAGGATTGGTGTCAGCTGTGGTGACTGTGGGCCCGGATGACATACGCAAATCTGGAAACAACCGATCCAATGGGGTAATCCGAGAACGACACGGTCCGCGTACACAGCTTGTTCTCGCGGAGTTGCAGGATGTTGTCGGCTAATATCCTGGTCAGCCGATCACCTGAGAAGGTGAAGGTGTATCCGAGAAGGTGGGAAGATCGAGGAAGGTGGTCGGCAGTGGTACTTCGTGGTCGGAGCAGAAATCGATATCAACAACATGTGTTGGATTTTAATACTTTAAATCATATATATTGTAAATCATCATGTATAATGTCTTAAATATAAAAGAGATATATTAATAAACGAGGCAGTTAAACAAGAAATATGATCTGTTTGGAATAATTATAGGAGTTGAAATTTTTCCATTTTTTTAAAGTTGTTGGTTTCACTATCTCATTTTGAATCTACATCTCTCTCTCTTCCATTTTCAAAAAACTCAAACTTTAAGGGCACATTTAGGGGGAGTTTTGGGAGATGTTTTGTTCGGAGTTGAAATGAGTTTTGGAGATGTGGGTTCGGGGAAATTTTTTTTTTGAAAAAAGTTGTTTTGGGTTTTGTGTTTGATGAAATAATAATTAAAAAGAAAAGAAAAAAAAAAGAAGAAGAAGAAGAATGTTTTGAAGATGTGTGTTTTGTTGATTTAATTAAAAAAAAAAAAACAACAACAACAAAAGATTAAATAAGTAATTTAAAAATTTGTGAAATAGTTGAAGTAAACATCCAAAAATAATTAAAATATCCAAAAATTTGTGAAATAGTTCATGCCACTGCCAGAGGGAATCTCGAATGGTGCAACCCATATAGGTTCACTGTTGTTTCAAAGCTTGCATTTGGAAACCAAACTCTACCCCCAAACAGAGGTTTGGAAACCAAACCCTATTTCATCGTCTGCAAAAGTGATCCTAAACTGACCCTAAAAGCCCGTAATTTTTTTTATTTAAAGTCGAAATAAGATGATTATTGTGTCTAAATACTCGCAACGATAAGAGTGATATTACAATTTTTTTAAACACATTTCAAAATTTTTACACTATTCCCAATGTAACGGTTTATTTTCATTTCACATTTTAATCAAACATATATTTTCAAATATTCACTCATTTCCGATTAAAAACGCCAAAACTCCAAAATTCCAATTCCAATTGGTTTCGGATGAGGCTTAATTAGTTAAGATGTTTTAAAGAAAATTTTTTTTTTAACATGTTCTAACGAATTTTTAGTACCAATTATATCTATTTAACATTCATAGAAAACCAAATTACGTGCGAGGTCTGGCTCAAGGCAATGCCTGATTCACATAACATCTCGTACACAAGTAGCTAAAGCAGGACACACACACACACTCTCTCTCTAGCCATTACATTATTTTAAAAAAAAAAATTGGTGAGTGCAAACATATTTATATATACGTTTTATCAGTTGATATGTAACAATGAAGATATATAGGCGGAGACTGTGGTCAATCAGAAGTTGTGATACTTCATTCCCGTGTTGAATTAGGAGAAAAGCTCAATTTTCTGTAGATGTCCTATCATGCTTTTTATATTCACACATTGATAAATGTTTGTACGTAGTTAAATCAATATGAATATGTGGTGTTCGAGCACCCAAAAAAAAAAAAAAAATAAGTGAATATATGTGTAGAAATACTTAATAATGCAGTACAGAAGTTTCAACTTCACGCATTTTAAACAAATAGCTCTCTTACCACACACTAAATCTTAATTATTTGGGTAATTAATGTATTGAAAAATAAATACCAAATTTACTTATAGATATATATACTCTTAATTAGTTTCAATGTGCCAATAATTATTTGATTGTGTATAAAGACATTTTATTAATTACAATGTCGATAAAATTGCATACTAATTAAGTTTAGTAAAATATTAGAAAAGAACGAGATTGTTTCACATTATACCATCTTATAGGTAAGTAAATACTAAAAATATGTCAATGATTCCTCCTAATTATTTGACTTTCCTTTCCAATCTTATTATATTTCACATTATATTCTTTAACGGTTGATTTAATAAATGTGTCATAAATCTAAAATGTCTTCCCTTTCTCATGGCTTACCCCAGCCCGGCCACTGTCGACTGCTAGCCTCAATTTCACAATCCAACCCATTATCACACGCCTTGCTCACGACCCAATCATCCGGCCCATCCGCGCAGCATCCCAAACTCGCGCGACCATCTCTCTACCGCCCTCTATTGCCATGCCTTCCCTGGCAACCAAACCCAAAGTCCCACGTGACCCAACCGGACCTGATTTAGCATTTTTTAATCTAGGGATACCCAAATTAATTAAAGGACACCCAAATTAAGAAATTATAATAAATAGCATTTTGTAAAAATTATTGAAGTAAATAGTAAGATTTCAAAATATTTTAATTAAATAATGAATTTATTAAGTAGTAAATTTATTTAAGTAAATAACACGTAAAATAAATTATTTATTTGATAAATTTATTTTTTTATTATTATTTACTCTGAATCTTTTTAAAATTTACTATTTATTTTAATTATTTATGTAAAAATTCTATTTTCTTTTTTCTCTTAAAAAAAATCATATGCTAGTTGTCGACTTCCCTATCAATTATCATGGTGAGAATCGTGATGATATAGAACTCTGTCCTTGTCAGCGTGTGGACAAACACATATTTCCTTCCTTTGAAATTTTAACGGCTGAAAATAATCGTAGATTCATAAACTATAGAGATAATCCATAGAGATAGTGAGGATTGTCAAATTAAAGATTCATAAACTAATTGACTGGTACTATGTAATTGTTTGGTTCACAAGTTCAAACTAAGTTTTTCAAATTTATTTTTGTCTTTTTCCCAAAAAGTTTTTTATCTTTTCTAAAACGTCAACAAAATTTACTATTTAAACTTAAAAAACTTAATTCAAACCATAACACCAAACGGACCCTATAAGTATTTACCTTTTCCCTTTTATTTCTCTTTTAATTAGTTTGCGTTACAAGGTTTTCAAGTAATACATATATAATTTGTAGATGTCTTTCAAAGTGTGAATCTGAGCTCTATCTTTTGATAACAGTACCCGGATATTGTATCTTGTGTGTCATTTCCTTTAGTTTTAGGTTTTGGTTGTTTCATCATTCGCCATGGGGTTTTTTTTCTTGTCTTTTCTTCAAATGATAGTCGAGTAACATGCTCACAGTAGGATAACTTACATAAAGAGTGACGACTAATAGAATCATAGGAATGTTTTTCTGAACCTGATACTAGTAATTGCCTAATTTCCCCGCTGCTTCATTGAAATAAATATAACAAAAAAAAGGAGCTCAAAATTGAAACTTACCTCAATATGCCGAAAGATCCCCAACCATAAAAAATAAATAAAAATAAGATGTAAGGGGGGGGGGGGGGGGGGGGGTGTTAATTTTTAAGTTTCCAGGGTGCTGACATAAAACTTCCATTGAGAGGCATTCTACGGCTAATGGCTTTCGTAAAATCTGAGTCTAATAGTGATTTTTTGTTATTAAAAAAAAAAAAAAAAGAAAGCAAGCTTAGTTCCTACAACACATCTTTCTTAAGTGCAATGTGCTGCGAAATAATGTTTATAATATATATCTTACTTAAGTTTTGGTATAAGTTTTAAAATATATTCAGAAGAACTCTTCTAAAGAAGTAACAAAAATATGACTTTAATTACAAGCGCATATGGAGCGCCAAAGGCAATTTACTTGTATGTTCCAAAAGTCAAATTCCGAATTAAATCAAATTAAGGATCAAATTCTAATTTGGTTCTTCAAATGACATTACCTACAAACAATGATATACAAATTTTGAGTCCAAAAAAAACAAAAAAGTTGGTCATTGCCAATCAAACTCAAATAGCAAAATTTAAATGCAAATTGTTGATGTCCCCAAATTCACTAGATGGGCCTCTGTAGATCATCCTCCTGAGCTTCCTCATGAACTCCATTTTTCAAAATGATCAATAGAGCGCTAAACTAAAATTACTCAGCTTTCATCATAATAAAAACTTAAAAAAAAAAAAAAAAAAAAAAAAAAAAAAAAGGGGAACGCCAAAGATATAATAGAAAAAAAATTGCTAATTCCGATTAAAACTACTAGAATATAAAATAACTATTTGATATATAAATTTATTTATACCTATATGGAAAACTAGCGACTTCTTCAAAGGCTTCAAGGCTTCTTGGTCATTTGATTTTCATTTACTTCTGTCCTTGAACCAACAGATGTGCGGGCACTTGAATTCTCTTGACTTCAATTTTTTTCTTCAAATCTTTTTTAACCATGACTTCTTTTATTCTTAAAGGGAGAGTGCATCTAGAAGGCAATATATATATATATATATATATATATATATATATCTATATATATATGTAATCCTAATAGAGACTCATAAAGATGTTTTTTTACTAAAAGGTATTTAATTGGGATTGGACAATTTTCCAATTAACTTGCATTTAGACTATTGAAATCGCCCATCATGGGGTTGGGATGAGTAGGCGTGGCTTCTCGTAAAGAGATTGCCACATATCAGCTTTTTATAGCGCATGTAATTTCTCCAAACATAGTACTCTATCATATTTTAAAAACCAAGATTTTATCTTGAAATTAGAATTTACATATATTTAATTACATAATTACCTTGCTGCACCGCATCACTCTCTCATTGTTGATTTCATCGAGTTACCGAATTCCGAATTAATCAAATATGACGCGAGGAAAGCTCCCCAAGCGTTTCTCGAAGAAGTTTTTACAGATTATAATAAGCTATTTACTATAAATATTTTAAAAACATGATATTACTTCAAACATTTAATGAAAACTGCTATTTTCTTCTTTCTCCATATGTATACAGATAAATAAACTTATTTGACCTTTTTATTTTAGTGATTAATTCATTACATGCATTCATATGTACAACACATGCATATATGTGTTTATTTTGCTTCAAATCCATGCAAATGCATGTTGGGTTATAATTTTACTCCCGTAACCTTTATTATTATTATTTTTTAAACAATTTAAGATGTTCAGTCCGTGAATCTTCTTCTCTTTTTTTTTTTTTTAATTTGTGAAAGTCAAATGTTACACTTTCATGGTCAAAATAAACACATATTATAAGCCCCACAAATATGGTGTTTAAAGGACTTTAAATCCATGGTTAGATAATCGCTTTGGATCATGTACTCTTTTTTTTTTTTTTTTTTTTTTTATTTACTTTTTTGGTTCGTTTCTATTGGGTTTTACACACACACACACAAAGTTCTAAAATTTAAGAAGGCCTTCTATTTTTAAAAGTAGATCATATTTATGTCATCTTCTAGGGCTGAAATATGACTCTTCACATGGATTGCTTCGATTTCTGTTTTTCTTTTTTAAGAATAATATTTTTTAAAATTGGTTCGTTATTTTGATATTATGATGTTTACTTTGTCTTTTGCTACTTTGAGAATTGTTACTGTTTGAATTTTTGTGTTCTTTTTTTCTTTATTAATAATTTGAGACTATGAATACACCCTTTTCGTGCATGTAAGTTGATATTTTTTATTGTTAAGTTTTGAATTAAAGATTGTGCCTTTTGAAGAAATCTTACAACTCATCTACACGTCATGAGTTTATACTCAAAAGCATTGGATTGAAATTGATTTTCCCAACAATGCTTTAAAGTGAGGATTAGATGAAGAATTAGTTAGATAGTAAGCATCGTCTAACTGAGATGTGTTATCTACTTTTGACATTAATTATCGAAAAATACTTTAGAATATCAGTGATATTTAACATCATACTAAAAGGGAAGTGGACTCCACTGATGACCCCCCCATATCATGAGATCCACTCTCTATTAATTATCCTCTCTCCATTTTTTTTAAAAATGTATAAAATCAATAATTTAGGAAAGTCAAAAAACGTCATAGCTAAAGTCGTATTTGTCTCAATATAGGTGTCATTAAAGAAAAGTGTAGTACTGCATTGTACTACGCTAAAGTCTTTTTTTTTTTTTTTCTTGGGTAAATTTGTACTATGCTTAAGATGGTGTACTAACATCAGCACTATACTTAAACAGGACATACATATATATATATATATATATATGTACTACGCTTATTATTGGTAAACGCAGGATATACCTCTTTAAGGTTAAGTGCTCCATTATGCTTAATTTTGATCACAAGGCCGGTTCAATCCTTATAAGTTAATTATCATGCTAATCGCCGCAGCTCCAGCTTTTAGCTAGGTAATCGGCCATCAGGTAATTATTTGTATATATATTTATTGATGTATATAATCTCTTGTTATGTGTATTTCTGTACGTCTATGCGTACTTTTAGAGAAATTTTATTGTTTAACTTAAAGTTCTTATTCTACTTGAATAAGATCCTACATGTATAAGATCCTTCTTTTTTCATGAGATTACCTACAAACAATAATACAACTTTTGTCCAAAACAAGTCGGTCATGTGTGTGTGTGTGTATTAACAAAAACGACAATCAAACTCAAATAGCAAAATTTGAATGCAAATTCTTGATTTCCCCAAATTCACCGAAGGGGTACTGTAGATCATCCTCTTGAGCTTCCTCATGAACTCCATTTTCTAGAATAATCCAGCCTTCAATCGAGCGCTAAATTAAAAGAAATTAGCTTCCATCATAATTTAAACGTAAAAACTAAAAAAGAAACACGAAATCTGTAGCAGGAAAAAAAAAACTGCTAATTCCAATTAAAAAAAAAGAAAGATGATTTTCATTTCAAAAATAAAAACGATTCGAGTGGACCAATAGCATCCATAGGAACCTCCAACTCATTCACCAGGATAAGAAGCCAGTCATTCGTACCTTTTAGTTGATAAATGAATAGGTCCAGAAGGAGGGAGCCAGAAATCATTAAACAAAGAAACATTGTTTTTGTTATGTTTGGTAAGAGAGATAGAAAAATAGAGAGAGAGAGAAAAAAGTAAAATATCTAGGTGAGGAAAAATTAAAAAAAAAAAGGATTTTCTTCCATGTTATTTGATAAAAGAAAAAAAAAAGGTTTAATCTAATGCATATTAAAACTATGCCCTTATATAAAATAGAATATAAGAATGGATAAAGACAAACTAGTTATTTTAAATACCATTTTTAGTCAAACTTCTCTTTGTTTTCTTTCCAAAGTAAGAAAGATAGAAAGATGATGAGTCTCATAGGTATACAACGTTCTTTTCACTCATTTACCACCATGTTAAACTGTATTTTCTAAAGTTCAACTCCAATTAAACTGTATTTTTTCATCTTAATTTTTATCTTTTTCTGAAAAGTCAATAAAATTTATAACTACTTTTTAAAAATTTAATATTATTCAAATTTAAAAATTTCAACTCAACTCAAACTCAACTCATTCACCAAACACCCCCTAAGATTTACTTTTTCTCTCTAAAATCCATCTTCTAACTTCCTTCCTCTCCCTTATGTACTCTACCAAATATTGACTTACGGCCCATTTAGAAAAATCATTTGCTGTTGCAGTTTTACATATTGGAATTGAAATATATATTTGATTATTGTGTGAATTGAAAATTAATTATAATTCAAGAAATAGTGTATAAATTTAAAATATGTTCAAAAAAAATATAATATAAATCTTGTTTTATTTATCTAATTATTATAAGTATTTAAACATAAAAATTATTATTTTTTAATTTAAAATAAGAAAAAGTTACAAATTTTTAAAATATGAATCTCATAAAAACTTAAGAAAGAGAGAGTCGTGAGCGTGGCACCAAGTAAAAACGTAGAAAATTCTGAAAATAATTAATGGTTCTGATTGTTTCAAAACATAAAATGTCAAAACATGAGTGTGCAAGTTTTTACGTCCAGGTCAGCCAGCCAAGCTAAAGTGTAAAGTAGTACTAGTGTCATTTACCCCAAAAAAAAAAAAAAAGTAGTACTAGTATTAATATTTCACAAAAAAAAAAAAAAAAGTATTATAATATTGCTGGGCTGGGTTAAGAAGCAACCGTATTTCTATGTTCTTTACTCTTACGCATCTCTAATATAATATTAAAATATTATATAAATGATAAATTTTAATATTTAGATAAATTTGTTTCTTATTATTATTTACTCTGAATCTTTTTAAAATTTAAAATTTATTTTAATTATTTATGTAAAAATGCTATTTTCTTTTTTCTCTTAAAAAAAATCATATGCTTGTTGTCGACTTCGCTATCAATTATCATGGTGAGAATCGGGATAATGTAGGACTCTGTCCTTATCAGTGTGTGGACAAACACATATTTCCTTCCTTTGAAATTTGAACGGCTGAAAATAAAAAGTCGTATCCGTTAGAGTCAAATTTATATTAGACTCTAATTCGAATTTGAGATGCAAAATCTCACTACCAACTAACAACAAATTCCTCATTATACTCGAATTTAATAATAAAAAAACCTAAGCATTTCGATAAACACTACAAACTCAAGTTCATTTCTGGAACCATCTCAGAGTAATTAGAATCATTTAAAAGTCATGCGATAAACGCAAGGTAAATCATTATTTTTAACAATAATGAATGTCGATTAAGCATGCGTTTGGAATATGGGTTTGAGATATAATTTTTATGTTAAAATTGGTTGACTTTTCAAAAATTAGTTATAATTTTTGTTGAATTTTTAAAAAATGATAAAAACTGATATAAAAACCTTAAGTTCACACCTAAAAACCAGACAAACCATAAAACAAATGGGATAAAATCCCTAACAAATCACAGTGGGCGGGGTAAAAGAAGTCGTACTACAATAGCATGCATAAATATTGATATATTCCATTTGTGGATTATCTATAAATGAGACACCAATCAATATTTTGAGGAAACCGTTTGTTGAACATTAGTCATAAAAATGGTTGTACGTATAATTAATCTAGTAGTAAACATTTTTCATGTGACTCCATTATAAATTATTGAGTTTAATTTAAACTCTCACCTTTAAATTAAAAATAAAAATATTAAATGTACTTGTCGGTAAGTGTGTGTGTGTGCATATATATATATATATATATATATATATATTTTTTTTTTTTCAGAAAGAAATTTTTACTTTGGGATTAGCGCACAAATTTTTTTTTCCCCTAGATCTTTGAGTTTAATTTTGAGTAGTTTTTGTCCCTTATTTATTTATGGTAGACTTAAGTCTATATAAGTTAGAGCAATATGTTTGAACAAAAAATTTAACATTTTGTCAGAGAAAATACTATGGAAAAAGAAATTGAATTTACGGATTTGAATCTATAATTCAGAGGTCTTAAAAATTTAGTTTAGGCAATCCTGTATCGACCCAGTACCAAACAAAAAGGTGATGCCATCCAGACTTTTAAATCTGATCCTTTTTTCAAGCAAAGGACAATTATTTCACATAAATTTTTCTTACGACCGCTCGACCACTCATTCATTTTTATCCTTTAAATCCTTATGGAAGTCTTATATAAGATATTTGTAAATTTTGGACGAACGAAAAATGCTTTGAATCAAAAGTCGGGAGTCAATTTCAGACAATTGCACAATTCTAGAGCACGTGTTTGAAAATAACTAGTTATGTTAAAGACGAATAACTTATTGTAGAAAAAACGACAAGCACAAACATTTCCATCGGAGACCAGTTAACTTACGAAATATCACAAGACCCAAACAAAAAAAAAAAAAGACCACAAGATTTATTTCCATAGTAGTGACTAAGCGAGATAAAGAAGAGAAATTAATTCCACTATCTCAGGAGATAAACTCAATTTTGATCCCAGAGATGGTGACAAGTCCTTTGCCCAACTTGGGCACCAAAGTCACAACGACACTTTCATCATCCTCAGCTCCCACGTCCTCAAGTAAGTCGGTTATCCCCAACCTCAGGCAAGTTCTAATCTTGTTATCACCCCTCTTCTTATGAGGCACGTTCACAAAACTCCCAGCAAACTCCGACTTGTCTGGTCTACTTGGCGGCTCGTCATCGTCATCGTTCACATAAACATCAAACTTCACCGGATAATTTCTATCGAATTGGATTCCGTCGATCACCAAAACCTCCTCTTCGTCCTCCTTCTCCTTCTTGCTCCTCGACTTCTTCGGTCTACGCACCTCCGTGCTTATCACCCCGTCCAGCTTTATAGGGAACTTGACGCTCGTCGTGGTTTTCTTCGTCTCCGCCGCAAGTGCAGCCCCAACTAAGGAGCTACTACTTCTCGCGGTAGCGCGCTTTGTTCGACGGGGCGTTGGCTTGTTCTGCAGCCACGGAATGCTAACATCTTGGTAGACATATCCGAGCTTTCTTGTGTCGAGGCAATCGCCGACTTTAACGCGGACAAGCTGCGCATTCTCGTCGTAGAACAAGAAGCCAGAGTTGAGCCAATCCTGATCGGTAAAGTCGTTTCTTTTCCCTCCCAGCGTTTTCCACACACTCCACATTCGATCAACGTTGGAGTGGTGCGAGAAGAATATCGGGTCTCGAGCAGCCGAGTAGAAGTTCCCCATGTTCTCATTATTCGGTTGCGTGCTGTCCCCGGTCCACAAGTGGACGGGTCCGTGGGGAGCACTCTCTAAAGAACCTTGTCCGGGACTAGGATCGTCTCCTTCACGATAAGGCTCACCGAGAAACAGCCTCGCATTTTTCCCACTCGTTATCATTTGCCGGTACATGACCGTGAGGTTTTCCGACACCTGATCCGGACTATTCTGACCACCATCAAGGTCGACGATTGCCGGCGGCTGATGCTTCGCGTCTCGCAGCTTGTCGTAAAGCGGCGAGTTCACATTTGCATACAGCGCTGGCAACTGCATGCCCGGAGGAGAGTCCCAGTTCCAGAAAGGCAAAGCGAACGTCGGGTCGTCGATAAGTTTACCTAAAATTCTCTCATAGAAGTAGAGATACCACCGGTGGAAGGGAAAAAACAGCCAAGATTCATGAACTTGGAGCTCAAGGTTCGGAAACCCTACTTGGTCATAGGAACCGTCGCAATACGCACAATGGATATCAGCTTGCTGCGAGAAGCTCCGCGGATCGCTATCCGGCAAAGCCTTCATGAGCTGAATCGCTCGCTCGTACTTGGCGACATACGCTTTGTCAACTGCATGAGCTGCAGGCCTAACTCGCAGTTTATTTACCGGAGGTGGCTTGAAGTCAACGATCTTTGAGCTTAATGGTGGGCAACAGTTGGTGGGTGTGATGCCTTCGGGGAAGTCGGCGGGACCGCATTTCGATAGGTCAGGCGGCGCCACCGGGTTAGCGAAGGCCAACGGATCGGAGCCGAGCCCTGCCGCCACGGTGCCGTATAGGCCTCCGAGACCAATGAGCACATTTCTCCTATCAAGTTTTCCTAGAGAATTGTTTTGGTCGTCGTCGTCCCTAGAAGCCTTGCATGAGGTCGTCTGCCTCCGGTTGCGAAGATTCGGGACGTCGGATTTGTTTCGGAAAGAGGAGGGAGGGAAGGAAGAGGTGGAGATGGCAGAACTTGGATTGAGCTGAAGTGGATGTGTTAAAGAGAAGGAAGCCATGAGAACTTGTTTGTTTGATGAGAATAATGGGGCAAAGTGGATGTATTTTTATAATATTCTTGAGCAGACTTTTCTGTCTTTGGCTGGCTGCTGACCAAGCAATAATGTTGAAATTGAACTCAATTACTTTTAACTTTTACTTTTGTTTGGTTTTAGGTTGAATTCGAACTCAAATTTTTTATTTTAATTTTTATCTTTTTTTAAATTCTACTTCTTCTTTTCATTGTTCAAAATGATCACGATTGCCTGTTTTTTTGTTCAACTTTAGTGGACGACAAAAAGATTGCTGCAAAAGGTACGATGAAGATCGCTTGCATGTCGGACAATATAAGCGAATAGTAGAAAGATTCTCCGCAAGGATTTATATATTTTTTTCGAATTATTTTTTTTTTACGGAAATTTCGTTAAATAGATCTATTAATTAGTGAATTAGAAGTAGATAGCATATTTTTAAATCATTGAAAATTAATAGCATAATCAATTTTAAGAAGTGGTTACATATACAGTCTAGCAGTACTATCACATCTAACTTCGCTTAAAAATACAGAGTTCGAGTCTACCCACTCTTAAGTTAATAAATAAATAAATAAATTTTAGACATATGTAGTTTTTCTTTTCACTCCAAATTTTTGTTTTTTTTTTTTTTGTTTTTTTTTGTTTTGTTTTTTTTTTTTTTGAGATTGGGAAGCTGTCGTCACCTGGAGATCGTGAAGTGATAACTCTATAAAATGGAGTTATTTTAGCATTTTTAAACTTATATTTTTACTATAATCTTAGTAATATATTAATTTTTTCTAAAATTTATTATGTTATCCCAAGTGTGTGAGTTAATTATATTAATAGGATTAAAAGTAGCAATTTAGAGCTAAAATATGATAAAAATTATTTAAAATAGCAAAAGAAAACTCGAAGCCAATGTCGACTACTCGCGCGAGAATCCATGTGCGGTCACTCGCCTGTTTTGGCCATCAGATTTGTGAGGAGGAGGCCCAGATTGGCGAGTATATCTTACTCGCCCTGTCTAGAGCCTCTTAGTGCGCGTGTTAGCATCCAAGGGCATTGCCTGATTCGGTGCTTCGAGTTCCACAGCTCTGCGAGCGCTTGCAAGCTCCAGCTAGTCCAAGCTCGCCACGCGTTCTAGCTCCAGGTTACTCCCAACTGGTTCGCGCCACTTGTCTCTATGGGCCCCTAGGGCTGACTCGCATCAGCCTTGCTGCGCAGTTGGGAAAAAGAAAATAAAAGAAAATAAAGGAGAAATTGAAGGAGGCGGCGGCTAGGAGGTTATAAAAAGGAGCCTTGAGCTCCATGCTAAGCATCTTTGGCTGTGGGAGAAGCCAAAAACCAAAGAAGAAAAAGAAGCAAAAAAAATTTAATTTTTAGGTTTAGTTTTTTACAAAATTGGGTAGAGATTATCTTGAATTATCAAGAAGATAGGGATAAGAAAATTTAGGAGAAAGCTTTGGAGACATTTGACACCTTCAAACTACGTTTTCTTGAAGCTTGGGAGACCTGTGATACCTTCAAACTGCGTTTTTTTGCTTTAATTTCTTATCTTTTTATTTTTATAATTTGAGAATGATTGAACCGTTATTTTGTAGATTTTTAGTTTTATTTATGAAGTAATTTTCTTTTCTAGGGATACGATATATCCGAATTATAATTATTATTTTTTTTTCAAATTTTTAATTAAATGATGTATATTTCAGTTATATGTTGAGTATTTAAATCTATGCTTAATGCTTGTGAATTTCTGGCCAACTTTTGCATACTGTGGTATTTGATTTGAGACTGAGAAGTGATAATTGAATAAGCCCTTATTTAATCTACCTTGAGATTGTCACGAACTAGAGATAGTTATGAAACTTGTGCAGAACATGAATTTCTGGTTCTTAACGAATTATGATAAGTTGTTTGAGACCGAAAGGTGATAAGACTTATTATAATAAATTATTAATGCTTGAGAAAGATTAATGAATATTTTAGAGAAATTTGATGGCAACATAAAGAATAGATGTTGATTAACTGGTTTAGAGGATTTGAATATGATTAATCCGGTAACATCGGAAACCCTAGTTTTAGTATTTGAGTCTTTTGTCTTTTCACTTATTTTGTTATTGTTATTTAAAAATCTATTTTCGGTTATTCAAATAAAGTTGGAGATAATATAATTTTGGTAATTGGTAACGACATTCCTCGTGGGAATGATACTTTACTTATCACTTTATTACTTTTTTATGGTATTGTGCACTTGTAATTTTCCGCAACATGAAGCAGCACCATTGTCATCTTCTTTGGCAACGACACTTTTCCAGCAGCGTTCAAGGCGAGCTTGTGGCCGGGTGCCACATTGTGTGCTCGTGATCTGTTGGCAGGCATCGAATCCGATGGCCGGAGGAGGTCTTAGCCTCTTCGAGAGATCAGGATCCTTGTGGTGTGTGTTGTGCAGCAGTTAGGGAATGGAGATTTGGGAGTTATGGCTAGATTGAAGATTTAGGGTTGATTTTGGATTTACCTCATAAAATTTTAATTTACGTAGTAAAATTTTTAACGTATAAATTTTAGAATTTCATGTAAATGATTTACATGTAAATTTTGGAATTCTATATCAAAATTTTCATTTACATTGTAAATTTTTTATTTATTACACGCGGTAGAATATGTTTTGTACTGCAATTTTTAAATTTGCGGTGTAAATTTTACTCTCGGCGTAACGTATATTTTGTTTAAATTGTAAATCATTCATTTACACTGTGAATTCTGATTAATAGGACACTTTTGTATATAAAGAATTTACATTGTGAATGCAAATATTACAATGTAATCAAAATCTCTGTGATATCCGTTATAGTGTAAATTGTGAAATTATAGTGGACAACTGAATATATTTCGAAGTCGGAATTCTTCATCAATGGGTTTTGCCCGGTTTTCACCGCAAATCTTCGGTCGCATTCTTCGTCAGTGGTTTTTCGCTGAGTTTTTGTCTGAAATCTTGGGTTGACGATAAGTTTCTTCTCAGCAAAACAAGATTTTGATGACGAATTTTTCTTTTTCGGTTGATTTTGTATGATTTTTCAGATGGTTAATGATGGTGATTTTTAATGGGTGTGATTATCTCTACTAAGGTTTCGGAGATGGAGAACATGAGTTGGGGAAGTTACAATTTTTGGTGGAGAAAATGTCAGAAGGGATATTTTCGGTACTTTCACTGTAAATTTAAATTTACATTAAAACTGTTATTTATCACCACATTAAAAATAATATTATGCTATTTATTTTACTCCTTCCCAATATTGACCTATTTCCCTCCTTTTTTTTTTTTTTTTGGTAAATAAGCTGTATTCAATGAATTGACCTCAATGTTATCTTTATCGGAAAGTTAGAAAAGAAGAATGTAGAAGTAGGGGAGTGATAATTAGATAGATAATAATATGATCATTGTTTATTTGGGTAAGAAGGAATAGAAGATGAAAAAAAAAAAAAAAAAATAGGATGGATAAAAGGTGCAGTGTATTCAACCAATTTTATCACCTTCCTAATGAAGAATATTAGCTTAAAATTTAAATACATCTTTGTTTTTCTTGCATTTAAAGTAAGGTAAAATAAGTAAATAAATAAAATAATAATTGTATAAATAAAGAAATGTCAACATAATCAAAATGTCTTAATCCACCTCTTAATTTATGTTACTATTTATATATTTAATATATGTATCTTTTTCTTTCCATTTTATCTATCGAAAGAAAATTTTTATCTTTTTTTCCCCCCCCCGAATTTCTCTCTCACAAGTTTAATTTCTTTTCGCTCTCTTTTCTTTCATTCCTGTCAAACAGAGTGTAAGATTCTTTGTTTATTATGTTCAGTTGTCTTCACCAAAATAAATGTATTAATTAAGAATAATGTCAACCCTAGTGACGTAAGTCGTTGTTATTGATAAAGTATGGCGTAGAAATTAAAGTTAACAGATATGTTTCAACTATAATAGTCAAGAAAAAAGTATAATTTTAAAAAAGGGTGTCAAATATATAACTCCCATTCATGATAATTCTCCATAATTTATTCAAAGATATCGTGTCTTTATTCTCGTATTATTTCAATACTTTCAAGCGAAAAATAAAAATATCTACATTCGTGTGTGTGTGTGTGTGTGTATTTAAAACGGGGCGTTCTAGGAGTCTGAAAAATGAAAATCTCCTCTAAGTAATGTATAGATATATATATATTTCTATTTTAGGGGAAAATCTCCTCTATGACGGACCCAAAAGAAGAAATCTCCGGTGCGATGTGGATTTGCTTACGATTAATATATAGCCCGGAAAAACTTGTAAATATCTAATATACCCTTCACAAAAAGTTTAAAAAAAAAAAAGTGTAGAAAATATCCAAACAATAATTTTAAAAAATCCAAAAGTGAAAAGAAAAAATTAAAATCAAATTAAAACTCGGATACAATATAAGAACAAGAAACAAAAAAAAAAAAATGAATTTCAGGTCTAAGAAATATTTTCCGGTAATCATCACTGGAAACTTAGACATACTAAGGAGTCATTTGGTTGTTCAGTTTGAGTTGGAGAATTGAAATTATAATTTTGATTGGAGTTGAATTGAGTTTTATAATTGTTGGTTGAAAATGAAATATTTGAAGTGAAAAAGTATAAAAAAACTTAAGATATGTTCGGAGAAAAATATTAATATGGATTTGATTTTGTTATTAATCTGAAAATTTTATGCAATTTTTTTTTATAAAAAAATTAATCTCGTTTTAACTTTGAATAACAAAGTTATGGATACTTTAAAAATAAATAAATGAAGTAATGGACTTTTAAAATTTTAGTTTTTAAATTAGAATTGATGTAAATAGTAAAATTGAATTTATTTAAAAAAAGAAAAAAATGGTGAAATTGTTTAGTTGGAGCAACCAACCAAACGTCCCTAAAAGGGTGATTATCCAATGGATCCTCTAATTGCAAACACATAAACCATGATCCATTCAAATGAATTAATGATCACAATGTTCGAAATGAGAACCAATCATCAAGTACCAAAAATTTAGAATTAATAATATTATAGAAACTAAATCCAATTATTTTAGTCAAACTAAAACCACATACGGCATCCCCAATTAATGTCCATTGATACGTACACGCATAGTTTCCAGCTCCACTGATATAATTTCCCCTCGTTTATTTGATTTACGTTTTCCTATTTCTATATGGTTAGGCAGAAGTTCTAGAATTGTGTAGAAAATTAGACAGATACATTTCATTTGCGATGTATGTGTGGCTATCTAGTTATGGACAATGAAACTTCCTCGTCCCATCGACTTAGTACGAATTGTAGAAAAATTCACGAGTACCTGTGGGGGCCAGATCTTCTCCTGCTACAACTCTCAAGCTTTTCTTTATCTTTCTTTCTTTCTTTTCTTTTCTTTTCTTTTTCTTATTATTATTATTATTATTATTATTATTATTATTATTATTTTTGTCTTGTTTTTATTTTATTTTATTTCTTTTCTAGAACCCAATAAAACAAGCAAAGAAAGAAAGAAACAGCCTCCACACATAGAGAACAGAGGAAAACTCAAAACATGAGCCCAAAAAGACAAAACAAGAGAGGAGAGCCAAGGGAACTGCCAAACAACATAAGGGAAATTAAGCTAAGCATTCTAAGCTCATTTGTTTGAATGATGTATTGATTGTAAATATTCTTTCCCTTGAAATTAATGTAGAAAATGTTGAGAATTTACAATGTTTTATGTTTACCGTTAATATTAGTCCTTAAATTTTTTTTAAAAAAATTCTTAATTTAGATGATCTCTAGTGTATTTTTTTATATCCATATCATGTATGTGACAAAAAAAAATGTGAAAATTAATAGCATTGTTCTACTTTTTTTTTTTTTTTTTTTTAAACTTAGTAGCATTATTCTACTTTGGAATTAGTGTGAACTTTTACCGTATTTAAATAATTTTAAAATAGAAATATTATAAAGGTTACATGAAAAAAATAAAACACTAATCACTAATAATTAATTATTAGATTTGATATCAGTTATACCTTATAAAAAATTTATCACAAAATTTGACATACCATAAATTTAAAATTGAATATAACACTCTATTAAAGAGTGCTTTTTTTTTTTTTTTTTATAAATTTTTTCCAGACTTGGTAGTTCAAACAAAACTCCACCTAGGATGCGTTTTGTGCAATTTCTAGGTGTCGTACTTCACCGGGGCCCGTGCGACTGGTATCCTCTTATTGATCATTTCAACTGACGAATAAAAGAATGCTTTTTTTTTTTGGGGACTGTTGTCAAAAAAAAAATTCATTTTTATCTTATATATTTTCTTTTGCAAAAATGTTGCATAAGGTTATAAATAGTCTTATGTTCCATTCGGTGATTTAACTCAAATTTAAATTTTTCATCTTAATTTTTTTAATTAATAAAAATTATAACTAGTTTTTAAAAAGTCAAGTAACTCCAACTTAAAAATTTCAACTCCAACCATAATACCAAATAGAGGCTTAAAAATGTTTCTTTTTTCACTTTTTAAACATAAGAATGAAGTGATTTAAACTGTACACATTATAAGGGAGATGTGATGTGAAATTACTACTAATTACAACCACATTAATAATTTTTTAATACCAAATATACATAATTGTGTCTTATAATGAAATTTTGTAATTTTCTTGTTCAATTATTAATTTTGAGTACTTTAACTTTTACATATGTTGCAATTACATCTTAAATATGAAGACGTGATCTTTAATAAATAAAAATATAATTGTTTCTTATATTTACAACGCGCGTTTGGCTGCACACACACACACACACACATATATATATATATATATATATTTTGGGACCTTTTCTCTTTTTCATTCTGGATTGGGCAATGAAATTTTGGCCCCATTTCTAAAACGACTCCCCTCTCTCTCCTCATTTCACACGTTTTTGGGACCCGTTTTAGACAGTGACAATATATATTTTACAAATGTGAGAAGGGCGAGTTTTTCTGGTCAAATATAGTTGGGATGAGATAACAAATGGTCGGTGTTTATGGAGCTGCAGATCATATTTGATGGATTAGAGGTGCAGTGCATCCAATCAATTTTATCACTCTTCTATCATGAAAAATATTAGGAACAGCTATATCATTGATATATTACTGATAAATCATCGTAATTGTAAAATCTAACAAAATAAAAAAACAATCATATATATATATATATATATAAACTCTACCTAAAGAAAAATAATAATAAATAAAGAAAGCTATTATAATAAAAGAGGAGGAGAGAGAGATTGAAAGAGAAGGAAAAATGAGTAATGATAACTCTGATTATGTTATTTATTATATTGTATAAAATTTTTATGTCATTGTAAAGAAGATATTTTACTTTATCTCTCGTTACTAAAACAAATAAGCAGAAAAGATATTTCTTTCGAGTGTGCTGCTTGGACACGACTTCCTCTCAATTGTTTTTTTATTTTTTAATTTTTTTTACGCGTAGAATGAACTATGAACCAGAAAAAAATACCAATACTTTGCGCCTTCAAATGGCAACTTCGGCCAATCAAGGAACAAAAAAATATAAAACAAAATATGGGTCCTATATTCTTGCAATTTGTTCACTTTGTCTCGTAGTTGCAGACAGCGCACGAGGTAAATAGAAGAGCTGTCATTCTTTTTACTTCCAAAACGTTGTGAGAATAATGTGGCCGCCATGAAGGGAAAAAAAAAACCACCAATTGTTTTAGTTTGAAAAATATTGCAATATATGAAAGTGACTAAAATTAGTTACCAAGAAAAAAAAAAAACTCATTTAACACATCGTAATTATGTAAGGTGTGGAATTAGTTAATGGTTTGTCGACAACATTCATGATAAATTTCCGAACCATATTTATCAAATCATATATTACAAAAATATATATATATATATATATATGGAACGTCAAAGTGTCTTTTTTATCTTCGATCGGATACGTCATGGGCGTTTTTCTAGCCATGTAGGATTTAGCGAAAATGTTAGAAAATAAAAATAGGAAATAGGAAACAAATAAATAAATAAGAGAAGGCTATATCAAATATTAACTTATGCAGCTTAAAAATATATATATCGAAGTTACATTGCCAAAAAATAATAATAATAATAATAATAAAATAAAAAGGGCAAAATGTCAATGGATAATGTAAAAGAGGGAAAATTTAGCTAGCTAGGTAGTTAGGTTCCTATACGAATAGTATTGAACTCTTCTATGAAAAATCCGTTAAACGTATGTTGTCTATTTGTAGTGTGTTGTGGTCAATCTTACTGGCGTTCACACTAATGTGTCCCAGTAGAAAGAAAAAGGGATGAGATTAGGGAGATGTTAGCTCTATTAGGAGCTGTTTGGGGCCATTAACTCCAAACGGAGTTCTCCAAACATTTTTTAATCTTTTTTTTTTTTTAAGTGAATCAATTTTACTATTCACATATCTAAATATCTCATTTTTATTAAAAAAATAAATAAAAATTTAAAAGTCCATAACTTTTTTTTTGTTTCAAGTTGAAATATGATGATTATTCTTTTTAAATTTGTATAGAATGATGCAAAAAACAAAACAAGATACATAATTCTATTTTTTCTAAATACATTTCAAGTTTTTTTTTAATATTATTTAACTATGTTAATGTATTTTTCAACTAAATGTATATTTCCAATCATTAATTTATTTTCAATTAAAACACTTTCAAACTCCAACTTCAATAGGTGTTCCAAACGGGTCCGTAATTAGTTTATAAAACCTTTTTTTAGGAGAAAGATAAAAAAAATTTCATTAATTTAGCCTCCGTTTGGTAAGTTAATTGAAGATGAAATTTTTCAGTTGGAGTTGGTTGAATTTTTAAAAATTAATTATAAATTTTATTGATTTTTCAGAAAAAAGATAAAAATTAAGATGAAAAAGTATAGTTTAATTGGAGTTAAGCCTTAATACCTAACAAAGCTTTAGGGTGTGTTTGGAACTCATGTTTCAACTCAAAATTTTCATCTCAGTTTTGTCTTTTAACAAAAATTATAATTAGTTTTTGAAAAGTCAATCAACTTTAACTTAAAATTTTCATCTCCAACTAACTTACCAAACGGAGGCTTAATAAACAAGTCCAGTCAACTCTTACAAAAGTCCCAAGCGGCAAATAATCTACCCAAATATTATCAACCGAACTAGATATAACATATCTAAAGAGGAAGTGGGGTATAATATTATTTTCATCACATAAAATTCATGATTTTTAAAACTGTTAGTATAACGATAGTTTCATTCTGTATTATTAATATTATTTTTTTGTACTATTAGATTCGAGAATAAATTTTTCTTAACCATAAAATTGATCATGGAGTTTAAAATTTTTATAAATGTTAATTAAATATTCATCACATACTAACTCCAAATTTTATGAATACAGTGTATATTATTCTTTTTTTTTTTGTCCTATCTCTAAAATTCGAAACATATATATATATATATATATATATATATATATATGTATGCATGTATTTTGCTTTATATGACTAGTGTTTTGGACTTTGTAGTTATTTTACAAGAAACACGTTAAGCTTTTCAGGAAAATTCAAATTATCTCGCTCTGACCATTCCCGAGACTTTTGCGCATATGGAAAGACCAATGTTCAATGATATTGCAATTATATCCACATATTCTACACTAATATTTTTTCATTCACACGGTCTACTTTACTATACTTTTAACTATTTTATTTATCCCTAGACTAGTTTATTAGCACGTGTGTTTTAGGTTAGTGAATTTTTTTAGATATATATTTATATATATATTTGTAAAAAATGATCTTTACTATTTTAACTATTTTCTTTACCCTTATTGATTTTTTTTAGTTTAAAATGATTTTTATTTTTAATTTTTTTGGAACTGCTAATATTGACCTCGTTTAGGATTTCAATTCAAACTGTATTTTTTCATCTCAATTTTTATCTTTTTCTGAAAATTTTTTTGTCTTTTCTGAAAAATCAACAAAATTTTTTAACATAAACTGTATTTTTTCAATTCAAACTCATTTACCAAACGGACTCATAATTTAATCTGATTAAATAAAAAGACTTTTTTTTTTGTAGTCGTGGGAAGATCTTTTTAACATATGAAAACACGTTTTTCGAAGTCCATTTTTGATTTCTTTTATTTACTACAAATTAAAAAAAAAAAAAAATACATGCACCTATCTTTTTTATGCCACTTGTTAACATCCATGTGGTTGTGAGCCACCGTAAGTTGTCGATATAGGAATGGTATCCATCACCGACAAGTTCATAAGGCGCGGCGCCTAGATTTTTCTTTTTCTTTTTCTTTTTGCTTTTCCTCTCTCCACCAGAAAAGAAAAGTCAAAAAAAAAAAAAAATCTTTTTTTTTTTTTTTTTTTTTGGCCCATGAGTTTTCATGATAGTTACCGTAGGGTGAATTTTAGATCACGTTGAGAAGCTTTAAAGTGGTAAAATGAAACGATGGCATTTAAAGGAATAGGACTAAAGCAGTTAAGGAGTTGAGTAGAACCGGAACTGTGCCACATCAGAAGGGAGTACCGGCAAGCGAAAGAAAAGAAAGTAAAGACACGTCAAGACCGAGATTATGGAGAAAGAATGATCGGTTGAGATGAGAAAAATTGGATAATAAAATCTCCAATCAAATGAAATTTTAAATAGGGATTGAGATATGAAATTTGTATGCTTTTAAATGAACCTAAGAATTCTAAAGAGATTATAATTGATTTCTTTTCTTATACCAAACAAGTTTATATTTGGTTCGTCGGTTGGAGATAGAATTTTTAAGTTGGAGTTAGTTAATTTTTGAAAAACTAGTTATAAATTTTATTGACTTTTCAGAAAAAAAAAAAAAATAAAAGCTAATATGAAAAAGTATATTTTAGTTGGAGTTAAACTTAAATGTCAAACAAAGCCTAAGTTTATATTTTGTTATCTGTTGTTTGACTAGATTTCGACACAAACAGTTAATGCTAAACTTTGGATATTATATTTGAGAAAAATAATGTTTGGAGTAGGAGAATATTTTGGTAGATTAGTTCAAAGAATAATAATTCTAACATCTCAAAATGATCTTTGTTTGAAGACTTTCTTTTTTTCAATAAATAAGAAACTAAAATCTTCACTCAAATTTATTTAAAAGAAAAAAAAATACAAAAAACAAAAGTTTATCTCCTACATGAAGTCTTATCTCTCGAATTCTTTTGGTCTTTTCTCGAGACTACATCAGTGATATAGCGATCTTTTTTTTTTTTAATGAGGAAAAAAAAAATAACTACTGTCTGAAACATTGAGAACATTTCAACTAATAAGTTTGCACCCTGTTGATGAATTGAACAAATTTTCTACCATAAGACAAATTACAATAAAGTATCTTGGAGCAAAATAAAACATGAAATAATAAGCCTAACATAGGCCCAAAAACACTGGAATGACAACAATAGAAAAGCCTCTAGGGCGTCCAGACGTAGAAAACCAAAGCAACAACTGAGCAAAGATTAATAATCTAATTCTAATGGAAAAACCGAAAGGATGTCTTATTATAAACTTTTTCCAGCAAAATTCATCTGGAAGAACTCAACTATAACGACAAAAATGTATGACGGATGCAAGCGACCGAGTGACTCTATTGTTTTGGTGGGAGCATATACAAAAAGATAAAACTTTAGAAAACCGTATGCAATTTCTTTGAATGTCTTTATTTGCATATATGCAGAGAAAAATTGTGTCAAATTTTTGTTTCCTTTCTTAGAAATATTATCTTATTAGTGCTGATAGATTTCGAAACGCATCTAAAGTTTCATGTTTAATTTAAAAATGGGTATCGTTAAAGATGTTATTGTATTTAGTGTGCTGGTGATGAAATTACGTAAAACTATTCGGGTGCAAAGGTAACAAGAAGTATAAAAACCTTAATTAACAAAATCATATGGTGTCATTATAATATCTCATTCAGAATTCTCCACAATTTAGTCAAAGATGTGTCTTTATTGTAGTATTATTTCTATTCTTTCAAGCCAAAGAAAGGTCTGTTCTAAAAAAATAAAATAAAAAATGTATACTTTGTTCTTTTAATCTAGGGCGTTCTAAGGAGTGCTGAAAAAGAAAATGAAACTATACTATAGACCCATAAAAAGAAATCTGCCACGTGCGATGTGGATTAGCTTACGAATATCGGAAAATTTAATAAATATCCAAACTACCCTCAACATGGTATTCCTTAACTTAATACTGAAACTCTTTATTGAAAGAAAAAGTTTCCTGAAAATTTTCAATATCTAAATAGTGTAGAAAATATCATTTAAAAAGAAGTGTAAAAAATTTCCAAAAGCAACTTAATTTCTTCATTAAAAAATCAAAAAAGGAGAAGAAATTAAAATGTAAAATCAAATTAAAACTCAGAGACAAAATTAAGAAAAAATAAATAAAGAACTTATGTATTTGACTTATATACCATTTTGACTATAAAAAAATTCAATTCAAATCCAATCTAAACTCACTTTTTCATTTTTTCTAAATTACTTTTATCTTTTGTTTTTATTTCTAAATACCTATTCATTTTAGACAATCATTAACTCAAATTAACTTCTTAAAAATATTTAAACGATGTGATAAACGAGAGTTTAGATATGATTTTCAGATCTAAGAAATATTCCAGGTTATCATCACTGGAAACTTAAACAACTTCGCCATGCAACCAAAGTCGTGTTTGTATAATGAATCACAATATTCAAGTAATTCACCGTGTGATTATCAAATAGATCCTCCAATTTCAAATATAAGAAATCATGACCTATATATGTATATACAGATACATGCACATGGTGCATTTGCGATATATACGGAACATATAATATATATATATATATATATGTTTATAAGTATGTATGTTCTATGTATTGTTATTGGCAAGGAAATTTCCTTGTATCATTTTTTGGATCAATTATTGTACGACGATATTGACGAGCACCTAAGGGGGCTTATATCTCTCTTTTAAAAACGCACTTGCTTACGCGTCCCTTCCACACTATACATCCGTCGATGAATGTTAAAAGTTTGAGGAAGGACACCGAATTTATCATGGGCTTGTGGTGATTAATATGTAACAAAGGATAAAACTGACTTTTGATTTAGACTGTACTGGATTGATGTAGACACGTGACAATTGCTACAGAATAAGATTGCAGTTAATATCAAAGTAATATCAAAGGTCCGATTACTGGAAGTATCTGAATTAAAACATCTTGGATGTAAATATTTGAGTGGAGAATTTTGAACAGTCATTCAAACTGGTGTTTGGATATTAACATTTTGGACATAATATTTGAATATGTATTTGAAAGTTCTGAAAAGATATGAGAGAGATGAGAAAATGACATCTGAAATGATTTTCAAAATTTTTTTTAAATCACTGTAGAATATATGTAAGAATTAAGGTAAGTTTTGGGGTACGACTTTTTGCCATTAAAAACAAAGACTCAAATAATATTTGAATGCCTTCAAATTAAATGATTGCGTCGAACTTATACATTTTGAAATGACCATTCAAATCGAATTTTTTAAATGTTTCCAAATGATTGCGCCAAACGGATAGTTGCTTGCATGTTTCTAGAGTCAAAAAGATTCATAAAAAAAATTAAATAAGTAAAGATGGCTGGCATGTACTATGGTATTATTATTATGGCATTTTTTAAACTTTTTTTTTTCCCTTACATAAGCTTTCTTAAGGGATTGACCTTAATGCCATCTTTGATTGGATTAAAAGGAGAACGATAGAAGTAAGGGACGGATGATTAGATGGAGAATCACAGAATTGTTTATTTTGTAAGAAGGAAAGAAAAAGAAGAAGAAGAAGAAGAAGAAGAATATGATGGATAAAAGGTGTAGTGTCTCCCATCAATTTTATTACTTCTTTAATATGAAAATGAAAAATATTAAAGACATCGATTTTAATTTCAAAATTTAAACAACTGAAAATCTACACAAATGTTAATGAAAATTTCTACATGCATGCTTTTAATGAAAATTCTAATAAAGAGGGTGAAACGAGACTAAAATAAAATTCAAAAAGCAAATTGTGGGTTTTAAAAATTCCGGAATCAAAGTAATAGCACTAAAGTTCAAGGACACAGCTATGACTAATCCAGTTAAACTTTAAATTATATAATTAAGAATCATTATCTTATAATCTTTAATCTTTTTTTTAATCTTCCTTTAATCTTAATCTTAATCTTTATTTATTTATTTTTTAATTCAAACAAAAAGTGAGAATAAGTTTCGTAATAGAGTTTTGTCATGTTTCTTTAACCCGGTTAAAAGAGATTTCATTCAATTGGTGCCTGAGTTTCGTTCAAGTTACATAGAAGAGCAAAGCAACTAAGGATGAGACTCTCCTTTATCTGATGTCCAGTTGTGATAAGATCGGATTCTAAGCTATGCTGGCCATCCCTTCTCATAATTATAATTCAATAGTGGTTTGTTATAAGAGTAGTGTTAGGAATCTTGATTTTGTCACTTGATTTTCTTGATTTTCTTGATCGGATTCTAAGCTTAACTTTAATCTTGATTTTCTTGATAATATCAACTCATATAACGGTGTCCTTTGTCACTTGTAGATGCATGCAATCTTTTCACACTAATTATAATGATATGTCTTTTTTTTTTTTAATATCAATAAAATAAAAACAATTCATAAATTATATAAGTTGATATTAATAAATTAGAATTAGAGTTGAAATTTTTTTATAACTTGATGTTAACTCTATTATCCTATTTGTTTTGATAATTTATGCACTAATAATGATAGTAGTAACAACAACAATAGGCTTGTATATAAAACTCAAATGAATTCTCAAAGGAAAAGAAAACAAAGAAAAATTCAAAGCATTGATCTCTATATTTATCTGCGTCAATCTTCTGACATATTAATAAATCACGCTTTCCATGGGGTAGATGGCAATTAATAATGTAGCTCCACCCATTAATAAGTTCTTTCTTTTGCCTTTTATTTTAGGAGACTTCTAGACCTATTTTCTCGTCCACTGATGGATTAAAAATTGCACACCATCAAAATTAAATCTAACGATAAAACAAAATAAAAGAATATCAAATTAGAATAAGGTCTCCTACATATAATTCGATGTCATATTAAAAAATTTACATTAAAAAGTCATAACTAAATTTGAGACACTACTACAAAATAGGCCTTTCTCAAGGAAATTATTCGTCGGTAAAGGTCAAATTTCGTCGGCATAAGTGTATCCCAACGAAATTTTTTGTCTAGAAAGAAGAAAAAAAAATAGAAGGTTTATTTGCCGTTCATGAGATTCGTCAAGGAAGCCGGAGGAGCTTGCGCCCCCGTGGGGAGAGGAAGTTAGATTCACGTCAACGTGGGACGATGGCAGATGGCTTTGTGAAGCCTGTGCTCGCGGCTGTGGTGGTGCGATAGGGGACGACACAGCTTTGATGGTGATAGAATTTCCCTTTATATTAAATTTAATTTTTTCTTTTCTTTGCCGAAGACTCCGAGATAAATGGACATTATATTTTTTCCCAATTTTTTTTACTCCCAGCGAACATGAGTTATGGGCACTTTTACGGATTCCCATTTTAACTCTTTTACTTGAAAAAAGGCTCTCATTTTAATTCAATTTTCAAACTGAGACTGTCACCCACTAATTAACATTTACTCATCATCCAATCCTGATCCTACAGCTTCGATCGATACTACAAGGGATTTGCTTCAGGACAGGGAAAAATACAAAAAACAAAAAACCAGTTAAAAGTTTATCATACATTATTTTGATTATCCACATGGTTCCGTAAAAGGAAAAATTACATAAATGTACGTCGTTTAAGTTCAAAATTCAATACGTAAACGACAAGTCATTTTGAGGGATGAACTTGATTTTAAGTTAGAAACAAATAACAATGCCCTTTTTCAATAAATAAATTTGTTGTCGTTTACGCAAGATTTGTTTAGTAAAAATATAAAGAACGGCATTAAACAAGTTATATAGAAGGAAATAATAATTAGTTTTACACTTTTACTTATGTATATATTTTCACATTTCTTTTTTAATTTTTGTTTGAGGAGCTGTTTCCACAATTTTTTTCCTCCCTTCTGAACTCCATTTCTGTTATCTGTTATTTCTTTCTTTTTTTTTTTTCTTTTTGTTAATTTGGAAAATTTAAAACTAATTATTCTTTTTTACTTGTCTAATACATCTTGTTTAGTAACTAACATATGATCAGAGGACAGTGTGAAGTCCCAAGGATTCAGTTTCATTTAATTTTTGGAGAGAGAGAGAGAGAGAGAATGAACTAGACCAGTATTGTCTATCTATTCTTAAAAAACAAAAAACAAAAATAACAACAACAATATCTTGATGATCTACATTATAAGATAATAAGGGCACAAGATTTCCTAGCATTTATTCATGACCATACGTTGAAGATCCAGAGGTGCATATGGTCAGAGGAAGTATTAAATATGTTAAAGAGGACAGCAAAGATAGTGATAGTAATAATAATAATAATAATAAATAATTTTCAAAGAGTTCTAAAAAAGAAAAATAAAACAAAGAAAAATTCAAAGCACCAATCTCTATATTAATTTTTCAATCTCCTGACATAATAATAAATAATAAAGCATGCTTTCCCTTGGGTAGGTGGAAATTAATAATGTAGCCCCACCAATTCATTAGTTCTTTGTTTTTCGCCTTCTATATTATATTAGTTGTATTGTAAATGCGGAATAAACAAATAAAATAAAGTAAAAAAAAATAACGTGTTATTAACGTGGTCATCATTTAACTGATAATTGACAAGTGAAAAAGAATGACTAAAAGAGCTATTGACTCTTTTAAAGAGTAGTACATAGATTTTTTTTTTTTTCCTTTGTCCAAGATTCCGATATTACGGACTTTACATTTTTGGCCGAATATTTTAATCCCAGCGAAAATGAGGTAGGTATTTTAACTCACTCTCTTTTACTAGAAAAAAGGCTCTCAGTTTATTTTAATTTTCAAAATGAAACTTTCACCCATTAATTATTATGTATTCATCATCCAATCCTGATCCGAGCTTCGATAATACAAGGGATTTACTTCAGGACTGGGGACAAAAAAGCATGTTAGAAGTTTATCATACTTCTGTTGGTCCGTAAGAGAAAACTCACACAATGTTCGTTGTTTAAGTTCAATACGTCAACGATAAGTCATTTGAACTAGGATTTTTTTTTTTTTTTTTTTTTTTTGGAAGATGTGGGATTTGAATTTTGTACCATGTACTAAAGTCAGGTGTTTATAAATTACCGCTATACTATATTTACAACCACTAATCCAATGTTTGAAAGACCTATCCAATTTCGAAAATTGAAAAAAAAAAAAAAAAATTTGCAAAAAAAAAGTGTTTAATTTTCCAAACTTTTTTCATCATTGTCTCATTTTGAAAAAAGAAAAATTGTCTCATTTTTAAATGTATTTTGTTTAGTATCTTTTTGAAAAAATTAAAAAAAAATCTTTTAAAAATCTTATTACAATATGCTATTCCCAATACCATTTCTTCTCATTCCAAACAATTTTTTGTTTTTAAGAAGAAAATTTTTTACACTTCTAAACATCATCTTATTATTAAAATAAAAGACTTTCTCATTTAAAATAAAAAAATTTTCCTTTTAAAAATGAACATGTGATCTAAACGGAGGCTAAACTTTTACATTTTAAGTTAGAAACAACGTCCTTTTTTACAAGATAAATTTGTTGTCGTTTATGTAACTTTTTGTTAGTAAAAATATAAAAACGACATTAAATATGTTATTTAGTATTAATTATTTTCACAGTTCTTTTTAGTTTTTGTTTGAGGGGCTGTTTTCATAATTATTTTCTCCCGTGTCTGATTATATGTTACTTTTTTTTTTTTAATCAGAAACTTTAAGGGCCCTTTTGGGGAGCTTTGGCATCTAGTTTCACTTTTTTTTTTTTTTTTTTTTGCGTCTTTTTTTCTCAACTCAAAACTACTTTTCATTATTTACATCTTCAAATATCTATATAAACTCAAAATTTAAAAGTTCATAGATTTATCATTATAAGTCCAAATAAGATAATTTTTTATTTATTTAAAATTACATAAAATTTCAATAAGAATGAAATAAAATTCATATTGATATTTTTCCGAACACATTTTAAGTTTTTACACTTCTTACTTTAAACCGTTTTTTTTTTTTTTTTTTTTTTTTTGCAAGAGTACTAAACGCATATTTTTAAAACTCTTATTCAAATATTTCTAAAACTGCATGCATCTTCTAAGCCTTCGCCTAACAGGCCCTAAAACTAATTATTCTTTTTTACTTGTCTAATACATGTAGTTTAATAATTAATGGGCTTCGAATTATACTCTCCCATCACACCCATTCCCATGTCCTAATGATTGATTTTTATTTATTGGAATAAAATTCATATAAAAAATATGAATATGATAATATTTCCATTATTATGCTTGATCGAGTAACTTGAGTATTTACTCTATATGCCAACTAATGAGTTAATCGGGGTATCACAGATTGTGTTTATTTAGATACGTCTCCCCTTCTTCATAAAAGTGACTATATATAGGGATGGCAATTCGTGTCACGTGTCGGGTTCGTGTCGTGTTAGAACCGTGTCGATTTTTTTCTTCCCCAACCTGAACATGACCCGCGACACGAACACGAAACGAAACCGCGACACGAACACGACACGAACCCGTCACGAGTTGACACGACACGACACGAAATTGACCCGTGACACGAAATTGACTCGCGACACGAAATTGACCCGCAACACGAAATTGACCCGAACTTGACCCGAAATTGACACACTCGAACTTGACCCGAAATTGACATGAAAAAAAAACGGGTCCAACCCGAACACGACCCTTTTTTTTCATGTCAATTTTTTCCAACCCTAACACGACCCGTCCCCTATTTTTCCCAACCCAAACCCGTGAAATTCGTATTGTTTTCGAGTCGTGTCGTCGTGTCGCGATCCGTATTGCCAACCCTAACTATATATATCTAGATAAACAAGACATATGAGAGTTTTGATGTCATATATAATATCACAGGAAGTCTTTCTCCTCCCTCTGTTCTCTCTACTCTCTCTATTAGTTATAGAGTTCTTGAGTCGTAGGTTTTCATAATTGTTTGGGTTATTCTTTTGTAATAAGCACATATCACGAGCGATCAAGGATGGAGTTATGATCATGTTCATTGCAGATCGTGCTTTGAAGGATGAAAATCATGTTCGTGACTATGGAAAGTCTATTCTTGACAAATCTAAAAACAATGTAGATTATAGATCATATTTAAAACAAATAAAAGACGTTTCCGCTCATGTATCAATTATTTTTTACCTTCACCTAAATTTGTTCTCTTTTTAATTTTGGAGAGAGATAATAAATAGCCCAGTCTTATCCATTCTTTTAAAAAATAAAAATATCTTGAGGATCTACTTTATAACAGGGCACAGGATTCCCTAGCATCCATTCATAACAATACGCAGCATATGGTCAAAGGAAGTATCAAATTTTGACTATTTTTGAAGCTAGTATACTAGGAATTTGAACAATAATAAGAAACATCAGTGATATTTAACATTATTTACTAATAAAGAACGGGTCCTACAATATAGGATTCACTAGTGGGATCAATTTCTATATTAATATGATGTTGAACATCACCGATGTAAAACATTTTCTAGGAATTTGGATCCTTTGTCTCCTAATTCTTATCTCTCTCACCTTCGTACCAATTAGATCTTGTTATGTCATGGAAGGTTTTGGGGCCATTTGGTGCAACTCCAGTTTGGAGTTTCTGAGTTATATATATATATATATATATATATATATATATATTTTCAAAATTAGTTTGTTTTCGCAACTTAATTTAAAATTACATCTCTTTTTTCTCTTTCATTTTTAAAAAACTTGAACTTAAAGATCTGTAAATTTTTTTATTTTAAGTTGAAATGAAAAGATTTTTGTGTCTAAATATTCACATCATCAAGATGAACGGAATTATATCCATCGGAGGAAGGGAAACAACAAGCTGGGGGTGGCGGGGGAAAGGGTATGGCGACTGCGAACTCGGAGGCGAGGAACAATATCTTGGATCTGAGTTAATGGCACTAGCATTTTCTTATCACTACATTGGCTATGAAAAAATAAGATAGGGTCGGCATACGTTGTCAGAAAGTGGCAGTTATTGAGTTCTAAATTTTCCTACTGTATAGTGAGATCTTATAAAGTCACGGGTATTCAATTTAGCACTGGATTCAATTTCACACCCACGTGGAAACATTGGTTTACATGTGCATTGAGTTATTAAAAAAACAAAATCCAATAAATCTTCTTGTACAAATAAAACGAATATTGAAACTCTCAATACGCGATCAATTATTGGGCCTTTCCGAACAAAAAAAAGAAAAAGAAAAAAAAAAACATGATCAATTACAGCTCTAGGAGAGCATTAATGCTTTCCTGTCTAGTCATGATTACTTTACATATATGCCCACTCCTTACTGTTAAAGTTTGGAATGGATTGATAATTTAAACTTTACATTTTATAATATAGTGACTATCTAATTATTGTTAGGATATTTTTGCAATCTAATTATCGCATGGTAAGTTTTTTTTTTTTTTTTTTTGTGCTTATTTTAAAATGCTCGCATTAAATCCTTATTTAATTATTAGATGTACGGAACAATGTTAGGGCCCGTTTGGGAGATATCTAGAGATAATGATTTGAAAATTAAGTTGAAAATATATGTGTGTGTGTGTGTTTTTTTTTTTTTTTGTTCTTTTGTTTGTTTGTTTTGTTTGTTTGTTTTTTTTGTTTTTTTGTTTTGGGGGTGGTGGTTTGAAACTTTTGAAAAATATTATGTTATATAAAAAATAATGTAAAAATTTGATATGTGTTCAGGGAAAAAACATGCAAAATGGATCTTGTCTTATTCGTCTTGTCGATATGAGTATTTTGATATAAAAAACATCTCATTTTAATTCGAAATGAGAAAGTTATGTATTTTTTAAAATTTAAATTTTTTAAAAATGAAAAAGAGAAAAATTTTGATATAGAGTTGAAATTTTAAAATTCAGATAATAAAAATACCATTTGAATTTTTGGTCCCAAACAACTCCTAAATATATCGTCTTATGTTCTCGTATCGGATTAGTTTTTTTTTAATCAATAAATTCAAGGGAAAATGATATTTTATAGGAATTTTATAGCTAATTTCTGAGAATTGTACTTGTATAATGTTTTTTTCGACCCACCTAATGTTTTAAATTAGTCAATTAATCTATACCTTTGCATTGTACAGTTGTCTTGCTATTATAAATTTTTAGTCGTCATAATCACATCTATCCGCTCCCATATGATACAATTTTTTTTTTAATAGAATTTTCTGTAGCCAATGCTACACATATGCGTTTATTCGGCAAGAATTTTAATTTGGGAAAGGGAATTTAATTCCCCATTTCAAATTCAATGTTTACTTTTTTAATAGAGAATTAAATTCCGTGATCCGCACCTTAAAATAAGGAATTTATTTTCTGGTCTAGGGAGAACTTTAATCCCACTGTCTGACCCCCGGATTCAAATTCTGCTTTACTCAAAAAATGTAACTTTTTTTTTTTACCAAAATTATCCTCACGTTTTTATTATTTTTCAGAATTCAAATTATTTTTCTTCGGTAACCTAACCTAACTCATACTACCCTCATGTTTTTATTATGCTTCAGAGTTTAGACTGTTCATACTCAGTTTTTGTCTTTTTCTGAAAAAGTTTTTATCTTTTTCTGAAATTTTTTTTTTTTTGAAAAATTAACAAAAATTTTCAATTCAAACTGTACTTTTCCAGCTCAAACTCATCCACCAAACAACTTTAACTCTTGCTACCCTCACATTTTTATTATACTTAACTTCCGTTTGGCAAACCATCTTAAACTCATATTTTTCATCTCAGTTTTTGTCTTTTTTTCTGAAAAGTCAACAAAAATTATAACAAGTTTTTAAAAAGTCAACCAACTTAAACTTAAAAATTTCAGCTCAAACCGTTTTACCAAACGCACCCTTAGGCTGAGTTTGGGGCATGAGTTTGAACTCATGGATTTCAGTTCAAACTAAACTGAAATAGTTTGGTGGCTTGGTTCAGTCCAAACTTGTGACTGAATCGTTATACAGTAATCTGAGCATGTGGCACTGTTGCCTCTTGACGACGGAGAGAAATCGGAGGCTGAAGGAGAGAAATCTGGAAGCGATGGTGGAGGATTTCAGCCTTTTGTCGAGCCAATCGTCGCTGTCATCTTCTTCGTCGTCGGACGAGGAGTCGAGTTTGGCGTCGCCGAAGACGACATTGGCAAGGCTGTCGTCGTCGGGAGGGAGGTACAGCCGATCGGCGAGCTACTCGGCGAGAATGGTGAGGAGAGCGGAGGCGATCGTTTGCCATCCGAAGAGCTCGCTGGTGGCAGTGATGATCCAGGCCATAGCTCACCGCGTCAACTACGCCTGGGTGGTCGATGATCACTCTTGCTTGGTAGGAATTGTCACTTTTTCCGCCATTTTGAAGGTTTTCCGAGAAAATACCACGCCTCCTTAGAAAAAAACAAAGCAAAAGTACAAAAGGTGCTCTGCATAGGGGAGACTTTTTTTTTAATTATTATTTTTTTTTCTGTGTTTTCTTGTGAGCACTGTACTCTGTTATTGTTTTTTTTTTTTTGGGTAATTGTTAAATTTTGCCTCTGTATGTTTTCTCTTTTTTTTTTTTTTTTTTGTCGGTATTTGAGGAGAAAAATCGTCACTGGTAAGATATCTTTTGGATTTATGGTCTCTCCTTTGTTTAATTAAGAGGTTGTTATTTTAAAATTTAATTGAGGTGAAAAAATTTCATTTAGTTGGAGTTTAGATAAGTTACCAAACACAAAAAGTAAAAAATTTGGATAATTTAATTTTTATACATTCAAACAAGGCCCTTATTTTTTTTAAACTTTTTAACTCAAACTTTTTCACCAAACAATCAACTCAAACTAAACTTTTTATCTCAAACTTTTTACCAAACACTCACTTTTTAAACTCAACTTAACTTAACTCAAACTAAACTTAAAAATATCAACTTGAACTTGTGCACCAAACAGGCCCTTAAGAGTTCAAACTGTACTTCGTCAATAACCTAAACCTAACTCACACCATCATTGTTCGTCTCTGAATGGCCCTGTCAAAGTGTCACATCTAAAAAAATCACTGTACCTAGGTTTTCTTCGTCCATTTTTTTCGGTCTGTTTCATTTTTGCTTTTTTTGAATATTGCGTTTGTATTTTTCTTTGAAATTCGTGTTAGTTTTTTTCATTTTTTTCCTCTTTGTACACTGCGTTTTTTTCTTTTTTTCTTTTTTTCACTTTTTCTTCTTTGATGATGTCATGGCTGCAGTTAAAAAAAAAAGGATTGATATAATTTAATTTATATTTTTCAAGTGAGCAGATATCGTCCTTGTTATTGTTGCAATTTTAACTTTTTCTTTTCTTTTTTTCTTTGCTCTGAATTGTGGGTTTTGGTTTTGGGAATATTTTTAGCTTTTTGGCCTTTTCTCCATTGAATGTTGGTAGCCTTTGCACTGCGTCTATTGATAATGAGATTATTTCCTACTAATATCTGAATTCCTTACTAGTAAACGCGCAAGATAATGAGATTAACATAATAACCCAAAAATAACAAAAATGGCATTTTCATCAAGGATTCATAAATCACTAATGATCAGATGATCAACACAACACTTTTTTTTTTTTTTTAAATTTTCCACATCACTTTTAATAATTTCATACACTAGGCAAACTAGCATACACGAACGGTCCAAACTAAGTTAGGACGATTACACCGTGCCTAAAGCCAACTTCGAGATTAACCGCCTCCTCGATCTCTAGCCGTTTATTTGAAAAAAACTTTTTTTTTTTTCCTTTTTCCCGAACTGAAAGCCAAAACTTCAAGAAACCAACTCAATCTTGATGCCACCAATGGTGACCGGATAATTACTCTTCGGTACCAAAGCAACGATGATGCTTTCGTCGTCGTCGGCTCCGACGTCGTCCAACAAGTCTGATATCCCAAGTTTCAGCGAAACCTTGCTGTGCTGAGCCCCGGGCTTAAGCTTATGAGGCACGTTCCCAAAGCTCCCGGCGAACTCGGACTTGTCAGCCCCGGGGGCATCCTCGTCGTTAATGTAGACGTCGAACTTCACGGCCAATTCCTTGTCGAATTCAATGCCTTCGATTACCAACACCTCCTCTTCCTCTTCCTTCTCCTCTTTGCTCCTCCCCTTGGTCGGCCTCTGCACGACGGCGGTGATCACCGAGTCCGCCAATGTCACCGGGAAATCGCTCAGCGCCACCCGCTTCGCGTCGGAGGCACGCGCCACGCCTAGAGACTTGAGCATTTTTAGGTACTTTGACTTGTGAGGCTTCTGCTTTTTGTACAACCAGGGAAGCGGGACGTCTTCATACATATATCCCAACCTCTTGGTGTCGAGGCAGTCTCTGACCTTGACGCGTACGAGCCTAGCGTTCTCGTCGTAGAACAAGAACGCAGCGTCCAAAAAGTCCGGGTCCTTGATGTCTTTCCTTTTGGGACCGCCTACCGTCTTCCACAGGTTCCACATCCTGTCGACGTTGGCGTGGTGGCAGTAAAACAAGGGGTCTCGGCCCGCCGAGTAGAAGTTGCCCATGTCCTCACCATTTGGCTCTCTGTTCCTCTCGCTGCCGCCCCAAATGTGGATCGCGGTGTGAGGAGTTCTCTCGACGGTACCCGCACCGGGCTCCTTCTCAGAGCCCTGGCTGTACGGTTCGCCGAAGAAAAGCAACGGGAGCTTAGCACCGGAAACCATACTCTGGTACATGACGCTGAGGTTCTCATTCACCTGTTCCTGATAAGACTTTTCATCTTTAGTACTAAAGTTGAGGTCAACGACACTTGGAGGCTGGTGTTTGTTGCTTCGTTTTTCGTCGTAGAGAGCGGAAGATTTGTTGGTAAACATGGCTGGCATTTGCATCCCGCTGGGATGGTCCCAGTTCCAGAACGGCAAGGCGAATGTCGGGTCGTCGATGAGCTTCCCCAAGATTTTCTCGTAGAAGTGGAGGTACCAACGGTGGAAGGGGAAGAAGAGCCAGCTGTTATGGACTTGGATATCGAGTTCCGGATAATTGACTTGATCGTACGAGCCATTGCAGTAGGCGCAGTGGACCTTGGCTTGTTGCATGAAGTTGCGCGGGTCGTTCTCGTCGAGTTCTCGCATGCGCTTTGTTGCCTCGTTGTACTTGGCAATGTACTCACTGTCGACAGCGTGTGCTGCTAGCCTAATGCGCAGCGGGGCCCTCAGCGGTGGCTTGAAATCGATGATTTCATCGGAAAAAGGAGGGCAACATTCAGTCTTGATGCCTTGAGGAAGACCGCTCGGAGTGCTGCACTTGGAAAGGTCCGGGGGAAGCAGGGGCTCGGCAATGGCGAATTGCTCGGAGCCCTGCAGCCCGGCCACACCATAAAGTCCTCCCAGACCGAACAGCACATTTCGCCGGTCTAGTTTTTCGACACCATTGGAGTGATCACCACCCTCCCTGGCCATGCAGGAGATTGATGATCTACGTGAAAGGACTTTGTTTTTACGTTTTGCATTACTGGGAGTTTGTGATCTATTCTGAAAGGAGGGACACAAAGAAGCTTTGGAGATGGTGGGGATAGTGGTAGTGATCATGAGAGGTTGGGTAAGGAAGAAAGAAGCCATGATTGCTAGCTTAGATTTGGATACAGCGTTATTGATAGACCGGCCTCTTTTTATAGGGAAAAGTGATCTTAGGATAAGAACATGTTTGGTTCGTGTACTTATTTTCGAAGTAGGTAAAGAAATAGAGAAAAAAAAACACTTTTTTTTTTTTCTCAATTTTTTTCACCATTCCTCTTATTTTAAAAAATGGTGACTACATCATTCTCAAACTTACTTTTTAAATTACTCTTTCGAAATATTTTCGTAAGAAAAATGTCAGGGAAATTAACTTTAATTCCAATTTTTTACTACCAACATATATGACATATATATTATCTTTCTTTTATTGATAAGTGTTTATGTATCGTCATATCAATTGATTGTGTTTACCAATAAACATACGACAATTGAGTTGGTATTTAAAATGTTAGAATTAAAATTGATATCCCTAGTGCTACTCTTTTCATAATGCACTATTTTAAATACCATTTTTTCTCATCTTGAAAATTAGATGACTTTCCAAACAAATGTCATATTGTTTTGTTTTCAAGAGGTAAAATTTTTTTAACTTGTCCAAACGTCATTTCGTTTGCATAATGAAATGATTTTCTCTTTTCAAACAAGAAAATTTTTTATTTCGAAAATGAGTATGCAATTCAAACAACCACTAAATATTTTCTTAAATTATCTAAACGAAAATTTTGAATTATTTGTTTTCCTTTTTCTCGGATGTAAATAATCTAATTGGTGTTCATATGTGTTGTCTCATATTTTCCCTATGTCATCGACTATGATCTCTATTTAGATATTTGATATCTCAAGAAATTATAAAGTATTGTCATATTTATTTCTTAATTGTATAGTGAGGTTGATCAATAAAATAAAAAGTTACGTTTAATAGAACAAGAAAATAAATATCGCATATCTTGACTCATTAATTAAATGATACGGCATCCTTCACGTGTTTTTATTTCTACTTTGGCAGGTCCACATCATCATTGACGCTACTTGGTAGTTATTATAGAACATAATAGTCTAAATATTTTTAAAAAGAAAATTCAAAATGTTTTTAGCTTTTTTGTTTTTCTGATAATTTACACGTTTAATGTTTTCTTCTCAAAAAATAAAGAAGAAGAAGAAGATTTACACGTATAATGTTTTCTTCGCAAAGATAAAGAATAAGAAGAGGAAGAAGATAATTTACACGTATAATGTTTTCTTCACAAAAATAAAAAATAAAGAAGAAGAATTGAACGTATCATGTCATGCATTGTTGATTAGGATACGTGATACTAACTTATCAATTATAATTATGAGTAATATGTAAGTATGAATAATACTTCACCAGGATCTAAAACTAGGTACGTAGTGTCCTTAACAACATTTAACAACATATATGATGTGTTCATATATGAAAAATAAAATTTAAAGGATGTAGATTGTCAAGGGTCAATTCTACAATTGATTAATCGAAGGGCCCATAATTGAATTTAGGAGTCGTTGAGTTAGTCAGGCGAGTGATGAATCGATATGCTGCAAGAACGACAAAAATAAAGTAACAAAGTAAGTAAATAAAGAGACACCAAATTTATAGAGGTTCACTCATTTAATGAGATTTACTTCTTTATCAGGTTTTCAGGGGATCATCCACCTTGATTGTGGTTGGCATCAATTGTACTAGATTTTGCTCCTTTTAATTATCTCCGATTGATTACATCCTTGATTTAGGCGATCCAACTGTTGATTCCTCACATGAGAGAGATCCCAAGAATAACCCTTGTGAACCTTGCAGAGGAAGGTCGTACACCGACTTGTGGGTCGACTCATGGAGCAGTGTGCTCGATCAACTGATTCGACTCATCGAGGAGTCATCAAGATTAGTTTATGGGTTAGGATTGCCACGTGTAGGGTGTGAGATGGGGTACGAAATATGACCTCAACACACAGATATAGAATTGAATATAAAGTTCATAAGTGGTTTGATAAAATTGCGGTGTTAGCTATTCCTATTTGGGTGGAATAATCTTAACTTGGATCATTATAATTGTAATAAAAATAGAATTATCAGTTTGTCAATTACACATTAAAATGAATCTCGATAGAATAAGTAGGTATCTGTTGAAATCTATTTTGATAAATAACTTCATATTTCATTACTAAATGACTAATTTATTGATGGACCTCATTCCTTGGTAATTAATGGACTTAATTCAAGTATTGTATCTTTTAATCCACCAATGGGCAATATTATTTTTGTAAATAGAAAACTCGGTATTTTGGTTTTATAATTCTAGATCTATGAATAAGATTTCCTCGATATAGAATCCACAAATATGGTAAATGAAGTGTTTATTGATATTCGCATGAAGTGTTAATTATTCAGAAAATAACTTGGGTGAATAAGAACTCGACTACATTTGAAATTGAATATTAAATGTTTAGAAAGCTGAATAACAAGAAAGATTGAGTGTTTGAGAATTCTTGCCATTTAGCGAGGACGTTAGTGTTGGTAAAAGAAAGAATATTGATACCAACAATAAAATGCTAGTTAAAAAAGTTACTCACCTCATCCAAAACAGACAGCTAATTAACAATATTGAAGCTGGTCTCTCCAATCTTTCGAAAGACAAGTCCTCGAAACATGAAAAAGATAAGTCTCTTTCTAAGCTTTTCAGGATTATTTGCAATCCCTTTTCTGCACTGGAATTAATATAGGAATAATGGTATAGCTTCCAACTCAGGTCATGAGTCCAATAAATAATTAATATTAATTAGGAGTGCACATGAATATTTATATGATACTGCAGCTTTGGTGGCTTCAGAAAATGATAATCTTTACAATATGTCTTCACGAGTGATGCAAGTAGACACTTCTAATGAGTTAATACCTTCACGGCTAGGTTAAAAACTTGCTTTTCAGGAATTATCTTTCGTTATTGACCTTATAAATATACTTGCTTAAATGAATGCCTAGTGAGAGAATTGGTTTGTGCAGTAGAAAAGGCTTAGGGTGCTAAAGTCACATCTTGGGGGAATTAATTACCAAGTTGAAGTCAACTAAGACGAAGCTTTATGCCTGTTAAATCAAGAAAACAAGCTAATAGAACTAGAGGTTACAATACTAGCAGAAGATTCATGTACATGGTGCGTATAGGTCTAGGGTTTACACTCTCAAGGAAAAATAGTCAACTTGGCCATAGGTGGAACAATAATTAATTAGGGCATTCATGAGAGCCTACGATTCAGATTTCTTCTCATGGATCAGGATATGGAAGAATTAATTGCCTGCGTATAAAATTTGCAGTATTCTTTTTTTTTTCCCTGGAATTTTCATTTGCCAACATGATCTGCTGACATTTTTTTTTGGGTGGAAAAATAGAAAAGGAATCCTCTATATCGATAACCCAGTGTTTATAATTTTGACATTCTGCTAGACCAATGTGGAATGATAGGACAAGGAAGGATATAAATTATATATATATATATATATATATATGAAAGAATGAGTTACCACATTTTCTTATAAAACTTTTAGCCACAATGTTTAATGTGACTAAAATTTTTTCACGTTCACATTCTTGTCATTATTAATTAGCAATTTTTTTCTATGTGTGTGTGTGTGTGTGTGTGTGTGTTTTTTTTTTTTTTTTTCCCCTGAGTCACTGGAGTTAAACCTTCAACCTGAGCGGCACAATTTCTGGACACAACAGAAGTCATCATGATCTCCTTGCAAGCATTTGAAAAGGCAACTTGTGGTTCAAATGAAGAAATACGACAATATTACTGTCTCCATTATGATGTTGAAATAAAGACAATGGCCGCTAACACAAAAGCATCATCAACTATTTTTAATAAAAATTCAAACAATATGAGTTTAGCAAGATCAATTCAAAATTTAGAAAATAAACTGAAAGTTTTTAAATAAGTACAATTTGGGTGCGCACATATCCATATAAATGAAAAGGTTTATATCGTGATTAATAAAACAAGGGCTTCAATATCAAAAGCTAATCAATTATACACAAAAGAAAATGAGAGATTTTGCTTTTTTTTTTTTTTTTTTTAAAAGCGTCTGAATAACATAAATTTAAAAATCATTATACCAACATGACACAAAAAATTAATATTAGACTATTATGGTATAAAATTAAACAAAAGATAACTAAAACTGGTGTTATATTGATTAATCATGAAAAATTTATGTTATGTTGGTCAATAGATAAAAAAAAAAAAAGATGATTTTTTAAGTAATTTTCTCTCTTTTTTTTTTTAGACACTACCTATAAACTTCTAACAAAATTTTCCCAAAAATAAAAAAATAAAAATAAAAAACTTTGTAACAAATTGTCGCAACTAGCCAACTACTTAAAAAAAAAAAGGGCTTTAATATTTTCTAAAACTCTTTTAAATGTTTAAACTCAGTAGTGTGTACCAAACGACACCGACTTTTGGATTGGCTCCGATTTCTCAGCAAGTAGGCCCCACCACCCAATGTCTTGGACTGCGTTATATGCAGTGTGTAGCAGCTGAATTCCCGACCTAATGCGAACCGGTTGGCTCGGTCCTGCTTCCTCCTTAAATGCCCTAATTGATTTTTTTTCCTTCTTGTTTTGTAACATCTTGATCCTACTCAGAATTTAATGCATCAACGAAAATAGAAAGAAGGGAAGAGCGAAAGATTTTTTTTAATTATATAGAAAGGAATTCAAGTTAGAGTAATTGTTTCATATACTATATTTGTTATTAAAATTTTCTCATGTTTTGTTTATAAAGTTGGTATGGGTTTTATGAATTTACTTATTCATTACTTCTCAATTTCCTCTCCAAAAAATAATCTAAGATCCATTTCTCCTTTTCTAACATTATGTTTTCCAACTTTCTTACTCTCACCCTTTCCATGTTATGAAACATAGGTTTATGTTCTCATGTATGTTTCGTCCCACCTATTGATAAATTTAAGATTAAAACATTTATTGGCCTATTTACTTCGTTTTTGAATGTTTAAATCAAGAAAATATGCTTGATTAATTTTTTCCTTGAAAGTATCTGTTTCGAACAAGGAAAAAAAAAAAAAAAAAGAAGCATGATTTCGAGTAGTTGTAGAAATAAATATAGCTCTAATTTCATGTCAAAGTCAAATATAAATTAATGTATATCTCTTCTTCTTTAATTAACTTTATTATTGCTGTTACTGTCTCACCCTTTTTTATTGGTGGGGCGTTGCGCTTCTTAATTGTTACCGTACTCAATAGCCATGCACCCGACAAGATATGGGATAGGTAGGTGCTAATTATTATATACAAAACCAAAGATTTGATAGAAATTATTATCTCAGTGAGTTGGTTTCTGATGTATTGGTCAGTATATGTAGCATATAATTTCAATATTTATACTTAACGCAAACTAATAATGCCACAACACCAATTTTAGTCGTTACTTTCTCCAACCAACTAGCATTTTGTTAGTTGTATTTTTTTTTAAACAAAAATATGAATGCTGGTCATTATTACCAAGTGGTATCAAAAATATTTTTTAATTAGTAAGCATGCTCCTTTTTATTTACAAAGTACACGAGTGATCGATTGAAATAATTTTTCATCAAATGTGAAAGATATTTTTTTTATTTTCTATATTGGAGGGATAACTTGAAAAATTATGAATCTAAATATATGTACACAAATATGTTCACGAACGCTCTCTCTCTCTCTCTTTTCTTCCGTCAGACAGCACTGATACTATAATTGTTGACAATTTAATGGCCAAAGCCGACCAACAAGAAGTAGATTAATATATATATATATATTTATATGAAATAAACAATAAGAAGGTTTTTATTAAGTTGTATATTTTTTTTGTGCAATCAATATTCTTATTTTGAATGAAATAGAGAAGATCTTCCATGTCTACAGCATCAACTAGTTTATTCTTTTCTTTTAATTTTCTGTCTCTTTGAGCCTTTAATTCCAAATCTTTCTATTTTATTATAATTTTAATTTGTAGTTTCCTTTATCGTTTATAAATTAGTGGGAGTAAGATTAAAATTTTAGCGGATGCCAACTTTTTGAAATATGATCTCTACAGGAAAAAGGCCATTTAGCAATGACACTTTAGCAACGATTTCTAAAATTGTTTCTTTTTCCTTGCAATTTTTTTTTAATTGGTCAACAGGCTTTTTCTCGTTTAAACATTTAGCGACCATATATCATTACTTATATTCCACTCATGTTATCTCTGAATTCAGTCGCTAAATTTAGTGTAGGAAAACCTGTGAAATATCAATGCTACGTAAAGGCATGAAATATCAATGCTGCAAAAACAACATGATATATAATTTGAATGAAAAACTAAAAAATTGGGAAAATTAAGTTATAACTCGATAAGTTTAGAAAAAAAAATACAAACAAACGTAAATTGTCATTTTGATACTCAATTAAAAAGTTCTACAATGAAAAGAAAATTCGAACAATTATCCTTGTATAGAAATTCACCGTCTCTCTTTGATCTTGCAATTTGAAGCGTATTAGCCCTAAGAGTGCCTCTGCCTTGTACTTCTGTCAGGATCTTTTGGACAAGAATTACCTTTCTCTTGCATGAGCTTGGTGCTTAATTCCGTTAGACTCTTAAACCTCTGGATTCAATTTGTGCCTCTAAAGCGGAACTCTATGCTTGGAACTGGTTTTGCTTTGAATTTTGATTCTTCATCTATGGTTAACATGATAAATAACAGAAAAACTGAGGTTCCTTGAAGAATAAAACTAGTTGGCTGGAGGCAATAAAGGATCTTGATATTGTTTCTTTTTTTTTTTTTTTTTTTTCGTTGATACTGTTTCCTTTTTTGTTTCACACAAACAGAGAAGGAAATCAGGTTATTGATAAACTACAAAGAATATCTTAACTCGGGAAAAAAAAAAAAAAAAAAAAAAAACTTAACTCGGAAACTTGGTGGTTCCCTCCTCCAGATTCTTGTCTCCTAATCCATAGAGACAGTGAGGATTGTCAAATTATAGATTCATAAACTAATTGACTGACACTATAAGTATTTACCTTTTCCCTTTTATTTCTCTTTCAATTAGTTTTCGTTACAAGGTTTTTAAGTAAAACATATATAATTTGTAGATGTCTTTCAGAGTGTGAATCTGAGTTCTATCTTTTGATAACAGTATCCGGATATTGTATCTTTTGTGTCATTTCCTTTAGTTTTAGGTTTTGGTTGTTTCATCATTCGCTATGGGGGGGGGGGGGGGGGGGCGGGTTTCCTGTCTTTTTTCAAATGATATTCGAGTAACATGCTCAGATTAGGATAACTTACATAGAGAGTGACGACTTATAGAATTATAGGGATGTTTTTCTGAACCTGATACTAGTAATTGCCTAATTTCCCTGCTGCTTCATTGAAATAAATATAACAAAAAATAGGAGCTCAAAATTGAAACTTACCTCAATATGCCGAAAGATCCTCAACCATAAAAAATAAATAAAAATAAGGTGTAAGCGTTTTTTTTTTTTTTTTTTTTTTTGGGGTTAATTTCTAAGTTTCCAGGGTGCTGACATAAAACTTCCATCGAGAGGCATTCTACGGCTAATGGCTTTCGAAAAATCTGAGTCTAATAGTGATTTTTTGTTAAAAAAAAAAAAAAAAAAAAAAAGCTTTTTTCCTACGACACATCTTTCTTAAGTACAATGTACGAAATAATGTTTATAACATATATCTTACTTAAGTTTTGGTATAAGTTTTAAAATATATTCAGTAGAACTCTTTTAAGAAGCAACACAAATATATATGACTTTAATTACAAGCGCATATGGAGCGCCGAAGGCAATTTACTTGTATGTTCCAAAAGTCAAATTCTGAATTAAATCAAATTAAGGATCAAATTCTAATTTGGTTCTCCAAATGACATTACCTACAAACAATGGTGCAAATTTTGAGTCAAAAAAAAAAAAAAGTTGGTCATTGCCAATCAAACTCAAATAGCAAATTTAAATGCAAATTCTTGATGTCCCCAAATTCACTAGATGGGCCTCTGTAGATCATCCTCCTGAGCTTCCTCGTGAACTCCATTTTTCAAAATGATCAATAGAGCGCTAAACTAAAATAACTCAGCTTTCATCATAATAATAATATGAAAAAAAAAAAGGGAACACCAAAGCTATAGCAGAAATTGTTTTTTTGCTAATTCCGATTAAAACTACTAGGATATAAAATAACTATTCGACATATAAATTTATTTATACCTATATGAAAAAACTAGCGACTTCTTCAAAGGCTTCAACGCTTCTTGGTCATTTGATTTTCATTTACTTCTGTCATTGAACCAACAGATGTGCGGGCACTTGAATTCTCTTGACTTCAATTTTTTTCTTCAAATCTTTTTTAACCATGACTTCTTTTATTCTTAAAGGGAGAGTGCACATGTAAGGCAATATATATATATATATATATATATATATATATGTATGTAATCCTAATAGAGACTCATAAAGATGTTTTTTACTAAAAGGTATTTAATTGGGATTGGACAATTTTCCAATTAACTTGCATTTGGACTATTGAAATCGTCCATCATGGGTTGGGATGAGTAGGCGTGGCTTCTCGTAGAGAGATTGCCACACATCATCAGCTTTTTATAGCGTATGTAATTTCTCCAAACATATTACTCTATCATAGTTTAAAAACCAAGATTTTAGCTTGAAATTAGCTTTTTATTTTTAATTTTAGTGATTAATTCATAACATGCATTCATATGTACAACACATGCATATGTGTTTATTTTGCTTCATATCCATGCAAATGCATGTTGGGTTATAATTTTACTCCCGTAACCTTTTTTTTTTTAAACAATTTAACATGTTGAGTCCGTGAATCTTCTTCTCTTTTTTTTTTCTTTTTTCTTTTTAATTTAAAATTGTGAAAGTCAAATGTTACACTTTCATGGTCAAAATAACCACATATTATAAGTCCCACAAATATGGTGTTTAAAGGACTTTAAATCCATGGTTAGATAATCGCTTTGGATTATGTACTCCTTTTTTTTCTTTTTTGGTTCGTTTCTATTGGGTTTCACACACACACACACACACAAAAGTTCTAAAATTTAAGAAGGCCTTCTATTTTTAGAAGTAGATCATATTTATGTCATCTTCTAGGGCTGAAATATGACTCTTCACATGAATTGCTTCGATTTCTGTTTTCCTTTTTTAAGAATAATATTTTTTAAAATTGGTTTGTTATTTTGATATTATGATGTTTACTTTGTCTTTTGCTACTTTGAGAGTTGTTACCGTTTGGATTTTTGTGTTCTTTTTTTCTTTATTAATAATTTGAGACTATGAATACACCCTTTCGTGCATGTAAGTTGATATATATATATATTTTTGTTAAGTTTTGAATTAAAGATTGTGCCTTTTGAAGAAAGCTTACAACTCATCTACACGTCATGAGTTTATACTCAAAAGCATTGGATTGAAATTGATTTTCCCAACAATGCTTTAAAGTGAGGATTAGATGAAGAATTAGTTAGATAGTAAGCATCCTCTAATTGAGATGTATTATCTATTTTTGACATTAATTATCGAAAAATGCTTTGAAATATCAGTGATATTTAACATCATACTAAATGAGAAGTGGATTCTGTTGGTGACCCCATATTATGGGACCCACTCTATATTAATTGTCCTCTCTCCATTTTTTTTTTTTCAAAAATGTATAAAATCAATAATTTAGGAAAGCGAAAAAACGTCATAGCTAAAGTCATATTTGTCTCAATATAGGCGCCATTAAAGAAAAGTGTAGTACTGCATTGTACTACGCTAAAGTCTTTTTTTTTTTTTTTTTCTTGGGTAAATTTGTACTAGGCTTACGATGGTGTACTAACATCAGCACTATACTAAAACAGGACATACATACATATATATATATATGTACTACGCTTATTATTGGTAAACGCAGGATATACCTCTTTAAGGTTAAGTGCTCCATTATGCTTAATTTTGATCACAAGGCCTGTTCAATCCTTATAAGTTAATTATCATGCTATCACCGCTGCTCCAGCTTTCAGCTACGTAATCGGCCATCAGGTAATTATTTGTATATGTATTTGTTTATGTATATAATCTTTTGTTATGTGTATTTATTTACGTCCATACGTACTTTTAGAGAAAATTTATCGTTTAACTTAAAGTTCTCACGCTACTTGAATAAGATCCTGCATGTATAAGATCCTTCTTTTTTCATGATATTACCTACAAACAATAATACAACTTTTGTCCAAAACAAGTCCGTCATTTGTGTGCGTGTGTATTAACAAAAACGCCAATCAAACTCAAATAGCAAAATTTGAATGCAAATTCTTGATTTCCCCAAATTCACCGAAGGGCTACTGTAGATCATCCTCTTCCTCTTGAGCTTCCTCATGAACTCCATTTTCCAGAATAATCCAGCCTTCAATCGAGCGCTAAATTAAAAGAAATTAGCTTTCATCATAATTAAAACGTAAAAACTAAAAAAGAAACACCAAAGCTGTAGCAGGAAAAAAAACTGCTAATTCCAATTTAAAAAAAAAAAGATGATTATCATTTCAAAAATAAAAACGATTCAAGTGGACCAATAGCATCCATAGGAACCTCCAACTCATTCACCAGGATAAGAAGCCAGTCGTTCGCACCTTTTATTTGATAAATGAATAGGTCCAGAAGGAGGGAGTCAGAAAACATTAAATAAAGAAATATTGTTTTTGTTATGTTTGGTTGGAAAAATAGAGGAAAAAAATGTAAAATATCTAGGTGAGGAAAAAAAAATAAAAAAAAATGGGATTTGCTTCCATCTTATATGGTAAAAGAGAGAAAAAAAAATTTTAAATTAATGCATATTAAAACTATGCCCTTATATAAAATAGAATATAAGAATGGATAAAGACATACTGGTTATTTTAAATACCATTTTTTGTCAAACTTTTATTTATGTTTTCTTTCCAAAGTAAGAAAGATAAAAATATGATGAGTCTCATAGGTATGCAACGTTTTATTTTTACTCATTTTCCACTTTGTTAAATGGTCTAAGATTCACTTTTTCTCACTAAAATCCATATTCTAACTTCTTCTCTCTTATCTACTATACCAAACATTGACTTTGGGCCCTTTTGGATAAATCATTGAGAAAAAACTTGAGGTTGTAGTTTTTCATATCCTTCCTCTATCTTATCTACTATACCAAACATTGACTTTGGACCCATTTGGATAAATCATTGAGGTTGTAGTTTTTCATCATGAAATTAAAATATGTGTTTAGTTATTATGTGAATTGAATATTAATTATAATTTAAAAAAATTATGTACAAATTTAAAATATATTCAAAACAAGAAATATAATATAAATTTTGTTTTATTTATCTAGATATTATGACTATTTAACCATAAAAATAAAAAAGTTAAAAATTTTTAAAATCTGAATTTAATGAAAACTTAAGAAAGAGAGTGTCGTGAGCGTGGCACCTCGTAAAAACGTAGAAAATTCCGAAAATAATGAATGGTTCTGATTGTTTCAAAGCAGAAAATGTCAAAACATGAGTGTGCAAGTTTGTACGTCCATGTCAGCCAGCCATGCCAAAGTGTAAAGGAGTACTAGTGTCATTTACCCCAAAAAAAAAAAAAAAAAAGTAGTACTAGTATTTAATATTTCACAAAAAGAAATTAGAAAAGAAAATAGTATTATAATATTGCTGGGCTGGGTTAAGAACCAATCATATTTCTAAGTTCCTTAATCTCAGCCTTGGACCCTCTCTAATAAAATACTAAAAGATTATATAAATGGTAAATTTTAATATTTAGATGAAAAAAGTATTCTTTAATGGGAGAGTATATGATAGAGACCCTTTGAGGGTCTCTACCGATACATCTCTTTTTTAGACCATCAAGATTTAATCGAACGGATGAAACGTTGTTGGTTTACTATACTTATCATACACTTTACCTCATATAATCATTCCCACCCAAAGTCTTCTCCGTCGCCGGCGACCCACCTCTGGCCCCCCACCACCCGTCCCAGCCCCGACCGGCCGGCCACCGGCGACCCCCCTCTCTCTCTCTTCCCCTTTCTCTCTCTTCTCTTCTCTCTCTCTTCCCCTTTCTCTCTTCCTCTCTCTCCCGCGGCCCTCCCCCATCAGCCCCCAGCCCGGTGCGCCCCCCTCCCCCAGCCTCCCCCCACCCCCCGCCCCCCCGGCACCCCCCCCGACGACCCCCCGGCCCCCTCTTTCTCTACCCCTTTCTCTCTCTTTCCTCTCTTTTCTCTCTCTCTTCCCGGCCCTCGGCCCCCACCCCCGGCCGCCCGGCACCCTAGCCCCCCACCCCCACCTGCGACTTCCCCCTCTCTTTCTCCTCTATGTTCTCCTTCTTTCTCTCTCTTCTCATGTCGGGGGGTAGAGAACAGAGAGAGAAAGAGAGGGGGAGTCGCGGGTGGGGGTGGGATGACGGGCGCCGGGCGGCCGGGGTTAGGGGGGCTGAGGGCCGGGAAAGAGAGAGAGAAAGGGAATAGAGAGAGAGAAGAGAGAAAAGAGAGAGAAGGGAAGAGAAAAAAGGGGGGGCGGGGGCCGGGGGGTCGCCGGGGGGGGCTGGGGGTGGGGGGGCGCATCGGGCTGGGGGCCGGCTGGGGAGGGCCGTGTGAGAGAGGGGAAGAGAGAGAAAGGGGAAGAGAAGAGAGAGAAAGGGGAAAGAGGAGAGAGAGAGAGAGGGGGATCACTGGAGGCCGGCCGGCTGGGACTGGGGCCGGTGGTGGAGGGCCGGAGGTGGGTCGTCGGCGTCGGGGGTAGGTCGCCAGCGTAAGTCGTCGGCGGCGGGAAGGACGCCGGCGACGGAGAAGTATTTGGGTGGGAAGGATTATGTGAGATAAGGTGTATGATAAGTATAATAAACTAATAACGTTTCAACCGTTCGATTAAATCTTGATGGCCTAAAAAAGGGGATGTATTGGTAGAGACCCTCAATCACAGACTCTCCCTTCTTTAATATAGTATTATATTTAATGTCAAATTTATCAAATATTAAATTTTATGGTAAATTTATCACAAAATATAATCATTATCAAATTGATTCATATTGGTTATGAACTTTATTTTTATCATGTAATTATTGCACTAGTTTTTATTTTTAAATTAGTTAATAATAGATACTTATTTTTACAAGTTTTAAAGCATAATAATAATAACAAAAGGTAAAAATAACATTAAAAATAATATTAATGTATTAGAGATAGTCTTAAATTGTGAAGTCAACAGCTTTTTATAACTTATCCTAAAGACTTTAATTACTTAATAATTTCTTTCATAATTTAATATGTGTTTGATTAGATGACACAGATGCAGATAAATTAAGACCATTTTTATGTGGTGATGATAAATGGTAACTAGGTTTCAACCAAAAATAAAAAATAAAAAATGGCAACTAGGTGTATGCCTAGAGGACGCGCGCACATCTTCTGTCTCTTTTTCCAGTCTCCCCTCTGTCTCCCCAATTAAAATTTGACACATCATCAGCTAGTAACGATGGAAATCACCGTCGTATTTCTAGCCATTGACAACATTGTGGCGGTCGGCTTCTCCGGCAACAACTGTTTAGCGAGGAGGGAGAAGTAATAATCAAAAGATGAGGAAAAGAAGAGAATCTAATGTCGTTTCTGATTTTTCTTCTTGTTAGATCTTTTATCTGGTCTTGTATAAAATGGATGAATTTTGAAACTCAAAAGGAGAGAGAATGCTGAACAGTAGTAAGGAATAAGCACGCGAGAGAGTTGATCTGTTCGCTTTTTTTTTTTTTTTTTGTCTCGCCTAAACTATTGTAAACGTGTTTGTGACGTCTATGAACAGTTTTGCTTGATAATGATATGTTAAATTTTAACTAGCTAGAATCCAACAAAAAGAAATGGCCTTGCGGTCAAGATGATCCGCGTACAAGTCACCATCACGATTACTTGTTGGATTTTTGATCTACCTTTGTCTCTTTTTCTTCGTCGTCTATTTTGAAAATATATTCACCAAAGATCTACATTACTATTCAGAAAATCCTTTATTTTCAGGAAGTACTGCTGATCTTTTGTTCATTTTTTGTTACAGAACAACAACATCATGATCACGATGGCCCAATGCAAAAGGCAAAGAACTACTCATAATGGTACAAGACAAACCCGAAAAATAAATCCCAAAAAAAAAAAAAAAAAAAAAAAGATACCTGAGTGGCAGCTCCACTTGTGGCACTACTTTTTAGGATAGAACAATAATTTTCATCACTAATGGATCAGAGGATTATCCCCACGCTCAATATTAATGGAAATAAACATATATAACACAAACATGATTCAAGATTCGAAAACGATCTTGATCCCGCCAACTTTAACGTTTCCATCTTTAGGGACCAAAGTCACCAACACACTCTCATCATCATCAGCCCCAACGTCCTCCAGCAACTCCGATATGCCCAGCTTCAACTTCGTGTTTGTCCTCTCCTTGTTCTTCGTGTTGTGCGGCACCGTTACAAAGCTGCCGGCGAACTCCGATTTGTCAGGCCCACCCTCGTCCTCGTCGTTCACGTACACGTCGAACTTTACCGCCGAATTCCTGTCGTAGTCGATGCCCTCAATCACCAATATCTCCTCTTCCTCTTCCTTTTCGTCCTTGCTCCTCCCCTTCTTCGGCCTCGGCACCAACACCGTCGTCACCTTCGTCAACGCTATCGGGAAATCGGTTAGCTGGGTCAGTCCTTTGACCGACTCGGCTGCCGTTGCTGCGCCGACGCCCACCGACATCCCCACCTTTTTTGCTTTGCGAGTAGTTCCACTCTTTGGCTTGCTTTTCAACCATGGAAGGTCGACCTGCTCATAAACATAACCGAGCCTCTTAGTATCCAAGCTATCTGCGACCGTAACTCGGACAAGGTTCTTGTTCTCGTCGTAGAATAAAAATGCGGAGTTTAGCCAATCGGGGTCGGTGATATCGGTTCTCTTCTTTCCCGGTAGCGACTTCCAGATACTCCACATCCGGTCGACATTGCCGTGAAGCGCATATAAACATCGGATCTCGCCCGGACGAGTAGAAGTTTCCCAAGTCCTCGCCAAATTTGTTGTTCTCGTTCCCACTCCAGATGTGGATGGGGATATGGGGGGCAGCCTCAATCGAACCGGGCGAGTTTTCTGGCTGTTCCCCGGCCCGAAAGTCGCCGCCAAAGAAAAGCGATTGTGTCTTGGCACCGGACACTATTTGCCGATACATGATGGTATTATTCTCGTCCACCTGGTCCTTAAACTGCGGAATTTTGTCGGCATCTTTGCTCTTGCTGTAGTCGAGGTCGAGCAAAAAGGGTGGCTGATGCGCAATGCTTCGGTTCACGTCATAGAGGGCAGAATTTTTATCCGAGGTGAACATGGCCGGCATTGTTATGCCATCGGGATGGTCCCAGTTCCAAAACGGAATAGCGAAAGTCGGGTCACCGATGAGACTACCCAAGATCCTCTCGTAGAAGTAGAGGTACCAGCGGTGGAAGGGAAAGAAGAGCCAAGAGTTATGGACTTGGAGCTCAACACCAGGATAGCCAGTCTGGTCGTAGACACTGTTGCAGTAAGCACAGTGAATGTCAGCTTGCTGCGAGAAGCTCCGCGGGTCGGTGTCGGGCAATTCTCTCATCCGTTTCAGGGCCTCGTTGTACTTGGCTATGTTCTCCTTGCCAACCTTATGAGCCGCTGGTCTGACTCTCAACTTGGTGATGGGAGGTGGCTTGAAATCGATGATCTTTAAGGATGTTGGCGGGCAACAGTCGACGGGCAGGACTTGTCCTTGCGTCTCCGCGTTACCACATTTAGTGATGTCTGGTGCATCAATTGGGGCGGCTACGGCAAGAGGGCTGGTCCCGATCCCGGTCATGCCGAGACCAACAAGCACCTCCCTCCTGTCCACCTTTGCGAGAATCGGATTGTCGGAGCTCTGGTTGCTGGCACTGCAAGAGACTGATCTGCGTGATCTGGTGTGAAGGGTGGATTTGGTACAAGGGAAGGGACACAACGATGTGGCAATGGAGGAGGTGGTGATGGTGAGTGGATGAGTGAGGAGGGAAAGAGATGCCATTTGCTATTTGTTTTAATTAGGTTTGGAATGCAAAGAGTGCATTATACATATAATGAAAAATGTTCTGTATTTGTACTCTCTGCACTCCTTGATTTCAAATTAATTATCAATGTCAAGCACGTGGTGAGTCAAGGATGAAGTACGGTTTCTTTTTCTCTTTTTTTTTTTTTTTCGCTAACGAAGGATGGAGTACGTCAAACCAAGAGTAAACACCTAAGGACTTACATGGATATTTAAAAAAAGAAGAGATTTTAAGTTATGATTAACTAGTTTTTGAAGGAGGCTCATCTCTCTTACTAAATATTTGGATACAAGTTACCCCACAGTGTGGATCGAAGTATATAAGTATATATTTCATGAGGAATTTATATGTATCACGTAAAGAGACATCCATCTCAAAATTATCTTAACTTGCGTTTGGTTCGTCAATTGGAGATGAAATTTTTAAGTTGAAGTTGGTTGACTTTTAAAAAATTAGTTATAAATTTTGTTGATTTTTCAGTAAAAAACAAAAATTGAATTGAAAAAATACAGTTTTGTTAGAGTTAAACTTTAATGCCAAACAAAGCATTAGTATAATAACCTTTACTCCTAAAACCTTCTTTTTTATTTAAAAAAAAAAGTTCTGAAGCTTGTGTGTTGCATGTGCCTATTTGCATGAATGTAAAATTTAAGTGAAGATAGATTTGAGAAAATTTATTAGGGAAAATTGTAGTAAATAGTATATTTTATACATATTTTTGAAGTTTTATAATAGGGTTTTTGAAGCATGACAAATTATCACAAATCTTTGAATTTTACGATAAATTCTTGGATTTTCTAATAAATAACACATTTATGGTTGATTTTTCATAATAGATGTATATGTATAATTTTACGTTAGAAAGAAGAGAGGAGGAAGAGAGATAGAAAGAGAAAGAAGAATGAGGGATCATAAATCTGATTATATTATTTATTGTATTATAGTAAAAGAGGAGGAGAGAGAGATAGAAAGAGAAGAAAAAATGAGTGATCATAACTATAATTATGTTATTTATTATATTGTATAAAAATTTTATGTCACTGCAAAAAAGATATTTTACTTTATCTCTCGTTAATAAAACAAATAAGGAGAGAAGATATTTCTATCGAATGTGCTGCTTGGACACTACTTCCTCTCAATCGTTTTTTTTTTTAAATTTTTTTTTTTACACGTAGAATGAACTATGAACCAGAAAAAATACCAATACTTTGCGCCTTCAAATAGCAACTTAGGCCAATCAAGGGGGGAAAAAAATAGAAGAGCTGTCATTCTTTTTCCTTCCAAAACGTTGTGAGAATAATGTGGCCGCCATGAAGAGAGAGAAAAAAAAAACGACCAATTGTTTTAGTTTGAAAAATATTGCAATATATGAAAGTGACTAAAATTAGTTACCAAAAAAAAAAAAAAAAAACTCATATAACACATCGTAATTATGTAAGGTGTGGAATTAGTTAATGGTTTGTCGACAACATTTATGATAATCTTCCGAACCATATTTATCAAATCATATATTACAAAAATAAAAAAATTATAAATAAATAAGTAACGTCAAAGTGTCTTTTTATCTTTGATCAGATACGTCATGGGCGTTTTTCTAGCCATGTAGGATCTAGCGAAAAAGTTAGAAAATAAAAATAGGAAATAGGAAACAAATAAATAAGTATGAGAAGGCTATATCCTTTTTTTTTTTTTTTTCTTTTTTTCGGTAAATAAGAGAAGGCTATATCAAATATTAACTGACGCAGCTCAAAAAAATATATATCAAGTTACATTGCCAAAAATAATAATAATAAAAAAGGGCAAAATTTCAATGGATAATGTAAAAGAGGGAAAATTTAGCTTAGCTAGCTAGTTAGGTTCCTATACGAATAGTATTGAACTCTTCTATGAAAAATCCGTTAAACATATGTTGTCTATTTGTAGTGTGTTGTGGTCAATCTTACTAGCGTTCACACTAATGTGTCCGAGTAGAAAGAAAAAGGGATGAGATTAGGGAGATGTTAGCTCTATTAGAAGCTTTTTGGGGCCATTAACTCCAAACGGAGTTCTCCAATCATTTTTTTATCTTTTTTTTTTTTTTAAGTAAACCAATTTTGCTATTCACATATCTAAATATCTCATTTTTATTAAAAAAAAAAAATAGAATAAAACCTTAAAGGTGCATAACTTTTTTTTTTTTGTTTCAAATCAAAATATGAAGAATTTTTTAATTTGTGTAGAATGATGCAAAAAAAAAACAAAACAAGATACATAATGCTATTTTTTCTAAATACATTTCAAGTTTTTTTTATATAATATTTAACAATGACAATGTATTTTTCAACCAAATGTATATTTCCGATCATCAATTCATTTTCAATTAAAACATTTTCAAACTCCAACTTCAATAAGTGTTCCAAATCGGTCCTTAGTTAATAAAACTTTTTTTTAGGGGAAAGCTAAAAAAATTTCATTAATTTAGCCTCCGTTTGGTACGTTAGTTGGAGATGAAATTTTTAAGTTGAAATTGGTTAAATTTTTAAAAATTAATAATAAATTTTTATTTACTTTTCAGAATTTTTTTTTTAAAATTTAAATAAAAAAATACAATTTAATTGGAATTAAACCTTAATACCTAACAAAGCTTTAATATACAAGTCAAGTCAACTCTTACAAAAGTCCCAAGCGGCAAATAATCTACGTAAATATTATCAACCGAACTAGATATAACATATCTAAAGAGGAAGTGGGGTACAATATTATTTTCATCACATAAAATTCATGATTTTTAGAACGGTTAGTATTACGATAGTTTCATTCCTTTTTTTTTTTTTACTATTAGATTTTAGAATAAATTTTTTTTAGCCATAAAATTGATCATGGTGTTTAAAATTTTTATGTACGCTAATTAAATATTCATCACATACTAACTCCAAATTTTATGAAGACCGTACGATATTATTATTATTTTTTCCTATCTCTAAAATTTGAAATATATATATATATATATGTATTTTGCTTTATATGACTAGTGTTTTGGACTTTATAGTTATTTTACAAGAAACGCGTTAAGCTTTACAGGAGAATTCAAACTGTACATCACTGTAACAAAAGTATTGTATAAATATTGTAAATCACTGTAACAAAAAAAAAAAAAAAAAAAAAAGAAGCAAAAATCATTGTTCGTTATTGTAAAAAGAACAGTGAAATCCTTACTCTCCTTTAATATATTAATATAGTATAATATTGTAAAAAATGATATTTACTATTTTAACTAATTTCTTTATCCTTATTGAATATTTTTTTTACTTTAACATGATTTTTATTTTTTGGAACTGCTAACATAATTTAACCTGATTCAATAGGAAGACTTTTTTGTGGTAGTGGGAAGATCATTTTAACATATGAAAACACGTTTTTAGAAGTCACTTTTTGTTTTCTTTTCTTTACTACAAATTAAAAAAAAAAAAATGCATGCACCTATCTTTTTATGCCACTTGTTAACATCATATGGCTGTGAGCCACCGTAAGTTGTCGATAAATGAATGGTATCCATCAACGACAAGTTCAAAAGGCGCCGCCCCTAGATTTTTATTTTTATTTTTCTTTTTGCTTTTCCTCTCTCCATCAGAAAAGAAGAGTAAAAAAAAAAAAAAAAAAGAATTAAATTTTTGGCCCATGAGTTTTCATGATAGTTGCCGTAGGGTGAATTTTAGATCACGTTGAGAAGCTTTTAAGTGGTAAAATGAAACGATGGCATTTAAAGGAATAGGACTAAAGCAGTCAAGGAGTTGAGTATAACCGGAACTGTGCCACATCAGAAGGGAGTACCAGCAAGCGAAAGAAAAGAAAGTAAAGATACGTCAAGGCCGAGATTACGGAGAAAGAATGATCGGTTGAGATGAGAAAAATTAGATAAAAAAATCTCCAATCAAATGAAATTATAAATAGGGATTGAGATATGAAATTTATATGCTTTTACATGAACCTAAGAATTCTAAAGAGATTAGAATTGGTTTCTTTTCTTATACCAAACAAGTTTATATTTTGTTATTTGTTGTTTGACTAGATTTCGACACAAACAGTTAACGCTCAACTTTCGATATTATGTTTGAGAAAAATAATGTTTGGAGTGGGAGAATATTTTGGTAGGGTAGTCCAAAGAATAATATTTCTAACATCTAAAAATGAGCTTTGTTTGAAGACTTCGTTTTCAATAAATAAGAAACTAAAATCTTTACTCAAATTTATTAAAAAGAAAAACAAATACAAAAAACAAAAGTTTATCTCCCACATAAAGTCTTGTCTCTCGAATTCTTTTGGTCTTTTCTCGAGACTATATCAACGAGATATAATGATCTTTTTTTTAATGAGGGGAAAAAAAAAAGAAGATAACTACTGGCTGAAACATTAAGAACATTTCAACTAATAAGTTGGCACCCTCTTGATGAATTGAACAAATTTTCTACCATAAGACAAATTACAATAAAGTATCTTGGAGCAAAATAAAACATGAAATAATAAGCCTAACATAGGCCCAAAACCACTGGAATGACAACAATAGAAAAGCCTCTAGGGCGTCCAGACGTATAAAACCAAAGCAGCAACTGAGCAAAGATTAAAAATCTAATTCTAATGGTAAAACCGAAAGGATGTCTCATTATAAACTTTTTCCAGCAAAATTCATCTTGAAGAACTCAAATATAACGACAAAAATGTATGACGGATGCCAACGACAGAGTGAATCTATTGTTTGAAATTTGAGTTTTTAAATTAGAGTTGATGTGAATAGTAAGATTAAATTTATTTATAAAAAGAAAAAAAATTATGAAATTATTTAGTTGGAGGCTAACCAACCAAACGTCTCATAAAGGGTGATTATCCAATCGATCCTCCAATTTCAAACCACAGAAACCATGGCCCATTCTAATGAATTAATGATCACAACGTTCGAAATTCCATTTGAGCATCAATCATCACGAAGTACCAAAAATTTAGAATTAATAATATTATAGAAACTAAGTCCAATTATTTTAGTCAAACTAAAACCACATACGGCATCCCCAATTAATGTTCATCGATACGTACACGCATAGTTTCTAGCTGCACTGATATAATTTTCCCTCGTTTCTTTGATTTACGTTTTCCTATTTCTATATGGTTAGACAGAAGTTCTGGAATTGTGTAGAAAATTAGACAGGTACAATTCATTTGCGATATATGTGTGGCTATCTAGTTATGGGCAAGTAAGCATCCTCGTCTCATCGACTTAGTACGGGGTCAATTGTAGAAAAATTCGCGAGTACCTGTGGGGGCTAGATCTTTTCTTGCTATATAACTCACAAGCTTTCTTTATCTTTCTTTCTTTTCTTTTCTTTTTTATTATTATTACTATTATTATTATTTTTGTCTAGTTTTATTTGCTTGTAATTTAATAATAACATGTAAGGTGCTCGCCCTTTATAGCACTAATGTGTGGTCCCCGATATTTGTGGAGCGCCAAGGGACCCGCCAAATAACATAAAGGGAAATTAAGCTAAGCATTCTAAGCTCATTTGTTTGAATGATGTATTGATTGTAAATATTCTTTCCCTTGAAAATATAGAAAATGTTGAGAATTGACAATGTTTTATGTTTACCGTTATTAGTCCTTAAATTAAAAAAAAATCTTAATTTAGTTGATCACTAATGTATTTATTTATATCCATATTATATATATATGTTACAAAAAAATGTGAAAATTAGTACAATTGTTCTACCCTTAAAAAAAAAAAAAAAAAAAAAAACTTAGTGGCATTATTCCCCCCGGAACTGGGTAGTTCAAAGAAAACTCCACCTAGGATGGGTTTTGTGCAATTTCTAGGTGTCGTACTTCACCGGAGCCCGTGCGATCGGCATCCTCTTATTGATCATTTCAACCGACGAATAAAAGATAGCTTTTTTTTGGGGACTGTTGCAAAAAAAAAATTTCAATTTTATCTTATATATTTTCTTTTGCAAAAATGTTGCATGAAGTTATAAATAGTCTTAAAAATGTTTCTTTCTTCTCTTTTTAAACATAAGAATGAAAGAATTTAAACTCTACATACAATAAGGGCCTTGTGATGTGAAATTACTGTTAATTACAACTACATTAATAAATTTTTAATACCCAAAATATACATAATTGTGTCTTAGAATGAAATTATGTAATTTTCTTGTTCCATTATTAATTTGAGTACATTAACTTTTACATATGTAGCAATTACATCTTAAATATAAAGACGTGATCTTTAATAAATATAAATATAATTGTTTCTTATATTTACAACGTTTGGCGCATATTTTTCTTCTTCTTCTTTTTTTTGGACTTTTTTCTTTTTCATTCTGGATTGGGCAATTATATTGGCCCGATTTCTAGAACGACTCCCCTCTCCCTCCTCATTTCACACTTTTTTGGGACCCGTTTTGAACAGTAACAATTAATGGTTTACAAATGTGAGAAGGGCGAGTTTTTCTGGTCAAATATAGTTGGGATGAGATAACAAATGTGAGAAGCTGCAGATCATATTTGATGGATTAGAGGTGCAATGCATTCAATCAATTTTATCACTCTTTTATCATGAAAAATATTAGGAACACCTATATCATTGGTATATTACTGATAAATCATCGTAATTGTAAAATCTAACAAAATAAAAAGACAATCACATGTGTGTGTGTGTATATATATATATATATAAACTCTACCTAAAGAAAAATAATAATAAATAAAGCTATTATAGTAAAAGAGGAGGAGAGAGAGATTGAAAGAGAAGGAAATATGAGTGATTATAATTCTGATTATGTTATTTATTATACTGTATAAAATTTTTATCACTGTAAAAAAGATATTTTACTTTATCTCTCGTTAATAAAACAAATAAGCAGAGAAGATATTTCTATCGAGTGTGCTGCTTGGACACGACTTCCTCTCAATTGTTTTTTTATTTTTTATTTTATTTTTTTTACGGGTAGAATGAACTATGAACCAGAAAAATACCAATACTTTGCGCCTTCAAATAGCAACTTAGGCCAATCAAGGGGAAAAAAAAAATAGAAGAGCTGTCATTCTTTTTCCTTCCAAAACGTTGTGAGAATAATGTGGCCGCCATGAAGGGAAAAAAAAAAAACCACCAATTGTTTTAGTTTGAAAAATATTGCAATATATGAAAGTGACTAAAATAAAAAAGACTATCATATATATATATATATATATATATATATATGAACACTCTAACTAGCTAAAGAAAAAAATCAAGCTATTTATTTAAAAGCATACGAGATTAGAAAACGGCTACCTTCCTCCTCCTTTTTTTGTCTTCTTCCTTCACTTTCAATTACTCTCTTATTCACACCAAAACAAATTTGCTGCAAAAATAGTGAGAAAATCAATTATAAAAATATCGATATTTACAGAAATTTCAGTATTTAAATTTATGGAAATATCGATATCTGTGAAAATTGATATAACATATGAAAATTTATTTTAAAATATTAAACTTTTAAATAAAACTTTATTAAACTCTAAAATAGTTAATAATACATAAATTAAATGCAACTCTCAATTAAATACTAAGTATATGACAAATTTGCATGCTAAGAATGGACCATAATATAGTAAATGACAAGTTGGCATTCACCAATTAAATAAAATCATTGAAACACGATATAGTATAGGTATATTGCATTCATTGTTTCATACATGGTAAAAAAATATTAATATTAAAAGAGCTTTTAAAATGTTCAGAAGTATTTGCAGTATTTTATTAGTGTAAACAACATCGATACCAAAATATGACATTTGAATTATTATTTTATATAATTTTGGACATGCCATATGTTTCTCAATCTCTACTATCGATTCATATACAAAAATAATTGTGTATGAATTAAAAAAATCATGAATTTTACTATATTAAAAGATAAAAAATGACATTACGATTGATATTTTGTAGATATTTTGTTGATATTTCTGTGAAAATTTCTAGAAATTTCTATGATATTTTGTTATTTAGAACTACACTTTTCATGGAAATCGATATTTCTGTAAAAATAAAAAAATAAAAAAAATCGATATTTATGGAAATTTCATGGATATTTTGCGGAAAATATACGACACTCCTGTTTTCATATCGGTACTTTCAAAATACAGAAATTTCTACAGAAATCTCGGTGGAAATGTCGATTTTTTAATCCTTAGAGAAAACACAACAAAAGAGGAGAAAAACACAGATAAAACCATATGCAATTTCTTTCAACGTCTTTATTTGCATACATGCATAGAAAAATAGTGTCAAAATTTTGTTTCCTTTCTTAGAAATATTATCTTATTAGTGCTGATAGATTTCGAAACGCATCTAAAGTTTCATGTTTAATTTAAAAATGGGTGTCGTTAAAGATGTTGTTGTATGTAGTGTGCTGGTGATGAAATTACGTAAAACTATTGGGGTGCAAAGGTAACAAGAAGTATAAAAACCTTAATTAACAAAATCACGTGGTGTCAATATAATATCGCTTCAGAATTAATACTCCACAATTTAGTCAAAGATGTGACTTTATTGTAGTATTATTTCTATCCTTTCAAGCCAAAGAAAGGTCTGTTCTAAAAAAATAAAAATAAAAAATTTATACTTTGTTCTTTTAATCTAGGGCGTTCTAATAAGGAGTGCTGAAAAAGAAAATGAAACTATACTATAGACCCATAAAAAGAAATCTGCCATGTGCGATGTGGATTTGCTTACGAATATCGGAAAATTTAATAAATATCCAAACTACCCTCTCAACATGGTATTCCTTAACTTAATACTGAAACTCTTTATTGAAAGAAAAAGTTTCTTGAAATTTTTCAATATCTAAATAGTGTAGAAAATATCATTTCAAAAGAAGTAAAAAAAAAAAAATTCCAAAAGTAACTTAATTTCTTCATTAAAAAATCAAAAAAGGAGAAGAAATTAAAATGTAAAATCAAATTAAAACTCAGAGACAAAATTAAGGGAAAAAAAAAACATATGTGTTTGACTTATATACCATTTTGACTATAAAAAAATTCGATTCAAATTCAATCCAAACTACCTTTTTCATTTTTTCTAAATTTGTGTCACATTCATTTTTACTTTAATGTTTGTTTTTGTTTCTAAATACCTATTCATTTTAGACTATCATTAATTCAAATTGACTTTTAAGACGAAGCTTTACGCCTGTTAAATCAAGAAAACAAGGCAATAGAACTAGAGGTTACAATACTAGCAGAAGATTCATGTACATGGTGCGTATACGACTAGGGTTTACACTCTCAAGGAAAAATCGTCAACTTGGCCATAGGTGGAACAAAAATTAATTAGGGCATTCATGAGAGCCTACGATTCAGATTTCTTCTCATGGATCAGGACATGGAAGAATTAATTGCCTGCGTATAAAAATTTGCAGTATTCTTTTTTTTTTTTTTTTTTTCCCTGGATTTTCATTTGCCAACATGATCTGCTGACCTTTTTTTTTTTTTTTTTTTTGGGGAAAAAAGAGAAGGAATTCTCTTATATCGATGGCCCAGTGTTTAAAATTTTGACATTCTGCTAGACCAATGTGGAATGATGGGACAAGGACGGATATAAAATATATATATATATATATATATATAAGAATGAGTTACCACATTTTCTTAGAAAACTTTTAGCCACAATGTTTAATGTGACTAAAATTTATTCACGTCCACATTCTTGTCATTCTTAATTAGCAGTTTTTTTCTGTGTGTGTGTGTGTGTGTGTTTTTCCCGAGTCACTGGAGTTAAACCTTCAACTTGAGCCGCACAATTTCTAGACACAACAGAACTCATCATGATCTCCTTGCAAGCATTTGAAAAGGCAACTTGTGGTTCAAATGAAGAAATATGACAATATTACGGTCTCCATTATGATGTTGAGGTAAAGACAATGGCCGCTAACACAAAAGCATCATCAACTATTTTTAATAAAAATTCAAACAATATGAGTTTAGCAAGATCAATTCAAAATTTAGAAAATAAACCGAAAGTGTTTAAATAAGTACAATTGGGTGTGCACATATCCATATAACTGAAATGGTATGTAATAATTACATCGTGATTAACAAGGGCTTCTATCAAAAGCTAATCAATTATACACAAAAGAAAATGAGATATTTTGCTTCTTTTTTTTTGAAAGTGTTTGAATGACAAAAATTTAAAAATTATTATACTAACTTGATACAAAAAATTAATATTAGACTATTATGGTACAAAATTAAACTAAAGACAACTAAAATTTGTGTTATATTGATTAATCATGAAAAATTTATGTTAGATTGATCAATAGATTAAAAAAAAAAAAGATGATTACTTAAGTAATTTTCTATCTTTTTTTTTAAGACACTACCTTTAAACTTCTAACAAAATTTTCCCAAAAATAAAAAGCTTTGTAACAAATTGTCAACTAGCCAACTACTTTCAAAATAAAAAAAGGGCTTTAATATTTTCTAAAACTCTTTCAAATGTTTAAACTCAGCAGTGTGTACCAAACAACACCGACTTTTGGATTGGCACCGATTTCTCAGCAAGTAGGCACCACCACCCAATGTCTCGTACTACGTTATATGCAGTGTGTAGCAGCTGGATCCCCGACCAACTACGAACTGGTTGGCTCGGTCCTACTTCCTCCTTAAATGCCCTAATTGATTTTTTTTTTCCTTCTTTTTTTGTAACACCTTGATCCAACTCAGAATTTAATGCATCGACGAAAATAGAAAGAAGGGAAGAGCGAAAGATTTTTTTTTAATTATATAGATAGTAATTCAAGTTAAAATAATTGTTTCATATACTATATTTGTTTTTAAAATTTTCTCATGTTTTGTTTATAAAGTTGGTATGGGTTTTATGAATTTACTTATTCATTACTTCTCAATTTCCTCTCCAAAAAATAATCTAAGATCCATTTCTCCTTTTCTAACATTATGTTTCCCAACTTTCTTACTCTCACCCTTTCCATGTTATCAAACATAGGTTTATGTTGTCATGTACGTTTCGTCCCACCTATTGATCAATTTAAGATTAAAACATATATTAGCCTATTCTCTTCGTATTTGAATGTTTAAATCAAGAAAATATGCTTGATTAATTTTTTCCTTGAAAGTATCTGTTTCGAACAAGGAAAAAAAATTATGATTAATTTTTTGTATTTTCTATATTGGAGGGATAACTTGAAAAATTATGAATCTAAATATATATATATATATATATACACACAAATATGTTCACGAACGCTCTCTCTCTCTCCCTCTCTTCTTCCGTTAGACAGCACTGACACTATCATTGTTGACAATTTAATGACCAAAGCAGACCAACAAGAAGTAGATTAATATATATATATATATATATATATATAAAATAAACAATAAGAAGGTGTTATTAAGTATAATATTTTTTTTTTGTGCAATCAATATTATGTACTGTGTTATGTGTTGAATAGTTAATAAGGCATTTCTCCTTATTTTGAATGAAATAGAGAAGATCTTCCATCTCTACAGCATCAACTAGTTTATGCTTTTCTTTTAATTTTCTGTCTAATCTTTGAGCCTTTAATTCCGAAACTTTCTATTTTATTTTAATTTTAATTTGTAGTTTCCTTTATCGTTTATAAATAAGTGGGAGTAAGGTTAAAATTTTAGCGGATGCCAACTTTTTGAAATATGATCTCTACAAGAAAAGGGCCATTTAACAATGACACTTTAGCAACGATTTCTAAAATTGTTTCCGTTTCTTGCAATATTTTTTTTGTTGGTCAATAGGCTTCTTCTCGTTAAAACATTTAGCGATGATATATCATTACTTATATTCCACTCATGTTATCTCTGAAGGGTTCAGTCGCTAAATTTAGTGTAGGAAAACCTGTGAAATATCAATGCTACGTAAATTAAGGAATGAAATATCAATGCTGCAAAAACAACATGAAATATAATTTGAATGAAAAACTAAAAAATTGGGAAATTAAGTTATAACTCGAGAAGTTTAGAAAAAAAATACAAACAAACGTAAATTGTCATTTTGCAATTCAATTAAAAAGTGCTACAATGAAAAGAAAATTCGTCAAATTATCCTTGTCTAGAAATTCACTGTCTCTCTTCGATCTTGCAAGTAGAAGCGCATTAGCCCTAACAGTGCCTCTGCCTTATACTTCTGTCAGGATCTGTAGGACAAGAATTACCTTTCTCTTGCATGATGAGCTTGGTGCTTAATTCCGTTACTCTTAAACCTCTGGATTCAATGTGTGCCTCTAAAGCGGAACTCTATGCTTGGAACTGGTTTTGGTTTGAATTTTGATTCTTCATCTATGGTTAACATGATGAATATTAACAGAAAGACTGAGGTTCCTTGAAGAATAAAACTTGTTGGCTGGAGGCAATACAGGATCTTGATATTGTTTCTTTTTTTTTTGGTTGATATTGTTTCCTTTTTTGTTTCACATAAACAGAGAAGGAAATCAGGTTATTGATAAACTACAAAGAATATCTTAACTCGGGAAAAAAAAAACGTAACTCGGAAACTGATGTAGGAGGTTGTTGATGCCGAAAACGCCTCCGGCAACAACACCCAATGTGGTCGCGTAGTCCGGTCAGGACTGGCCAGTCGCTCCGCCGTCAATCACCTGCAAAAGGGGAAGCACCTCGGAATGATAGGGACACCGGTGTGGTGTCTGTCACGGGCACTCCGATGCTTAAGTCAGTCGGGGAACTGATGAGCGAAGGGAGAGGCAGAGCTTTGGCAAGGAAAAATGACCATACCTGAATTTGTGGATTTATTCCCTATTTATAGGCGTTTGTCGCGGGTCTGGGTGCTCGGGGCGACCCAGTCGGGTCAGCTATCTAGGGCACCCAGTGGATGAGTAGGCCTTAGGCTTGCAAGTGCTATTGGTCCAATGGACTGGTGCCACATGTCTGACCCGGTACATGGGACAGTAGGGTGGCCGTTGCCGGCGCCTGCAGGGGCAGCTCCTGTCAGAGTAGGTGGCAGCGGGTGGCGAAGTGACGGGTTACAGCAGTACGTGGGCGGCGCCTGTAGCTGACGGGTACTGTGACAAGACTTGTCAGATGTTAGGTGGTAAGTGGAGCGTGGGCCCGTGGGACTTGCCAATCCCGAATACATTTCCCGGGGTAGGGTGCTCGGAGCACAACCTAGCCCAGCACGCCGATCACCCTGGTAAGACGGTAGGATCTAGTCGGGTACCCGTGTTCTCGGAGAACAGCATATGGTCGGGTTGCTAGCATCCAATCCGAGTAGGCGAACAATCGCTTTCATGTTCCCGGAGCATAGTCGGAAGTGGTACTTTGTGGTCGGAGCAGATCACGACATCAACATAGGTGGTTCTATTACTGGTGTTGAACAAATGTCTTTGTTCTTTTTGCCTTTGTTTAGTTGTTGTTTGTTCTTATAGGGGTCGTTTAGCTTTTAGCATTTTAATTAGCTGTATTTGTTAAACTTCGTTTAAGCTGTGCGTTTTGTGCACTTGCTTTAGAGTCCTTTATATTGTAGCTTTGAAAACGTTTTAAGGGAGACTTTTGATATTGGCATTTTAAGAATAGCATTTTCAGAGAGTTTTCTCTCTTTATCCCTCCCCTTTATGGGTTTTTCTTAGGTGGATTTGGAGCCCTTGCTTCATCCTTCGTCCGGGTTAGGCCGGTAAATTGCATCTTTCATCTTCTAGAAACTTGGTGGTTCTCTCCTCCAGATTCTTGTCTCCTAATCCATAGAGACAGTGAAGATTGTCAAATTGTAGATTCATAAACTAATTGACTGACACTATAAGTAACTACTTTTTCCCTTTTATTTCTCTTTTCACTTAGTTTTTGTTACAAGGTTTTTAAGTAAAACATCTATATATTTGTGGATGTCTTTCAAAGTGTGAATCTGAGCTCTATCTTTTAATAACAGTATCCGGATATTGTATCTTGTGTGTCATTTCCTTTAGTTTTAGATTTTGGTTGTTTCATCATTCGCTATGGGGGTTTTTTTTTTCCGGTCTTTTTTCAAATGATATTCGAGTAACATGCTTAGAGTAGGATAAATTACATAGAGAGTGAAGACTTATAGAATTATAGGGATGTTTTTCTTAACCTAATACTAGTAATTGCCTAATTTCCACGCTGCTTCATTGAAATAAATATAACAAAAAATAGGAGCTCAAAATTGAAACTTACCTCAATATGCAGAAAGATCCTCAACCATTAAATAAAAAAATATAAAAAAAAAGGTAACGTTTTCTCCCTAGAAAATGTTACCTTTTTTTGTGGGGGGGGGGGGGTTTAATTTCGAAGTTTCCAGAGTGTTGACATAAAACTTCCATTGAGAGGCATTCTACGGCTAATGGCTTTCGTAAAATCCGAGTCTAATAGTGATTTTTTGTGTTAAAAACAGAAAAACAAAAGCTTAGTTCCTACAACACATCTTTCTTAAGTACAATGTACGAAATAATGTTTATAATATATATCTTGAGTTTTGGTTTAAGTTTTAAAATATATTCAGTAGAACTCTTTTAAGAAGCAACAAAAATATCACTACTACAAAATGTGGATTCCACGACGGAGCTTCCACGATCGTTTTTTAAAAAACCGTCGTGAAAAATGCGGCAAAAACACGGAGCGGAACATAATTTTCGAAAACTGTTGTGGAAGCCGAAGCTTCCACAACGGTTATAAAAAACCGTCGTAGAAGATCATGCTTCCACGACGGTTATAAAAAACCGTCGTGGAAAAGCATGCTTCCACGACGGTTTCTAATAACCGTCGTGGAAGATTGCAAAAGCAAAAAAAAAAAAAAAAAAAAAAATTTAGCTTTCACGACCGTTTTTCAAAAAACTGTCGTGGAAAAATGCGGCAAAAACACGGAGCGGAACAGAGTTTCCGAAAACCGTCGTGGAAGAGCATGCTTCCACGACGGTTTCTAATAACCGTCGTGGAAGATTGCAAAAAATAAATAAATAAATAAAATAAAATATTTTTTTTTTTTTACCTTCCACGACGGTTTTTGAACCGTCGTGGAAGCAAAAAAAAAAAAAAAATTTTTTTTTTCTTCCACGACGGTTATTAGAAACCGTCGTGGAAGCTTCGACTTCCACGATGGTTTTCGGAAACTCTGTTCCGCTCCGTGTTTTTGCCGCATTTTTCACGACAGTTTTTTGAAAAATGGTCGTGGAAGGGTCTTTTTTCACAGATTTTTTTTTAAATTTTTGGACTCTACCACGATGGTTTTTGGGAAAACCGTCGTGGTATTGTCACATACCACGACGGTTTTCCCAAATAACTGTCATGGTAGGTACTAAGGCGGGAATTTTGAAAAATTTTGAATTAAATTCAATTTTTTGGAGCATGTATTAAAACCCAAAAAAATACCCTCTTTCACACCCCATTACATTCTGAGCCTTTTTCACTCTCTAATACACACTCTAACTCCATACCCAAAGCCACCCAATTTCGTCCCTCGATCTATTTCTCTCTCTCCGCTCCCTCCCTACTTAAAATCTCCAAAAACTCGCTCTATCTCACCACGCCTCCTCTCTCTATCTCACCTCTCAAATTTTTTATCTTGGCTCCATTCTATGATGGCCTCCTCTACCACTCACGTGGCCTCCTCCATTCTCTTACGGGTCCACCAAGGAACTCACGCGGCTTTCCCTCTCTCTCTCGCCGCACTCCGCCCGTACCCATGCTTGACAAGCTGGTAAGTTGTAATGTATATTGCTTGGGTAATGCACGGATTTGGGAATTTTTCGTCCAAAATGTTGATTTTGTTGATTGTGGTTGTTGATAAAAGTTTCCATCCAAAATGTTGATTTTGTAGATTGTTGAGTTGGGAATATTCCGTCCGAAATGACCAAAATCCGTCCCCTACATTTTCGGTGATTGTTTATTGTGGTTGTGTTTTAGATTGAATTAAATTGGTTGGGTAAGGCACGGATTTGAGAATTTTTCGGAAAAAAAGTGTTGATTTTGTGATTTAAATGTTTTTGGGAAAATGAAACGAATTCGTAAAATTTTTTTTTTTTGGTTACCTACCACGACGGTTTTTTAAAAAACCGTCGTGGTAGGTTCGCAAATTTTTTTTTCGTTGTTACCTACTACGACGGTTTTTTGGAAAAACCATCGTGGTATGCCAACTAACCACGACGGTTTCTCAAGGAAACCGTCGTGGAAGATTATCTTACCACGACGGTTTTTTGCGTAGAACCGTCGTGATATGTTCTTAAATGTCCATATTTAGGCTCTATTTTTGTCCATTCCACGACGGTTAAAAAACCGTCATGAAATCTGAAAAGATTCCACGACCCTGGATTCCACGACGGTTAGAAAACCGTCGTGAAAATATTACCACGACGGTTTTTAACCGTCGTGGTATCCACATTTTGTAGTAGTGTATGGTCTTGATTACAAGTGTATATGGAGCGCGAAAGGCTTTCTTAAGATAATTTATACACTTCCAAAAACAACTTTTAAATAAAAAAAGCTAAAAACTTCTACAAAAGCAATAAAGGCCCAACTTATCAATATGTATACAATGTGCTCCCATTGAAGATTAATTGGAATTTAAAAGTTTGGATGCCCCACCTCAAGTAAACAATTTACTTGTATGTTCCAAAAGTCAAATTCCAATTAAATCAAATTAAGGATCAAATTCTAATTTGGTTCTTCAAATGACATTAACGACAAACAATGATACAAATTTTGAGTCCAAAAAAAAAAAAAAAAAGTTGGTCATTGCCAATCAAACTCAAGTAGCAAAATTTAAATGCAAATTCTTGATGTCCCCAAATTCACTAGCTGGGCCTCTGTAGATCATCCTCCTGAGCTTCCTCATGAACTCCATTTTCCAAGATGATCATTAGAGCGCTAAATTAAAATAACTCAGCTTTCATCATAATAAAAACTAACAAAAAAAAAAAAAGAACGAAAAAAAAAAAAAGGGGAACACCAAAGCTATACCTGAAAAAAAAATTGCTATTTCCGACTAAAACTACTAGGATATAAAATAACTACTCGACATATAAATTTATTTATACCTATATGGAAAAACTAGCGACTTCTTCAAAGGCTTCAAGGCTTCTTGGTCATTTGATTTTCATTTACTTCTGTCCTTGAACCAACAGATGTGTGGGCACTTGAATTCTCTTGACTTCAATTTTTTTTTTTCAAATCTTTTTTAACCATGACTTCTTTTATTCTTAAAGGGAGAGTGCACCTAGAAGGCTATATATATATATATATATATATATATATATATATATATATATGTAATCCTAATAGAGACTCATAAAGATGTTTTTTACTAAAAGGTATTTAATTGGGATTGGACAATTTTCCAATTAACTTGCATTTAGACTATTGAAATCGCCCATCACGGGGTTGGGATGAGTAGGCGTGGCTTCTCGCAGAGAGATTGCCAGATATCAGCTTTTTATGGTGTATGTGATTTCTCCAAACATATTTTACATATTTTAAAAAACCAAGATTTTATCTTGAAATTAGAATTTACATATATTTAATTACATAATTACCTTGCTGCACCGCATCACTCTCTCATTGTTGATTTGGTCGAGTTACCGAATTCGGAATTAATGAAATATGGGGTGAGGAAAGCTCCCCAAGCGTTTCTCGAAGTAGTTTTTACAGATCATAATAAGCTATTTACTATAAATATTTTTAAAACATGCTATTACTTCAAACATTTTATGAAAACTGCTATTTTCTTTTTTCTCTGTATGTGTACATATAAATAAACTTATTCGACCTTTTTATTTTAAATTTTAGTAATTAATTCGTAGCTTGCATTCATATGTACAACACATGCAAATGTGTTTGTTTTGCTTCAAATCCATGCAAATGCATGTTGGGTTATAATTTTACCCCCGTAACCTTTTTGAAAAAAAAAAAACAATTTAACATGTTGAGTCCGTGAATCTTCTTCTTTTTTTTTTTTACTAAATAAATTGTGAAAGACAAATGTTACACTTTCATCGTCAAAATAACCACATATTATTTGTCCCACAAATATGGTGTATAAAGGACTTTAAACCCATGGTTAGATAATCGCTTTGGATTATGTACTCCTTTTTTTTTTTTCGTTTTCGGTTCGTTTCTATTGGGTTTTACACACATACACACACAAAGTTCTAAAATTTAAGAAGGCCTTCTATTTTTAGAAGTAGATCATATTTATGTCATCTTCTAGGGCTGAAAGATGACTCTTCACACGGATTGCTTCGATTTATGTTTTCCTTTTTTAAGATTACTATTTTTTAAGATTGGTTTCTTATTTTGATATTATGATGTTTGCTTTGTCTTTTGCTCCTTTGAGAGTTGTTACCATTTGGATTTTTGTGTTCTTTTTTCTTTATTAATAATTTGAAACTATGAATACACCCTTTTCGTGCATGTAAGTTGATATTTTTTATTGTTAAGTTTTTAATTAAAAATTGTGCCTTTTGAAGAAAGCTTACAACTCATCTACACGTCATGAGTTTATACTCAAAAGCATTGGATTGAAATTGATTTTCCCAACAATGCTCTAAAGTGAGGATTAGATGAAAAATTAGTTAGATAGTAAGCGTCCCCTAATTGAGATGTATCATCTACTTTTGACATTAATTATCAAAAAATGCTTTAGAATCTTAGTAATATTTAACATCATACTAAAAGAGAAGTGAATTCCATTGGTGACTCCATATCGTGGGACCTACCAACTATTAGTGAATGATGTTAAATGTTATCTAAAATTGTTCTTAATTATCTGCTCTCCATTTTTTTTAATGTATAAAATCAATAATTTAGGAAAGCAAAAAAACTTTATAGCTAAAGTCGTATCCGTCTCAATATAGGCGCCATTAAAGAAAAGTGTACTACTGCATTGTACTACACTAAAGTCTTTTTTTTTTCTTGGGTAAATTTGTACTACGCTTACGATGGCGTATTAATATCAGTACTGTACTAAAACAGGACCTACATATTTATCAATATATATATATGTATATGTGTGTGTATATATGTATATATGATATGATATGCTTATTGTTGGTAAACGCAGGATTTACCTCTTTAAGGTTAAGTGCTCCATTATGCTTAATTTTGATCACAAGGCCGGTTCAATCATTATAAGTTAATTATCATGCTAATCGCCGCAGCTCCAGCTTTCAGCTAGGCAATCGGCCATCAGGTAATTATTTATATATATTTGTTTATGTATATAATCTCTAGTTTTGTGTAGTTCAGTGCATTTATGCGTATTTTAGAAAAATTTTATCGTTTTAATTTAAAGTTCTCTCGCTACTTGAATAAGATCATACATGCATAAGATCCTTCTTTTTTCATGATATTACCTACAAACAATAATACAACTTTTGTCCAAAACAAGTCGGTCATTTGTGTGTGTGTGTGTATTAACAAAAACGTCAATCAAACTCAAATAGCAAAATTTGAATGCAAATTCTTGATTTCCCCAAATTCACCGAAGGGCAACTGTAGATCATCCTCTTGAGCTTCCTCATGAACTCCATTTTCCAGTATAACCCAGCCTTCAATCGAGCGCTAAATTAAAAGAAATTAGCTTCTTTTTATCATAATTAAAACCTAAAAAATAAAAAAGAAACACCAAAGCTGTAGCAGGAAAACAAAACTTCTAATTCCAAATTTTTTTTTAAATGTTGATTATCATTTCAAAAATAAAAACGACTCCAATGGACCAATAACATCCATAGGAACCTCCAACTCGTTCACCAGAATAAGAAGTCAGTCGTTCGTACATTTTATTTGATAAATGAATAGGTCCAGAAGGAGAGACCCAGAAAACATAAAATAAAGAAACATTGTTTTTGTTATGTTTGGCAAGAGACATGGAAAAATTAAATTAAAAAAAAAAAAAGAGTAAAATATCTAGGTGAGAAAATTAAAATTAAAAAAATGGGATTTTCTTCCACTTTATTTTGGTAAAAGAAAAAAAAAAAAGGGTTTAATCTAAGACATATTAAAACTATGCCCTTATATAAAATAGAATATAAGAGGGGATAGAGACGTAGTTATTTTAAAGAGCATTTTTTGTCAAACTTTTTTTTATTTTTTCTTTCCAAGATAAGAAAGGTAAAAATATGATGGGTCATATATATATATATATATATATATACGTACAACGTTCTTTCACTCATTTTGACTCTGTCAACGTTCTTTAAACATAAGAATTATCTAATTTTAATTTAAAATAAAAAAATTATAAAATTATAAAATCTAAGGATCCGTTTGGTTCGTAAGTTTGAGTTGATATTTTAAAGTTGAAATAGTAAATTTTGTTGACTTTTTAAAAAAGACAAAAAAAAATTTTAGAAAAAGACAAAAATTTTTGAGAAAAAAAAAGATAAAATTTAAATTAAAAAGTTAGGATTGAACTTGCGAACCAAACAGAGCATAAATATCATAAAAACTTAAGAAAGAGAGAGTCGTGAGCGTGGCACTTCGTAAAAACGTAGAAAATTCTGAAAATAATGAATGGTTCTGATTGTTTCAGAACAGAATATGTCAAAACACTGTGCAACTGTGTACGTCCATGTCAGCCAGCCATGCTAAAGTGTAAAGTAGTACTAGTAACCAAAAAAAAAAAAAAGGAAAATTAGTACTAGTATTAATATTTCACAAAAAAAAAAAAAGAAAAAGAAAAAGAAAGATAGTAATATAATGGTTCTGATTGTTTCAGAACAGAATATGTCAAAACAGTGTGCAAGTGTGTACGTTGATGTCAGCCAGCCATGCAAAAGTGTAAAGTAGTACTAGTAACCAAAAAAAAAAAAAAAAAAGGAAAAGTAGTACTAGTATTAATATTTCACAAAAAAAAAAAGGAAAAGAAAAAGAAAGATAGTAATATAATATTGCTAGGCTGGGTTAAGAACCAATCATATTTCTATGTTCCTTAATCTCACTTTTAGGGGATCTTCAATGCAATATTAAAATATCATGTTAATAGTAAATTTTAGATAAATTTTTTTTTTTACAATATAGTGTTATATTTAATATTAAATTTATTAAATATTAAATTTTATGATAAATTTATCACAAAATATAATTAATATCAAATTTAACGTTAGATTGTTATTGATTGATGATTTTATTTTTGTCATATAATTATTGCATTAGTTTTTATTTTTAAATTATTTAAATATTAGAGGCTCATTTTTGTAAATTTCAAAGCACAACCATAATGATAATAAAAAGTAGAAATAATATTAAAAATAATATTTTATATTCAAGTATAAAATAAAATAATATTATTTTTTATATTTTTTTATAATAAATATAACGTTGACATGGTTCGATACATTTGTGATGGTCTTAGATTGTGAAGTCAACAGCTTTTTTATCACTTATCCTAAAGACTTTAATTACTCAATAATTACTTTCATAATTCAAAATGTGACGATTACATGACACAGATGCAGATAATTTAAGACCGTTTTCATGTGGTGATGATAAATGGCAACTAGGTTTCAACCAAAATAAAAAATAAAAATAAAAAATGGCACTAGGTGCATACCTCGAGAACGCACATCCTCTGTCTCTTTTTCCAGTCTCCCCTCTGTCTCCCAATTAAAATTTGACACATCATCAGCTAGTAACATGTAAAACTCTACCCTCCATTTCTTCTTTGCCTTCCGTTAGCCTTTTTTTCCCCCCCGAAAGTCTCTCTCTTCCATTACTAAAGAGTAAGCAAACACTTTTTTTTTTTTTTTTTTTACGGGATTTTAGTTTAAACGAAATTAAAACTGTATTTTTTTAATTAATAAAATATATAATTCAATTTTTAAAAATCAAGTAAATCCGATTTAAATTTTTATCTTTTCGATAGAAGTGGCAAAACGCAAGCTTATATTCATCAGCAAAAAAAATGGCAACCACTTTTATTTCTCTCACTTCTCTTTCGGTACTCAACAAATCTGAAGCTTCTTAAAATAATTTGCATTTCTCAGAAAAAATGGAATACCCACTCCATTCATCTAACAAACATTGATAACTGTAGCGAAATTAGCTTCTTCTAATGGGCAAAAAACCAGATCTGAACTTTAAAAAAATTGTTTGATTACAGATTTTAAAAAATTTATCAAGGATTTCAGAGGAGTGGTGAAGGACCTTCTTGTTTCTCGTGTAGCCATCGATGGCATCTTCTCCCTTACCAGCCAAAAACGAAAATCTGAAAAACTTCATCAAAGCATCTGGTTGCTCCTAAATGAGATCTGAAACCTTTTATCAAAATATTTGTCGTTTAGAGGAATGATGGAAGACACCGTCGTATTTCCAGCCATTGATAACATTGTGGCGGTCGGCTTCTCCGGCAACAACTGTTTAGCGAGGAGGGAGAACTAGATGAGGAAATGAAGAGAATCTAATGTCGTTTCTGACTTTTCTTCTTGTTAGATCTTTTATCTAGTCTGGCTTACTTTTTTTTTTTTTTGGGTCGTCTCGCCTAAACTATTGTAAACGTGTTTGTGATGTCTGTTAACAGCTTTTGCTTGATAATGATATGTCAAATTTTAACTAAAGACAGGAAAAGGTGGTAGTAGCTGGAATCCAACAAAAAGAAATGGCCTTACTGGTTTTTTGATCTACCTTTGTCTCTTTTTCTTCGTCGTCTATTTTGAAAATATATTCACCAAAGATATACATTACTATTCAGAAAATCCTTTATTTTCAGGAAGTACTGCTTATCTTTTGTTCATTTTTTGTTACAGAACAAGCACATCATGATCACGTCCATGGCCTAATGCAAAAGGCAAAGAACTACTCATACTGGTACAAGACAAACCCGAAAAATAAATCCCACCAAAACAAGAGATACCTGTGTGGCAAATCCACATGTGGCACTACATTTTAGGATAGAACATTAATTTCCATTACTAATAGATCAAGAGGATTATCCCCACGCTCAATATTAATGGAAATATACATATATATATATATATATATATATCGCAAACGTGATTCAAGATTCGAAAACAATCTTGATCCCGCCAACATTAACGTTTCCATCTTTAGGGACCAAAGTCACCAACACACTCTCATCATCATCAGCCCCAACGTCCTCCAGCAACTCCGATATGCCCAGCTTCAACTTCGTGTTTGTCCTCTCCTTGTTCTTCGTGTTGTGCGGCACCGTCACAAAGCTTCCGGCGAACTCCGACTTGTCAGGCCCACCCTCGTCCTCGTCGTTCACGTACACGTCGAACTTCACCGCCGAATTCCTGTCGTAGTCGATGCCCTCAATCACCAATATCTCCTCTTCCTCTTCCTTCTCGGCCTTGCTCCTCCCCTTCTTCGGCCTCGGCACCAACACTGTCGTCACCTTCGTCAACGCTATCGGGAAATCGGTTAGCTGGGTCAGTCCTTTGACTGACTCGGCGGCCGTCGCTGCGCCGACGCCCACTGACATCCCCACCTCTTTTGCTTTGCGAGTAGTTCCACGCTTTGGCTTGCTTTTCAGCCATGGAAGGTCGGCCTGCTCATAGACATAACCGAGCGTCGTAGAATCCAAGCTATCTGCGACCGTAACTTGGACAAGGTTCTTGTTCTCGTCGTAGAATAAAAATGCGGAGTTTAGCCAATCGGGGTCGGTGATATCGGTTCTCTTCTTCCCCGGTAGCGACTTCCAGACACTCCACATCCGGTCGACATTGCCGTGAAGCGCATAAAACATCGGATCTCGCCCGGCCGAGTAGAAATTCCCCAAGTCCTCGCCAAATGTGTTGTTCTCGTTCCCACTCCAGCTGTGGATGCAGTTATGGGGGGTAGCCTCAATCGTACCGGGCGAGTCTGTCTGTTCCCCTGCCCGAAAGTCGCCGCCAAAGAAAAGCGATTGTGTCTTGGCACCGGACACCATTTGCCGATACATGATGGTATTATTCTCGTCCACCTGGTCCTTAAACTGCGGAATTTTGCCGGTATCTTTGCTCTTGCTGTAGTCGAGGTCGAGCAAAAAGGGCGGCTGATGCGCAATGCTTCGGTTCACGTCATAAAGGGCAGAATTTTTATCGGAGGTGAACATGGCCGGCATTGTTATGCCATCGGGATGGTCCCAGTTCCAAAACGGAATAGCGAAAGTCGGGTCACCGATGAGGCTACCCAAGATCCTCTCGTAGAAGTAGAGGTACCAGCGGTGGAAGGGAAAGAAGAGCCAAGAGCCATGGACTTGGAGCTCAACACCAGGATAGCCAGTCTGCTCGTAGACACTGTTGCAGTAAGCACAGTGAACGTCAGCTTGCTGCGAGAAGCTCCGCGGGTCGGTGTCGGGCAATTCTCTCATCCGTTTCAGGGCCTCGTTGTACTTGGCTATGTACTCCTTGCCAACCTTATGAGCCGCTGGTCTGACTCTCAACTTGGTGATGGGAGGTGGCTTGAAATCGATTTTATTTAAGGATGTTGGCGGGCAACAGTTGACGGGCAGGACTTGTCCATTCGTCTGCGCGTTGCGACATTTAGTGATGTCTGGTATATCAATCGGGGCGGCTACGGCAAGAGGGCTGGTCCCGATCCCGGTCACGCCGAGACCAACAAGCACCTCCCTCCTGTCCACCTTTCCGAGAATCGGATTGTCGGAGCTCTGGTTGCTGGCACTGCAAGAGACTGATCTGCGTGATCTTGTGTGAAGGGTGGATTTGGTACAAGGGAAGGGACACAACGATGTGGCAATGGAGGAGGTGGTGATGGTGAGTGGATGAGTAAGGAGGGAAAGAGTTGCCATTTGCTATTTGTTTTAATTAGGTTTGGATCAATGCAAAGAGTGCACTGTCTATATAAAGAAAAATGTTCTGTACTTGTACTCTCTGCACTCCTTGATTTCAAATTAATTATCAATTTCAAGCACGTGTTGAGACAAGGATGGAGTACGGTTTTTTTTTTTCCTCTCTCTCTCTCTCTCTCTCTCTCGCAGACGAAGGATGGAGTACGTCAAACCAAGAGTAAACACCTAAGGACTTAGACGGATATTTAAACAAAGAAGAGATTTTAAGTTATGATTAACTAGTTTCTGAAGCACGCTCGTCTTTGTTTCTAAATATTTAGATTCAAGTTATCCCACTGAATGGATCGAATTATATATATATATATATATTTCATGAGGAATTCATATGTATCACGTAGAGAGACATCCATCCTAAAATTATCTAAGTATAATAACCTTTACTCCTATAACCTTCTTTTTTATTAAAAAAAAAAAAAAAAAAAAAGTTCTGAAGCATGTGTGTTGCATGTGCCTATTTGCATGAATGTAAAATTTAAGTGAAGATAGATTTGAGAAAATTTATTAGGGAAAATTGTAGTAAATAGTATATTTTATACATATTTTTGAAGTTTTATAATAGGGTTTTTGAAGCATAAAAATTATCACAAATCTTTGGATTTTAAGATAAATTCTTGGATTTTTTTAATAAATAACACATTTATGGTTGATTTTTCATAATAGATGTATATGTATAATTTTACGTTAGAAAGAGGAGAGGAGGAAGAGAGAGAGAGAGAGAGAATGAGGGATCAAAAATCTGATTATATTATTTATTGTATTATAGTAAAAGAGGAGAGGAGAAAGATAGAAAGAAAAGGAAAAATGAGTTATCATAACTATGATTATGTTATTTATTATATTGTATAAAAATTTAATGTCACTGCAAAAAAGATATTTTACTTTATCTCTCGTTAATTAAACAAATAAGGAGAGAAGATATTTCTATCGAATGTGCTGCTTGGACACTACTTCCTCTCAATTGTTTTTTTTTTTTTTTTTTTTTTTTACACGTAGAATGAACTATGAACCAGAAAAAATACCAATACTTTGCGCCTTTAAATAGCAACTTCGGCCAATCAAGTAAAAAAAAAATAAAACAAAATATGGGTCCTATATTCTTGCCCTTTTGTTCACTTTGTCTCGTAGTTGCAGACAGCTCACGAGGTAAATAGAAGAGCTGTCATTCTTTTTACTTCCAAAACGTTGTGAGAATAATGTGGCCGCCATGAAGGGGGCAAAAAAAAAAAAAAAAAAACACCAATTGTTTTAGTTTGAAAAGTATTGCAATATATGAAAGTAACTAAAATTAGTTCCCAAAAAAAAAAAAAAACTCATATAACACATCGTAATTATGTAAGGTGTGGAATTAGTTAATGGTTTGTCGACAACATTCATGATAATCTTCCGAACCATATTTATCAAATCATATGTTACAAAAAATAAATAAATAAATAAATAACGTCAAAGTGTCTTTTTATCTTTGATCGGATACGTCATGTGCGTTTTCCTAGCCATGTAGGATCTAGCGAAAATGTTAGAAATAAAAATAGGAAATAGGAAACAAATAAATAAATAAGAGAAGGCTATATCCTTTTTTTTTTTTTTTTTTTTTGTAAATAAGAGAAGGCTATATCAAATATTAACTTACGCAGCTCAAATATATATATATATATATATATATCAAAGTTACATTGCCAAATAATAATAATAATAATAATAAAATAAAAGGGCAAAATATCAATGGATAATGTAAAAGAGGGAAAATTTAGCTTAGCTAGCTAGTTAGGTTCCTATACGAATAGTATTTGAACTCTTCTATGAAAAATCCGTTAAATATATGTTGTTTATTTATGCTGTGTTGTGGTCAATCTTACAAGCGTTCACACTAACGTGTCCGAGTAGAAAGGGATGAGAATAGGGAGATGTTAGCTCTATTAGGAGCTGTTTGGGGCCATTAACTCGAATTCTCCAATCATTTTTTATCCTTTTTTTTTTTTTTTTAAGTAAACCAATTTTACTATTCACATATCTAAATATCTCATTTTTATTAAAAAAAAATTAAAACTTCAAAAGTCCATAACTTTTTTTTTTGTTTCAAATCGAAATATGATGAATTTTTTAATTTGTGTAGAATGATGCAAAAAACAAAACAAGATACATAATGCTATTTTTTCTAATTACATTTCAAGTTTTTTAATATTATTTAACTATGACAACGTATTTTTCAACCAAATGTATATTTCCAATCATCAATTTATTTTCAATTAAAACATTTTCAAACTCCAACTTCAATAAGTGTTCCAAATGGGTCCTTAGTTTATAAAACTTTTTTTTTAGGGGAAAGCTAAAAAGATTTCATTAATTTAGCCTCCGTTTGGTAAGTTAGTTGGAGATAAAATTTTTAAGTTGAAATTAGTTAAATTTTTAAAAATTAGTTATAAATTTTATTGACTTTTCAGGAAAAAAAAATTTAAAATGAAAAAGTACAGTTTAGTTAGAGTTAAACCTTAATGTCAAACAAAACTTTAATATACAAGTCAAGTCAACTCTTACAAAAGTCCCAAGCGGCAAATAATCTAACCAAATATTATCAACCGAACTAGATATAACATATCTAAAGAGGAAGGGGGGTACAATATTATTTTCATCACACAAAATTCATGATTTTTAGAACTGTTAGTATTACGATAGTTTCATTCTTTTTTTTTTTTTTTTTTTTTGTACTATTAGATTCTAGAATAAATTTTTTTTAGCCATAAAATTGATCATGGTGTTTAAAATTTTTATGTACGGTAATTAAATATTCATCACATACTAACTCCAAATTTTATGAATACAGTGCGATATTATTCTTTTTTTTTTTTTTCCTATCTCTAAAATTTGAAATATATATATATGTATGTATTTTGCTTTATATGACTACTGTTTTGGACTTTATAGTTATTTTACAAGAAACGCGTTAAGCTTTCCAGGAGTTTTCAAATTATCTCGCTCTGACTATTCCCGAACCTTTTGCGGATGGAAAGATCAATGTTCGATGATATTGCAACTATATCCACATCTTCTACACTAATATTTTTCCATTCATACCGTCTACTTTACTATATTTTTTAACTATTTCTTTATCCCTAGACTAGTTTATTAGCACGTGTGTTTTAGGTTTGTTAAACTTTTTAGATATATATACTGTAAAAAATGATCTTTACTATTTTAACTAATTTCTTAATCCTTATTGAATTTTTTTTTTTACTTTAACATGATTTTTATTTTTTGGAGCTGCTAACATAATTTAACCTGCTTCAATAGGAAGACTTTTTTGTGGTCGTGGGAAGATCTTTTTAACATATGAAAACACGTTTTTCGAAGTCGCTTTTTGTTTTCTTTTCTTTACTACAAATTTAAAATAAAAAAAAAGTACATGCACTTATCTTTTTATGCCACTTGTTAACAGCCATGTGGTTGTGAGCCACCCTAAGTTGTCGATATATGAATGGTATTTATCACCGACAAGTTCAAAAGGCGCGGCCCCTAGATTTTTATTTTTATTTTTATTTTTATTTTTTATTTTTGCTTGTCCTCTCTCAATCAGAAAAGAAAAGTAAATATATATATATATATTTATCTTTTTTTCCATCATTTTCTTTTTTTTTTTTTTTTTTTGGCCAATGAGTTTTCATGATAGTTATGGTGGGGGTGAATTTTAGATCACGTTGAGAAGCTTTAAAGTGGTAAAATGAAACGATGGCATTTGAAGGAATAGGACTAAAGCAGTAAAGGAGTTGAGTAGAACCGGAACTGTGCCATATTAGAAGGGAGTACCGGCAAGCGAAAGAAAAGAAAGTAAAGACACGTCAAGGTCGAGATTACGGAGAAAGAATGATCGGTTGAGATGAGAAAAATTGGATAATAAAATCTCCAATTAAATGAAATTATAAATAGGGATTGAGATATGAAATTTGTATGTTTTTAAATGAACCTAAGAATTCTAAAGAGATTAGAACTAGTTTCTTTTCTTATACCAAACAAGTTTATATTTTGTTATTTGTTGTTTGACTAGATTTCGACACAAACAGTTAACGCTCGACTTTGGATATTATGTTTGAGAAAAATAATGGTTGGAGTGGGAGAATATTTTGGTAGGGTAGTCCAAAGAATAATATTTCTAACATCTCAAAATGAGCTTTGTTTGAAGACTTCTTTTTCAATAAATAAGAAACTAAAATCTTCACTCAAATTTATTAAAAAGAAAATCAAATACGAAAAACAAAAGTTTATCTCCCACATAAAGTCTTATCTCTCGAATTCTTTTGATCTTTTCTCGAGATTAAATCAGCGAGATATAATGATCTTTTTTTTTTTTAATGAGGAAAAAAAAAAAAAGATAACTACTGTCTGAAACATTAAGAACATTTCAACTAATAAGTTGGCACCCTCTTGATGAATTGAACAAATTTTCTACCATAAGACAAATTACAATAAAGTATCTTGGAGCAAAATAAAACATGAAATAATAAGCCTTAACATAGGCCCAAAGACGTAGAAAACCAAAGCAACAACTGAGCAAAAATTAAAAATCTAATTCTAATGGTAAAACCGAAAGGATGTCTCATTATAAACTTTTTCCAGCAAAATTCATCTTGAAGAACTCAAATATAACGACAAAAATATATGACGGATGCCAGAGCGACAGAGTGAATCTATTGTTTGAAATTTGAGTTTTTAAATTAGAGTTGATGTGAATAATAAAATTAAATTTATTTAAAAAAAGAAAAAAATTATGAAATTATTTAGTTAGAGCTAACCAACCAAACGTCCCATAAAAGGTGATTATCCAATAGATCCTCCAATTTCAAACCACAGAAACCATGGCCCATTCTAATGAATTAATGATCACAATGTTCGAAATTCCATTTGAGCACCAATCATCACGAAGTACCAAAAATTTAGAATTAATAATATTATAGAAACTAAGTCCAATTATTTTAGTCAAACTAAAACCACATACGGCATCCCCAATTAATTTCCATCGATTCGTACACGCATAGTTTCTAGCTCCACTGATATAACTTCCCCTCGTTTATTTGATTTACGTTTTCCTATTTCTATATGGTTAGATAGAAGTTCTGGAATTGTGTAGAAAATTAGACAGATACA